>JAZKJV010000997.1:0-320446 GCA_037367405.1 Ottelia alismoides
TCTCCTTGTTCTTGCTCTGATTTGATGACTGTTCTTAATGTTGTGATTAAAATGACCTTGATTTCCATTTCTGTTTTGTTGCTCAGTTTCAGTCATATTTTTAGGGTATATTTGTAACCTTTTATGCTGCATATAAATTCCCTTGCATTCCTTTCCTGCATCATCTTTATAATTGCATAAAAATCAACTAAAAATTGCATGCATCATATTACTGTATTACAAAATGCATAGTTCATCATACGGACCTGAAATTGAGAAATAATTCACACATGTGCTTCATTGATCAAAAATTCAGTAGATAAATAAGCAGATGTGTCCTTATGTTCGACCTTGGTAGACTTGCCAAATATAAATACTCCACAACATTCAAAGGATTGTGGTTTTTGATCGAACCAAATTTGCCTCCTATACTACGACAAATTCAACATTATTAAAGAGGTGAATTTGACGTTCATCAAATGGCATCGTTGTCGGGGACACGACTTAACTTAATTTATTTATTTAAAATTTTGTTTTTTCTTTGTCAAAATATTTTCAAGATTTACAGGTCCTCATTTCATGCATCATTTTTTGCATCATGTCTGCTGAGTAATTTCCTCCGTATTTTTTTTAACTTTTCTCTTTTGTGGCAGGGCCCATGAAAATCTAGGACGCTTGATCTTCATGGAGGCGTGAAGTCGGGAGCTTCCACTGAAGAGGCCGCAAAAGAATTTGTGAAAAAAAATTTAGGATCTTTTATCAGTCAGCCTGCATTTGCATACTGTAAAAAAAAAATTGTTGCATGAGCATATTTCTTTTAACAGTCCTCGTAGAGGGCTTGCATGTTGTAAAAAAAGTAGATTACTTGATGATCTACCCCCCCCCCCCACACACACACTTGCACATACACACTCACCCCCATCTCCCTTCCCTGTGTATATTTCACAATATCGCTCTCTCTCCCTCTCTGTATATTTCATCAACCCACCCCCCACCCTTGTATCATAGTGAAAATACTTCCCCAGATACAGACTCCCCTAACTCAAGACTTTACTTAGGCTATTTGTAGCCTAAGTATAGGGGGGTCCCGTCTACCCTTCTATCCCTCACGTTGTCTTCTTGTACTAAGGTCAATTTTTGACCTAAGTATAGGGGGACTGTCCTCCTCAGTTCCGCTATATCACCTTATATTTGATCGAGCCATGGCTTCATGACACTTGTGCTATGAGGACATAACAAAATTTTAGTATAGGGGGGTACACTGTATATCTACTTTAGCCATAACTCGTGTTTTTAAAACTTTTTGAAAATTTTATTTTTGGGCTTGGTTTTGGTAAACTTGTGAACTGAGTTTTGTAAAAACTTGGTAAATTATTTCTTAAAAATTGAGGGATTAATTTATGTAATTACTCCTTAAAAAATATAAAATAAAAAAAATGAAAAGTTTAAAACCTTTCTTTGAATTAGACTCCGACTACTAGGCTTAGTAGACACTTTCAGTGAGGGAACTTCAGTCTCCCTTAGCAGAGTGGGTGGTTTAGAGGACACTGTATATGGCTCCGTCCTCAAGTAACACGGGTCCGTCTAACGGCTCGTACTTACACCCATACTGGCTGAGAGTAGATACTTTTATTCATTTGAGCATGGGACAATAATTGTCTCTCTAAAGAATTAATAAAAAAATATGATGAAAATTAAAATCCATAAAAATCTGCAAAAGCCCAAAAAATCACACAAAAATCGCTAACTAAGGAGTTGGTGTATTCCCTGACACATTCGCACTCACTAAAGGCTTGAGGATTTTGAGGACACTAGATTTCTGTGATCTTGAGAATCCGAGTTAACATGCCTTAGTATTTAGGGTTTTAAGCTTAATTATCCACACTCCTCTAGTTTGAAAGATTTGAGCCCTATATTGCACTCTTCATCTCTACCTTCAAAAAGAATAATCAGCACAGTCACTTCCACAACTGCATGATTGATGAGATGAGTTGAGATATCACTTGAGGAACTGGGACTAGAGATTTAAGTTTAGACCCGATCTAATGATATTCGAGGATGTGATAAAGTTAATGAAGACTTCAGAAACCTGAGTGTCAGCAAACCCTAGCCAGTATGTGAACAAGATTCATATGCTATCTCTTTGATATTTACCTATGTGCCAGGGTGTGATGAAACTTAATGGAAATTATTGATCAGTGTGCGCCAACTTTTGGTAAAGCAGTGTAGCTAGCCAACAAAAGAAAAGAAATGTCAAAGAAAAGCTCTAAATGCCAAAGTCAAATTACAAATGAGCTTCCACCAATGGCAAGCGCTCCACAACATTTTCAAAGTGTCCATTTGGACCAAGCGCTAATTAGGACCAAGGAGTCGGGCTGACACCACAAAAAGGGCTCTGTGTCGTAAGTGATACAAGTCTGGGTGTAGAAGGTATCTTAGATACTCAAAAAAGACACACCCCGGTGTACTCCACGAAAAACAAGTGCAGACGACTCCAACTCTCTTGACAGACACATTGATCAACAATCTAAAAATTTACATGTGTTGAGTAAAAAGGCGCTCGAGAGGCCCCTTGTTCCAATGTGAGGGAGAGAAAAATAGACACAATCCCATGCCCTCCATCATCTGGCCGTCCATCCACATTTCAAGTCTGATAAACTAATGAGACGGTTGACTGAAGTAAGAATAGACTTATTCCCTAGTATTGAGGATAAGGTCTAGAGGAGAATCTTTGGGACTGGAACTTTGAGTGATGCCTCGACTCGACTCTCATGAAATGCAGTACACTTGATTTCATATCCTTATATTATATGTACAAAAAGAGAGTCTGATAATTAGAGAAGTTGGATTCCTTCTGACTAAGGCCTGGATAAACCCGGAATTTTAGGATCTCTTAAATTAAGGATCTTCGAAAGATCGAGCCTTGAAATCTTCACTTGTACTGTCATGAATTAATCCGACTCCTTCATTCTTTAAATGCTCGAGGACGAGCATGGTTTAAGTATAGGAGTATGATGAATCTCGTATTCATCATGCTAAAAATCACTTATTAAACACCTGGCTTAATCAACCCAATAAAAATCTCCATTGATTCTTTATTTTTATCATGTAATATATTCTGTATAATTAACCTTATTTAATTGCTTTTAATTTTCTTTATTTTTATTTTCTCATCGAAAACTCCTAAAAATTAGGCAGAGCAATTATCTATAATTCACTGACCATTAAAAAGACTAAAAAATACAAAAACAACTCAAAAACTAAAAGTTGGTGTTTTTGGCCCTTTAAAAATACCCCCAAAAATACTTCTTGTACAAATGACCCCTTTTGGCTTTTTGCCCAACATGAAACTTATAGATCTCGTTGAGACAAGCAACTTTCATGTTTTGACTTTTTCCTATTTTTGCCTCTAATTATTTCTTTTGTATTTTTCTTTGTATTTATAGTTTCGAATTTACTGATTGGGCCACGTGGCGCTCTCTGGAGCCGCCACGTGGCCACTCCTCCTTCCGCCACCCGGTGGCCTCCTGGACCGTCAGATCCGCTCTTTTCCGCCTCCATCTCAGCCCTCCATTACCGCTTCAACCACAGCCGTCAGGTCTGACTGCCAGATCTGATCCTAACCGCACGCACCCGCCTCATCTACAATCGTTAGATTCACCCCCTATCCTACGGCCTCCCGTGTGACACGTCGCCCTTTCACTCCATCCATCCGATCAACTGCTGATCCTACGCTTCAGCGCTCGCCACGTCACTTCTTTCTCTCCCACCATTGGATCTCCTCCAGATCACATCATATCCGCTCATTCGCGCTTTGATCTCAGCCGTTCGATCAGATCCTAAGGATCTGATCGCAACCATCCACTAGCGCCTTCCTCCAAGCCGTTGGATCACTAAATCCAATGACTGTTGTTCATCGTCTACCTCCAAGCCCAGCCGTTACCCTCTCTGACGCGTCGCCCCCTTTCAATTTTGGAAGGCACCACAAGCCACCCCCTCCGCATCGAAATGCTTCTCCACGTAGCCCACTCCTCCGTCTCCTTCGCGTAACCCCCAACTCTCCCCGCCATTACTCCAAGCCTTTACTACCTCCATTCAAAACCGTCGTCCCGCTCGCGTAGCAACCACCCTCCTCCTATAAAACCTCGCCCACCACCTCCGTTCACCGTCATCCACCATTCACGGGGGCTCCGGCCCAACCTATGGCTTTCCGGTGACAGCGGAGGAGCCGTATCTCGAGGTGACAACGGCCTCGACACCCCAGGTGTGATCCATGGCCTTCCCGACCATGTCGCGGCGCCACCGTGCTCCGCCGAGCACCGAGGAAGGGTCAACCTCATTGTGCGAAGACCGGGGCTCCATCTGAAGCCCAGCCCAGGCCACTACCTTCACCGGATTCCCCTCTCCGACGAGGTCCTTCCTCCCCTTCTTTTTCTTTGATTTTCTCATTACTTTTCTGACTTCATCACTCACCGTTACCCTCATCTGATCATCTCATGAGCTCTGCCAGGCCACCAGCATCTTCGCCGACCACCTCTCCTTTCTCCAGAACCCCTCACGCCCCGACCCCCTTCTTCACCACTTCGCCGGAGAAGAAGACTTCGGGCCACCACCTCTGGTCGCCCCACGACCCTCACTCACTCACTATTCACTCACATTTCACTGCACGCTTCGGCTATCTAACAACTGCAGGTAATCAAGCTTCAATGGCCTAAGTTGGCGTCGGCACTCCTTCGAGCTCCTCTACTCCGGCGAGCCTTCACCGAACTTCACCTCTGGTCATCTCCGGAGCCTCGTCGCGCCTCCAGGATCTCCGCCAGCGCTCCAGCGAGCTCTCTAGACCTCCGTCTTGCACTATGGGGCACGACGGAGCAACCAACAGGTCGCCGGAGCCCCGCCTTCTCCAGTGGCCTGCGGTGGAGGACGAAGTACAATTGCCGTCCGATCATTCTGATCGGACGGTGGTGATGACGACACATGGCGCCCGAGCCTCTTCTCCAGACCTTTAGGCTTGGGTCCCACCAAACCACGATCCAAGCCTCAGCATGTTGCCACGTGTCCCGAGCCAGTAGCGCCTCTCGAGCCTAGGTTCCTCACGTGCACTGCACGTGAGGTTTTGGGTAATTTGCACAAAGTATCCAGTAACTTCTGGTATTTACAATTTGGTCCCCAAGCACGTACCTCACGTGCGTGCCTAAGTATTTTACATGGAGGCCCTCAAAGTTTCCTGAATTTGCAAAAGGCCCTCGCGCATAAGGAAAAATTGCATCAAGGCTCAGGCAGTTTTTGGTATTTGCATTTAGGTCCCTCCAGGGACCTAAATGTAATATTTATCTTTTTATTTTCTTGCATTTTTATTACAATTATGCACCTGCATTATTTTTAGCATAACGTGAGCATCGTAGATCCAAATTGCATGATTTTAGTGTCGTTTTGATCCTTTTTTCGTCCTCTACATCATGACATGTTTAATTTTCTCATCTGCCACCATATGAAATGAAGTGAATTTTTGTGATAGATGATGACCCTGCTCTCCTTGTTCTTGCTCTGATTTGATGACTGTTCTTAATATTGTGATTAAAATGACCCTGATTTCCATTTCTGTTATGTTGCTCAGTTTCAGTCATATTTTTAGGGTATATTTGTAACCTTTTATGCTGCATATAAATTCCCTTGCATTCCTTTCATGCATCATCTTTATAATTACATAATAATCAACTAAAAATTGCATGCATCATATTACTGCATTACAAAATGCATAGTTCATCATGCAGACCTGAAATTGAGAAATAATTTACACATGTGCTTCATTGATCAAAATTCAGTAATTAAATAAGTAGTTGCGTCCTTGTATTCGACCTTGGTAGACTTTCCAAGTATAAATACTCCACAACATTCAAAGGATTGTGGTTTTTGATCGAACCAAATTTGCCTCCTATACTACAACAAATTCAGCATTATAAAGAGGTGAATTTAACGTTCATCAAGGTGACCTTTCCCCTCTTCCCCTTATCCATTTATCGGAGGGTTACCTAATACATAGAGGTGGAGTCTCAACCAGATTGTCACAGGCGGTGGCTTAACCAGATTGTCACAGGCAGGGACAGACAGCAACCAGATTGTAGGGATGAGCATTGGGCTGGGCCAGCCCAGCCCGGCCTGAAGCCCAACCCACATAGCCCGGCCCAGCCCGAGCCCAAATTATTTATGGGTCGGGCTTGGGCCAAAGATGTAGGCCCATTTAATAATTGGGCCGGGTTCGAGCTTAGCCCAGCCCGCATAAAAGCCCAAAATTAGGCCCATTAGGCCTGATAGCCTGGCCCAAATAGAGCTCATATGTGTCTAGACTTTGATATCTCACTTTGATATATTCAACTGGATTTAATGAGGGAGTTGACGACGTCGACAGATTAATCTACTTGAGGTACATTTTTAATCTATTTGTTTACTACTATTTTCACATGTTTCTATAATATCTCTATGAAACTCTTTCCATTAGATATTGTAGAATCATAGATATGACCAAATCCATGCAAAACAGTAGGATAACTAAATAATAAAGACCTAAATAACTAATAAATACTTCATAACGAAGATTACAATCAAAATAACCAAATGAGGGTACGCCAAGTTTATGGGCCCACCAAGTCTAGACTCATAAGTTTTGGGCTGGTCCAAGCTCAATTGATTTTTGAGACATTATGGGCCGGCCCGGCCCAGGCCCGACCCATAATAATTGGGATGAGCTTGGGCCTGGGTCTTCAAAAAAAATTTTAGTGGGCCTAAGCCCGGCCCAAAGCCCACAAACATAAATGGGCTTGGGCCTGGGCCCTGTAGGGCCCAGCCCAGGCCCGACCCATGCTCATCCCTACCATATTATCACAGGGAGGCTCAAACAGATTGTTCGGTCATATTCTTTGCTCGTTCAGTCTACGAAGCAAAAAGGGGGAGGACCTCTGAAATGACTACAACTACCTGGCCTCTTTCCAGAAATGCCGCATCAGCCCAGCTTCTTTCATCACGAGAACCCGTCATAGATAATTAAATGAATCTGGAACAAGAGATCTCGTTTGTTTTTCTAGAACTTTTATTCGATTTATTAATTCACTGCACACATTCTCTTTTTTTGTTCATTAGTATAAATCCAATTATTATATAAATTCTCGTTTTCATGAAATAGTTTTCATGTCGTGTACAAAAACATTTTTCGCTCTATCATTTCTGAAAAAGTGGATAAACTAGGTGGGTATGTAAAAGATATTCTTTGTTTTCCATCACTCGGACATGGATAAAAAAATATTGACATTTCATTTAGTACAACATTTTCAAATCGATCATTTTTATATATTGTAATGGATGATTCCATCGTTTATAATCGAAAAGAAAAGTCACAAGAGTTTTTTCAAACCAGCTAAAACTTTTTTCCTCTTTACTTTCTAATTCTGAGGGTTCTTGATAAATATCAATATAAGAATTTTCTTAATTAGTATATCCTTTTTGTTCCTCTATAGTCTCTCTCATTTTCTTTTCAGAAGTTATTTCTACATCGTGGTCTTCTTCGCTTTCTACCCTTTCTTCTGTTTCTGAGCTTTCTTTCAGTTTTTTAATCACAATGGGTAATGGCATTCTACCTAAGTAGTAAACACAAGTGATAAATAAAATAATACTAAAGATTCGAGCTATCAAAATTTTAAACTCTGACACAAGATATTTAGTAGATTGAATAGAACCTTTAATATCTAATTTCTTTAAATGGCCAGTCTTGCCTTCCGCTGAGAGAGGGGCTGGAAAACCAGCGCTATTGCCTGCCGATATGGCCTCTCCCCTAGTCTTGTGTTTCTCTCTCTTTTCCTATCAACGAGTTCCGATCCTTTTGTTAGAAATTTCTTCGTTCGATTTTCATAATGTTCATATATTATGTTATTCAAATTTCATGCGAAAGAGAGACTACTATAGCCTCCTTCAAAACATGGACAATTTCAACTATTCTGCGATCATTAGAAAATGATTGTCTAGATGGAGGCCGTAGGAGTATCTGATTCGTACGAAATTTGAATGACATAATATGTGAATATAGTGATGAGTTTCAACGAATTCAATTTAAAAAAAATTAGAAAAGTAGGGCGAGGGAATCAAGTTAGCTCCTCCTAGGGACATTCCCATTTTCCTCATATATATATATATATATATATATATATATATATATAGGGCAAGGAATATGTGTCCATAGGCGCACAACATTGTGTACCTATTAAGTTTCAAATACTCAAGTACTAGTATGAAAACAATCCAACAATAATAATCAATCAACGTCAATGATGAAATGAATATGCTTGGTGGATGGCTTAAAAAAGCTCAAAATGACATGCAATTTTAATATAATCTTCATTTTGTATAAATCAAGATAAACTGATTTGATTTACATTTATACTAACCACTATTCATGTATACAAATAGGAACTTACGTGTCTGGTAATGAGCACATTTTCCAGATCAATTGATTTGATTTATATTTTTATCAATAGCTGCTCATTTTTACAAATAGGAACATACGACTGTGTATGGTAATGAGCACATTTTCCTTTTTACATGAAACAACTCAACGCTCCTTTTCAAGTTGGACATAGAGCTCCTACATGCCCAACTAGTCCAAACTCTTCATCATTACTTGTGGAAAATCCCAGGATGACAAGATATATAATTTGTTCCTTAATTTTTATTATGGTAGATCAAGATCCTTTGAATCAATCCACTCTCTCTCTCATGATTATCACACAAAACATGACTATTGTATAAGTTGATTACAACCTTATTATCACAATATCATCTCACAATGGACTATTACTTTATTCCATTATATATCAGATTGATCATGAAGCACAACAATTATGCATCTTGCACATATAAATCACGTTTTGCTCCTCTAAATCACAAAATTGTTGCTCAAAATTATGTAATATCTAGAAGTAGATTTCCTAGGTATGTTTGGTTACTGGGATAGGGTGGATTGAGGTAACCTCTTGTGAATAGTAATTGTTTGGATTGTTATGAGGGTAAGAATAAGGAATGTGATGTGATGTCACAATGATTTGTGATGGAATTCCAACACAGAAATGGAGGGAGGTAAACCGAGTCACCCCAAGATAATTCGGTAACCAAACCGTCCCCTAGTGTTTGAACATTTAGCCTGCATTGTGATATCCCTTAATATCTAACTTCACATTATTAGCAAAAATTAGGTCATTACCAAAAAAATTCATGTAACATAGAATGTGTTCTACAACCTTTATATACACATCTAAAAGTGCATGCATGAAATTGTCTAATCACATTGGTTGCATAAAGAATGATGACTCTAGTAAGAGCAATGTAGATCAACCTCCTCATTAGTCTATGATACTTGCCTTTTGAATCTAATATCAAGTTGTTCTCCAACCTTTATGTGCAACTTGGATTTCCTTAATAAACATAGAAGCACGTTTGAATCCTAACCTTCCAACATCCTCCATCAAACTCAAAAACATTTCCTTGGCTAAAAAGCTAGACCTTCATTCTAGTGCTACATTTTCATGCCTAAGAAATATTTCAAATACCAAGATCTTCATTCCTCTTTTCCCAATTATGCTTATATAATGAATTTCATTTCTTTAATATGTGTAATGATAAGGAGCCACTTTGGCTCTTGCTTAAAGAGACATTAAGAGAAGTTTAACCTATTCTACAATATCTCAATTGTGTTACATTATGTTAGCTTTAGGTATACGTTCTTACCGTACCGCTTTATTACATTAGATTACTCATGCCTATTCTAAAGTATTATTATTTTTGAGATCGATGTCCATTATACATTCAATGGGGCATTATTATTTTTGGGATCAGGGTCCATTATACATTCAATGGAACCCATTGTTACCTTTTTAGGGGTGTCATTGCCTATTCATCATCTCATGTGATGATTAAATTGCTAACATAATGAAGGAGAGACACTTTGTATTTATTCCTCCTAGCAAGCGAACTATGGCACACTAATATCCTGAACTGCAAGACGGATCGTCTGTTGTAGCATCCCTTGTTGTAACACAAGGGATCTATGGGATGAAAAATGGACGACCCAGGGATGCCCATCCCTAACCCCCTATCAAGGTCATATCCATTTGATAAAATTCCCAATCCTCAAAGAAAGAGTAAGTACTTTCTTCATTTTTCCACATGAGCAAATATCTCTAGGTAATCATTGTTGTACTTATGACAAAGTCTTCACAAAGAGTCATGCTTTATATCTTTCAATATGTTGATTTGAATTATGATCACAATCCATATTATTCTTCTGCTCTGTAAATCAAGTCAAGATTAAGTCCTCCAGGAAAGATGACATAAAGCAAGTGAGAAAACACAAACTATCGACCACATAAAGCAAGTGGATCGATCAAACTAGTATAGCAAGGAATTGATTGATCAACAAAAAGATTGCTTGATCATGACTTGCTTCTATGAAGATGAAACCACGACTGATTGTTCACTCAAGAAAGATGATCGAATACACCCATGATCCACAGAAGATCAAGTATGCAACATTGATCATACAAATGAAAAACACAACCTGGAGTAAATAGAACCCTCTGTTGGAAATCCTCAAAACAAGAGCAGAAGTCTGGAACCACACTGAAGCAGGTGCACATAAACCCTGACATGAACCTCCATCAAAATTACTTATTCCAAAATGATTGGCTCTGGTGTGGAAAGGAAAAACACAAGAGCACAAGGATTTACGAAGGAAATCCACCCTCGGAAGAAGGGAGACAGTACGAGAAAAGATATCCTAATGTCTGTACACAGCTAGGGTTGCTTTCTCTTTCTTAACTTTCGAAAAAGAAAAGTCGAATAACACATAATCCAACAGGATTATGGACTATCACCTACATCCCATTGACCCACATAGCACAAAGGAACTCAACACAGCTAGGGTTGATCGCAAGTAAGCTGATACATCTAATATAAATACAAAAAAGACTCCCTTCAAATTTCTGCATTGCCATTTCCACGAGACAATATGTGCCCCTTACGAACTGTGACGATTTTCTGTCCTACGAAGATCATACCTAACAAATCATCAGGCACATGAAACCAAATTGAAGATCACGGAGGCCATGGGCAGCTCTGTTACCATCACAGCAGCTCTTTTGCTATGATCAGAGCTCTTTTACCATCAAAACAAGGATTAGGATGCTGTGAACTCTTCAGGCCTTCTCAGCAGTATCACCGACAGAAGGGAAAGGAGTTTCATTCGACACTGGGTGTTGTGCCTATTCTCCCCTAAAATCTCAGCCACAACCCAACGTTTGCATTTGCTCAGTGGTCTAGATGGATCAAGCCTAACCTGAAATAAAAAAATTAGTCAGTCAACGAATAGAACAAGTACCAAAAAGCAACTTAAGTTTTCCATTTCTTTTACAAGTAGAAAATGGAAGTGATAGGAGTTCTGAACAATTTGCTGATTACAACTAATAAATGTGATTATATAAGAACCCATTATCCATAGGTACTTAACCTTCCTCCTCTCTCCCCTTATTCATTCTAAGAAACTACAATATTCCAAACTAAATAACATAACAACACTAAATGGACACTGGTAAAAGTGAGGCCTCAACTTGGCTTTGAAAAGAAAGGATTGCAAATATTACAGAACATGTGAGTCATTGAGAAAGAAATTCACGTAATTACTTTATCACCTATAATGCAGCTGTTGTTCTCATCATGAGTCATGTACTTGGTTGTCCTCTTCACATAATGGTTATAAAGTTGGCTGAGAAAGAGTAGGTCAACTGCCACCACAACTGACTTCTGCATCTTATTTGACAATACAGTTCCCATCACAAGCTTCATTCTCTGAGTTTTTTCCCGGACAGAGCCCTGTCCGTAATTCCCGATCAGGACATCGCAGAAAATGTTTTCCCAGTCAGGGCATGATTCGGTGAACCGTTCGCCGATCGGCGAACCGTTTGCCGATCAACGCCATTCCGGAAAACTTTTCAATTTTATATTATAAAAAAATATATAAAAATATTTGGAATTGCCGATTGGCAATTCCAAATATTTTTATATATTATTTTTTATAATATAAAATTGAAAAGTTTTTCGGAATAATATTATATATTATTTTTATTGTATGATCGGCAAATGGTTCGCCGACTTTGATCATGGCCCTGTCCAGGAAAAATCTCTCTCTCTCTCTCTCTCTCCTTTCAAATAAAAGAGTGACGCACGACGAGGAAAATACAACAGAGCAGCTGCTACTGTCTGATAGTCAAGATGTTAGAGTTTCCAGACCGCCCACCTGCAGGCAAAATAACATTATGAAGAAATTCTAATGGGAAAACTGCGCATGCTCTTTTTATAGTTGCATAGTGGACATACAGAAGTAAGCATATGCCTCATCTAGGGATCCCTTATCTTACGTAAATCAAATATTTCATATGTAACAGTATCAATCACATATGCAGTTGAGCAGATAAACAAGGTAAGAAAAGCTACAATATAAGCCTTTCCCTCATTACCAACTATATAAAAATACATCTTAAACATTTGTCATTGCAAGTATTGCATAATAAATTACCAGCTCCGGGACAAATAATTTCACTGGCTGACTACATTATACTTTGTCAGAATGGACAGCATGGTGTGGAAAATATATGCTGTCATTTCATGTTCTTGCAATGAGTATTGAGAACTAAGTTATCAAAAAAGAAATGCCCTCAATTAAAAAGGCAACCAAGTAAATTCTTTGGACTAGTTATATATATATATATATATGGGTTAAATGAGGCTACTCCCACACCTATTTTCCCTCAATTTTTTTTGGAAATAAAAAATATGTATATTCATCACTATATCCCTCTAACAAGCCATTCAAATTTCGTCAGAAACGGAGACTCCTATGCCCTCCATCTGAAGGGGGCCATTTTCAGCAATTCTAAGACCGTTAAAATTTGACATTCTTGATGGAGGAGATAAAAGTCTCGAATTAAGTTGAATTTTGAATGATACCATGGTGACATATTGTGATCTAAATTCCAATAGATTTCATTTCAGAAAAATTAAAAAATTACAGAGGAAAAGGGGTGGGAGCATATAAGTTGGCTACAACCAAGGAGCATACTCCATTTTCCCTACACATACACACACACATACAACATAGAAAAAAGGTTCTACATTTAATGCTTACTGATGAGCAAGGTTTGAAAAAACTAAAGGCAGAACGAGGCATTTTCCCTGGAAGCGAGGGGAGGTGTAGCCTCGAGGCGTAAACCTCGATTTGTATAGGAAAATAATTATAAAATGTATAATAAATATATATATATATTGATGAAATAACATAATCTCACAAACATATAAAATATAACAATGCAATATATGATGATATTATGAAGATAAATGAAAAAAAGGATATGTCAATGCCATAAACCTTTCTACTAAATTTCTACCCAGTCAAAAGAAAATCAGTGGCTATAACTATCACTAATATATTTATCAAAAAGTGATTGTCTATAGTTATCATTAAAGAATTCAAGTTGTTGATATGAATCATATCATTTAAATCCTAACCGTATGAAGAATGGTCTAATGTCTCCCTTTGCCACCATACCCTACCAATACAGGGGTCTTGCTGCCCGGTCAACGAGCTTGGGGGGCTAGGGGGCCAGGTTACCCCTCTCCCTTGCGGGGGTTGCGGGGGGCAGTGCCCTGTCCCAAATTTTTCATATATGTGCATTCGAATTCACAAGCAGTTTCTTGTCATAACTCTTCTTCCAGGGAGGTGCAATTATTGACAGAGGTGCCATTATTGACACCTCTTCTTCCAAGGAAGTAAAGAGCATCTGCCTACATGGAGGTGCCATTATTGACAGAGATTCTGTTAGTGAGGAGCAGTTGATGGAATTTAACACAGGGTAATGCCATGTACTGGTTAGCAGATATTTAGGGTTCTACATATATATCAAAGAGAGTTCAACACATAATTATGAAAGTATATAGAGTTATGGATGTAAAAATCTCTTATTCCGATTATTTGGGGACCATAAGCATAACCTCAACTTTTCAGCTGCAGTTCTAGATCACAAAAATTTATGCCATGTACAAATCTCAAGCATCTGTGATAAAATGCAAGACTTATTAAAAGGAAAGAAGTGCATGACTGGGCTTCCAAACAGGCATGATGGAACCTTTTATCCCATTGAAATTTTACACCCTTGTTAATGGAAGTAATTTACCTAAGAAATTTATTATTTATTAAATTTATTCAACAATCATATCGACGAAAAATTAAAAAGAGCATAAATTGATAACTTCTAAGCTAATTTAATATTATAGAATGATGGAAAAAAACTTAGCACTCTTCGACAACAGTGAACATCGATCGAAACAGAAGCAAAAGACTGAGTTTTTTATCCCTATAATAATGTCATTTCAAGTAAAAAAACCAAAACAATTCGAGATGCTAGGAACAAAATAAAAATAAGGTCGTATTTCTGCATAACTAAAACAAATTTTAGTGCTAACATCTAAGGGAACCCACTTGTTCCTCACTTGCACATTTAAAATGGCAACACAAATTACTTTAGGTAGCATACTGACCATTCACACAATGGCAGCATGGATTCCACCCTGCTGTAATGTGATTGGCTAATTGGCCACCAACACCAAAATAAAAATAAGGGCATATTTCTGCATAACTAAAACAAATTTTAGTGCTAACATCTAAGGGAACCCACTTGTTCCTCACTTGCACATTTAAAATGGCAACACAAATTACTTTAGGTAGCATACTGACCATTCACACAATGGCAGCATGGTTTCCACCCTGCTGTAATGTGATTGGCTAATTGGCCACCAACACCGAAGAAAGCATATCGCTAACAGTATCTTCAAATAATAAAAATAGATCAAAATGCTGAAGTTCACAAGACTCGGGCTGCAAATCAACTCATAAGACCAGAATCTTATCAACCACTATATATTCTTTGCTCGGATATTAAAAATAGGAACAAAGTATGCTACCTCAAATTAAAAATAACAATGCCGCGAAGGAATATCTTCTAGACAATATACACAAAATCTAGTGCTAACATCTTAGGGAACATAATATGTTCCTCACTTAAACATTTAAATGGCAGCACAAATTACTTTAGGTAGCATACTGACCATTCACAAAATGGCAGCTCGGCTCCCACCTTGCTGTAATGCGATTGGCTAATTGGCCACCGATTTTTAAAACCATTTCAAAATCCAGTAGACATTGGACAAAGCATAGTGACATCTTTATATAGTAAAAACAGATCAAAATGCAGCAGAACATGACAATACTTGCACTGCAAATCAACTCATAAAACCAGCATTCCATTCAAAAAAGGTATAATTAAAAGAATACAGGGTGACATGAACCATTATGATCACATCAAAAACTTCTAGATAATACAGATAATTGAGGACAGAAGAAAAGTGGACTACCATTATTCAAAAGATCCCGTAAAAGCAAAACAAGTCCAAATAAGGGGAATGGAAAACCACAAAAATTACAAATTGTAAATATGGATACCAAATGGACATGCCAGCATCTTAACATCCAACTTGTGTTCCTTCCATGGATATTAAAATGGCAGCACAAGTCGCTCTAGGTAGCAAACTGAATATTCACATGAAAACAAATTGGCAGAAATACCCTTGTTTTGATGTGATTGGCTAATTAGCTACTAATGTTCATAATTACACCAGATTGTTGTAGGTAGCCTAATTAAATACTTTAATGTAAGAAGTTAAATGTGGGCTTAAATGTGTAAATGCGGTAAGCAAAATAGTGATTAAAGGACTTTTAAAAAAATAATTATTAAATAATTCGTATTTAATTAAATAGGCATCATGTATATTTATTAAAAAAATAAGCATCGATCGGCACCTGAGGTGTCGATTTGGGATGCCACTTCCAAATCAGCACCTGAGGTGCCGATTTGGGAGAGAGCCATTGGACAAATTGCCAACAGTCACCTCTTCCAAATCCAATATAAACCCCCCACCCTATCAGATTTTTTCAAATAGTTATTAAATAATGCGTATTTAATTAAATATGCATGAAGTTAGAGAATTAAAAAAATTTGATATCAATCTGTAGAGATGAAAACAGATCGAATACAGATCGGATATGCCTATTTCCGTATCCATATTCGCTTCATCTCTATCGAATACGGATACAGATACGGATATGATTCGGAATCTCGGATATGCATTAAGGAAACCATATCCTTAAAAACAAGGATACGAATTCGAATCGGATATTTATTAAATCCGAACACGGATCGAATAAAGGGCCAATCCAAATATGAATCGAATAAAGAGTGAATAAAACTATGAATCTAATAAACATAAAATCAAAATATGGATCAAATAAAGATCACATACGAATACAAATTGAAATTTTATCAAAGTTCATAATGATTTAAAAAAATAATAATGAAATATAATAAGTTGCATCATAATAAAAGGGGGTGTCGATGTGACATGCGTTCTTTATCAGAAGCAAAAAGAATGATAGGGTTTCGTAACTTTTGTTCGTGTCCATCACGAACAAACGAAAGTTTATTTATATCATTAATATATTATATAATACATAATACTAATATATAAAATAATACATTAACTAAAATATAAAATAATATTAAATGTTGTATTCAGATATTCAAGCCATTACCATATCCGTAAAATTTTTACAACCCATATCCATATTCGATTAATATTCGGATACGGATATCTATATCCGGTATTTTTTTAATATGGTAAGCGGATATTCAAAATCCGTATTCATCCTTATCAATTGGCACTAGAGGTGCCAATTTGAGGAGCCCAGCCCAAATCAGCACCTCAGGTGCCGATTTGGAATGTGCCCTCCAAATCAACACTTCAAGTGTCGATTTGGAATGTGCCCTCCAAATCAGCACTTCAAGTGCCAATTGGGCTAGGGTCAACTGCATTATTATACTCTCCCTCCTTTTACTTATATTCGATCATATAAATAATAAAAACATATTTATTTTTCTATTATACAAGAATAATGTATACAAAAATAAATTCGAGTAAATACTTACATGTCTTTTTTTAATAAATTCAGATAAATCGAACATCATACATCGAGGGAGAAATAACACAATTGTATCATATTTGTAGAAGTAGTCAAACTATTTGGATGAGTCGGGTACAACTAATCTGTTATGATGTCATAATTACGCACGTACATGATCATATAATGCGCCAATTTGGATGCGATACAACAACAACAACAAAGCCTTTTCCCACAATTAAGTAGGGTCGGCTACATGGATTCTTCGCCTCCATTCAGATCTATCTTGGGTCAATCTCGGACTTATATCCAAAAAACTAAGATCCCTTCGTATAGTCTCTTTCCTTATGCGAGAACCCTTGCAAATTTGGGAATGCATCCGGGCGGTGATGCAGCGGAGCCAATTTGGATGCGATAATTAAAAATAATAATTGTCCGAAAGAGAATCAATTAAATCTCAATTTATAACAAAGAAATAACGAAACATAATTCTCCCGAAGTATGCTGCTCCTGTGAGGGTATGTACAACTAACTAATTGCAATGGATACATTAAAGAGAACATGTTTATTGTATCATCAAAATAATTAATTGCATCTTCGACCTTTATCTTCATATTCGAAGGCAAGTCTGTTGATCATCTAATCTCATTCAAGTTGTTCCTTCCATATGAAATCGTATCCACCTATTTAATTTATAATATAATAAGTTAATGAAATATGATAAAAATAATTAAAATTTTATTTAACATACCAGACGTCTTTCTATTGATCTGTGTGGTTGGTAGATTATTGTAGGAGAAGGAATCTGTGTCTGAATCCACGTTCTTTTTATATTCCAACATCATTGCATGTAAATATCATTGTTTGCATTCACATGCCCAAAAACAACTGCTACTTCCATCTCCTCTCAACGATGCATGTATTGTCGATGTATAATAGACCAATTTATGATGTTAGTACTTCTTGTCTTATTAGATTGAGAGATTACGTTTATCCTCTCAATAGAGGCATGGATATGTTATCACATCCCAAATTGACGCATTACACGATCATGTATGTGCATAACTATGACATATTAACATATTAGTGGCACTCGACTCATCCAAATAACCTGACCGCTTCGACAAATATGATGCAATTGTGTTATTTTCGCCTCGATGTATGACATCCAATTCATTTTCATCTATTAAAAAAAGATATGTAAGCATTTACTCAAATTTATTCTTCTATATATCATTCTTGTATAATATAAAATAAATATATTTTTATTATCTATAGGATCAGATAATAAGTAAAAGGAGAGAGGGGGCAATAATGCAAGTAACCCTAACCCAAATCAACACCTGAAGTGCCGATTTGGAAGGCGCATTCCAAATCGACACATGATGTGCCGATTTGAGCTGGACTCTCCAAATCAGCATATTATTTGTCGATTGATACATGTTTTTTAAAATTATCTAACTTTACGTCTATTTAATTAAATATGAATTATTTAATAATTATTTTGTAAAAAAATCACATAATCACAACACAAACAAACTTCCAGACTTTCAGATCCAATCTTCCAATTATCCTCATTATCAAAGTACATGAGTACATTTCAGATCAAGAGATTCCACTTATACAGTGAACAGGTAAACTCGTGAGCCCCAACCTCCAACGCACTCCATGCTCCTCCGATTAAGATCAACAAGAGCTCTATCTAACCAAACCGTATATGGCTGCTTCAATTTTTTTAAGCAAAAAAAAATCCAATTTTAGCCAGACCTGACCATTAAATAACCACTAAAATCAAATTAGGCGCGGAAAGCAAAGAATCACAAAACTGGATAGTCAAAATCATACAAAAAAACATGGATATTCATCGTTAACTATATGTGCATCAAGTAATACAAACAAACATCTATCGATCTATTCAGATAAAAAGAAGATAATCAAAAACCAAACTTTCCGATTGAAAAGCATAAGACGGGTGAATCAGAAGCCTAGACGGCGATGCTAGATCGAACGCAGACGAGAATAATACCGTGAAAGCCACCACTCCTTCCAGCGGAGGTTCCACGAAGCTTACAGATCGAACGCCCACCCGCAAGGACTCATCGGAGGGCTTTAAAGTTTAACCATTAGAACCCTAGAATGCGATTTGACTCTTTCGCCCTTCCACATGCGCCGGAAGGACGATCGTGTCCGTTGGTGGCTACTGTCGTAAGTTTAAGCCGGTTGGACCATCATGTATTATCCGGTGTTTTTACATCTATGCCCCCGCAATCATTTTCTACTGCACATGGACCCCTGTGAAAATTCCTGTATCAACAATTTGCCCCCAGCAATGTTTATGGTTATTATCAGACTACCCTGAACTTTCTCCGCGTGTACAACCTCAAATATGCAATAACCCTGTCCAATCTGATTGATTTATTCAATTAATATTCGTTATTCCTAAATATTTCTTGAACGAAGGTATTGTACACATGTTTTGATTATCGAACTAAAATTCTATAGGACCAACTTATCCAACGTTCAACAACAAAAAAGGAACACATTTTTTTAATTGATTGCTAAATGAACTCTAATTGAATACGGATTTACACAATTCAATTAATATCCTCGGTAAGGAGTATAATATATCGATTTTTTTACTATCCATGAGCTAAAAAATCCACTGTAATATTATCACATGTGAACACCATAAGGCAACATTTCTCATTAAAATGTACGGTAATCTAGTAATACAGAGAGATTGATGGGAGACGACCCAGACGAGCAACAAGCAGCGCCGCCAATTCTTTTTGGATGGCAAATCGTGTTGGACATGCGAGTCCACGGCGAGCTATTTATGCAATAAATGTTATTGCAAATATTATTCCATTATCTGAAATGAAGAATAACTACTTTGATAGGTCCCTTAATATAATTAGGGTTATGTACCATGGCCATCTTAATAATCATACAGATGTTGATTCAATTAGTGAACCATTGAGGCTGGTGCTTGGATGGACTAAAGAGTTTGATTGAGTACTCATCAAGCATCATCAAATGATTATTAAGAGAGGATCTCCAGCCTGAGAAGGAGATGGCAACCCGTTCTCTAAAGGCTGATATTTGACCGACCTCCTGATTTAGGTCCTCTGTGTAGGAATAGAAATTCGGAGGTATCGGATTAGTTAGCTCAAAGAGTTGATTTAACGAGATCGAGATAACCAAAGACATATGACGTATACTGTCACGATATAGTCACACATCCTCTGATCGGAGACATATACGTTACTATATGTCTGAGTATGTACATTTGGCAGACCAATAGGTTGATGACGTAATCAAGGTCTATACATCGGTGCGTTGGTGTGCATACAAGGGCATATGAGTAATACGATCTCTCAAAGGGATCATACAGTTTCATTTACTGAATCGGAAGACATGAGCCCACTCATAAGATATTGGGAAGATCAAATTCCGTGCACGATCGTCTCGCTTTGGAAGCTTGACTGAATTTGTAGGTTTGATATATGCTTTTGGAAAGTATATGATCAACACCTGGGTATGATATATTCTTTTGGAAAGTATATGATCGATACCAACTCTTAATAGTCAAATGAGAGAACTTAATGATAAATCACTGAAGTAGACCGTGTAAAATTGATCTAATACTTCAGGAGTATTCTGGATCTTCCAGTATGTAGGATGTACAGGTATTAGGAATACCCGAGGGTGATGTGATCATAAACAATTGTATAACCATGACACTTCCATTCCTAAGGAGTGATGAAACGGGTCTGGATTTTAGTGACTTCTCTCAGTAGAGAAGTGATCTGATATTGGTCCGAATGTTGGACATTTGATCTGAATGTGATTCATATGCAATGAGAAGATTAGATCTATGACTTTGATTTAATCAAACCTCTATGGGAGGTCCGTAAGATCTGGATTTGAGATGTGATCTCAATATCCAAGTCACTTTACGTGGAACAATACAATCGTCCTGTCCTTATCTCAAAGTATCCGCGGAGAAAGCGCATTATCCTGAAAGAGTTCAAGGATAATTTCATTGTTGATATATGTATCCGAGCATTGAGAAAAATGATAATTAAATATGATTTAATTATCATGAATAATATGAATTTAATTCATATTACAAAGAGAGTTATCCAAGATAATTAAATGTGATTTAATTATCAAAGATGTGAATAATGTGAATGTGATTCGTATTATTTGGACACATGAGAATAAAGATCCAAGATGATTAAATGTTATTTAATTATCATGGATATGAATAATGTGGATAACACTATCTATACCAATCATATATATATTATAAATGCGATTTTCCTCTCACCAAAAATAAATTAACACGACCAGAGTCAAAGCATGGGATCCTGCCATGCATAGATTCCCATAGGCTCCAAGGTTATTAACGTCACTATCGGTGACTAAACTTGATAATATGTCGATGTCAAATTTAAATTGTGTGATTATGATGTCCTCAACTGCAAGACCACAAATGTTACCAGTAGAAGATGAACCGGTACAATTCATTCGAACAAATTTGTTTTCAAATGTAAAACATTGCTCGTGATCGGGGTTGCCGATCACATCTTCGCGGTAGCTCTACTGATCAAGACCATTCAGAATGCTCATACCAGGTCAGAGTGAGGGATCTGCATCGGTTGAGCCAATTCCAAGGGCATCATGAGCGACTGTCATCTCTGCCAGAAAAAAAATTCTCACTGACAGCTTCATGTTCAGCATGGAGTGCAAGAGAGCAGTGATGAAAGGAACACAGACGAAGGCAAGGACATTAAAACTGGGGAGGTCCTTGTGGACCTCTGGTGGCAAGAACCAAAATCCAATGCAGCGCAGAACAAATGCGACTGGTGCTCTCTGCCACACTTGCCAGAGAGAGAGAGACCCGCCTCTCTTATCATTCAATCAAGTGAAGGAGAGAGATGGAGAGGTGTGGTGAGATCTACCTTTTCCAACACTCATTGGCTCATCATTATGACGAGCAGAGCAGGATGACCACATGGCCCAATGCCTCGAGTACCCAAGCCCTCCATCTTTTAAGGAATTAAATTGATATATAAGAGAGAGCTATTTGTAATTTAAATTTGTTAATTAAATGTCGATGTGAATTGGATTCACATTGGACATTAAATTGAAAATGTAATTTACATTTTATTTTGGGTTGTGAATGTGATTCACAAATTTCCAATGGCATGATTGCAATATTCATAAATAAATTGGATTTTGTGAAATGATTTGTGACAATAGTTGTTGCAAATATTGGACATACACATTAGAAATGGATTCTCATGAAATTGAAAGGAGACACCTTGCTATATGAAGAGGGTGGACGGCCACCCTCTTCTTATGGAATGTGTGGGTCGTCCCCCTTATTCTTATGGAAGGAGGCTTGCCTCCTTCCTATTTCTCCAATGAAGATTGATTTGATATAAATCAATTATATACAATATATATTGATTATATTATATTATTTGTTGTTGTAAATTTACAACAAAATCATGACCACTAAAAGAAACACAAAACAATTTGAGCCATTAGATTTGTGTTGTCCATGGATTGAGATCCATAGATCCCAAAATATTATAAAAGGAGAGGCACCCCTTGCTCTTCTTTGTTACAACACACAAGTTGTGAATAACAATTTCTCTCTCCCTCTCCCTCTCATTCTCTACACGCCCTCTCTTTCTCTCATCGTGGTCGTCCACTGTGGAACCCCATAGAGAGTCTCCATCATCGCAGCATCGTCGTTATTTTACCGGATCGTTTGCTCATAGATCTCTGTCTCCTTCAGTGTGCCTCGCTCGTAAAGAAGACGTCAGATCTCATGTGTCAAGATCAGGAGATTCGTCGCTTGGATCATCAACATGGATTGCGAGGAGCACATGTTTCATCAACGTTATCGCAAGCATCTCCTTTGTCGGATCGGACTTGAGACAGGAGGTCTTTATTTAGAGACTCGATCGCAACCACGCTTCAAGAGGTAACCCTAATACTTGTTTGTGGTTTAGATTAAACGATCTGATAAGTGTTCTTGGATCATTTGATTTCATCGTATGAAAAAATAATTAAATTCTGCTGCCTCGAGCAACTAATGCGATCCTCACGCTTCCGTGATGCGCTTAAGGATCTTACCAGATCCTTCAAACCCAATTCTTTGAACACAACATCCACAGACATGTGAACCATAACATTGCTATGCGTAATATTTTGGACCCTCTTGAAGAGCCATAATGCTTCAGTTGTCAAGAACCAAAAGGTATCCAAACCAATAGGGATGAAAACATGTTCATTGTCAGTACTAGCCTTCTCATCAGTGGTGAACTTTGGATTACAAACTAAGTGGGGCACACTGACAAATAATAAATAAATAAATAAATAATATTGCAAGAAAAAAATAATTTAATATAAATAAACTTGTGTGTAGAGACCTAAAGAGATGTTTTGCATATAAATATTTATTGTATTGATGAGAGATAAGATGTTAGATATTTGACCTCCTTTTTATAATCATATTTTAAAAATCATACTTTCAATTCATAGAAAATATATGCCATAAAATGGCTACAAAAAGCATGGTAAATTGAACAATTCTAAAGCACTAAAGTAACAACTACAATAGTAAAGTACAGATTGGTAAAAAATTTTGCTTCAAATTACATTACTCAATTGGTAAACTGATGTTTGTTTTGCACAAACATACGCATGCCTATGAAGTACAAAGATATTGTATTATTGTTACATGCACTAGAGTTGGAGACTTGGAATGCATGATCGCGAGGTTGCGAGGGAGCTGGGAGTACCAGGATGTGCTTCTACTCCTTATTGTGGCACGTGCACGACTGGATAGAGAGGTGGAACTGTGAGAGAGCCGAGGGTGCTTGGTGCTGAGACATGCTCTTAGTTTTTGCCATAGCACGTTGGGCCTCAAGGGGGAGGTGAAGTGCTGGGATGCAATATCACCATGTCGGAGGGGACTAGGGAAGAGCATCAACCTAGAGATAATGTGCAAAGCTGACCGGGGTCCGAGGGGCATGGAGTGCATAGGGCACAAGGAGGGATGGAGTGCATGGGGTACGGGGATAAATGGAGGGCACGACTACAAATCTAAAATTCTCAGATTATGGGGGGGCGTGGAGGGTACGTACAAGGTTCCAATTCCTAATTCTCAGATGATGAGGAGGCACAACCACATATTGCCACATTTTTAGAATTTTTAA
The DNA here is from genome assembly GCA_037367405.1 of Ottelia alismoides. Lineage (NCBI taxonomy): Eukaryota > Viridiplantae > Streptophyta > Magnoliopsida > Alismatales > Hydrocharitaceae > Ottelia > Ottelia alismoides. The sequence goes on from JAZKJV010000997.1 coordinate 24,322, forward strand.
TGATACAAAATAAGGGGAATTTGTGGGCCCGCACATGCTTCTCATGCTTAGCTACTTAAACAGAGATCACTTTCTGTGCAGCGTATCCAGCAATAAAATGCCTCTTATCAGACCCACCAATGGACAAACTCCAGTCAAATCAACACAAGCATGTTTCCCTCCAGCCCATCCAAATATTAAAACATTTGCTGGTCTGAGTGTCGATCTCCCCTCTTGTGGACCAGTCAGTAAATTCACAGGTATTTCTTTATTGGAAGCAACCCTAGCATGCATGAGTACATCATAAAGGGAATCCTTGACAAGATCAGGTATATATTATAAACCTAGGAGTTCATGGCAATGAACTGCATGCTCCCCAAAAGCGTCTAGGCAGTATTTATGGCATAGTGGACATGCCTCATCAGTTGGGAATAGAGGAATCATAAGGCCATATCCGAGAATAGTGTGATACTCTATAGGTGACATATGCATTCCAAGGCCATAAATATGAATAGGAAGTAGGAAATCTTGAGCATGGTCAGCTTGTAAAAAGTAAAAAAAATATTTTGTCTAACAGTCATGTCAAACTCAACTTCCATTTCTTTAACAATTTTGCTAAAAAGGGAACTCGCCAAAGCATTCCGAGCTTTCGAGGACGATGTTTTCGTGTTAGCAAAATATGTAAATAGAGAGATGGAAGTGTGACACGTAAGCCCTCCAAAGCATCTAGAGAATCAGAGTCCATACCACGTATCCTACTATTTCGTAAAATATGATCTTGGAGCATGCAAGAATCCTCAATAGCTGAGTGCATGCCTAAGCCACAAAGTCTGATAGGTAGGGATGCCACCTGCCATTGAAGGTTGCCAAAGTAAGGGTCTCCACAAACCACAATATCCTCAATAGCTCCACGCAACCCTTTGTCAAACCAGGAAGCATCTCGTTCCATATATGCAAATTGACATGCCCTTAAGCCAAACATGAGCTTGGATGAATCCATACAAGATCATAGTATAAGAAGGTCACTTTGTGGATCATCCAACTGAGGAAGTAATTGCATTAAGTCAACAGCTTTGGTGGCCCTCGTCATAGCCAGGTCTTCAACAAAGCCTTTGTCCCTACTCACATCCATGGAAGGAAGTATCGCGATATATAGACGATATATCGTCGATATATCGATATCGAGATGAGATCTATGTGGGTATTGATATGGCGATATATCATCCTTTTTAGGTATTTCCTTCACAAAAGTACGTCAATATGGGCGATATTTCGGTGATATATCGCTGAAATATCGTATCGACATGATATCGATATCGATATGGCCTTCCATGCTCATAGCACCTCCAAGTATCTCATTCCTAGCACATGTCTCCCAATATCCATGAGAAACAACCCTCGCCATAACCTCGTCATCCTTGGATAACTCGTCATAACAAACTAATATCAGGCTAAATTTGTCATTAAGGTCGGCATTTGACCGTCTGCCAAGAACTTCAAACACATCAATTAATCAAGTCACTAGATCTTTTGGTGTAACAAGGTCCACCTTTGACCGTCAACATTGGATAATCGAGGGTTTACATTCCAATATTAACAGGTGTGGCGTTTCCATTCCAATCATAACAAAGCTACCTCTCCTATCATTGCTGGTCAAAAGGAGAACCAAGTGTGGCGTTTGAACGATATCCTTGGTTTTTAATAGAAATGTACATACATACATACATACATACATACATACATACATATATATATATAGGGGGTCCTTTCAAAAAATAGGAAAGACACGTAAATTTTGATATTTTCTTATTTAATTTATAATTTCTAACTCCATAAATTTAATAATAAATATTAATATAATATGTATATCAAGAAATATTTATAGAAATATTATTATATTGGACAAAAAAATATTAGTTACAATATGGATGCTATATTTTACAAAGTAATATGATCATCATTATTTTACAATGTCCAGTTTATATTTTACAAAATTGTTACACAATTTATAAATTTGGTAGTGGTTTTTTAAATCTAAGGAAATGCCTACCTCATTGGGGGAGAAACTCCCCCTCTCTCTATACGCACAAATATGTACACACTCTAAACTTAGACTCTTTTTTTCCACCTATGTTCATTTTTTCCATCGTAGTATCTCGACGTACATCAATAAAAAAATACAAACACGGACATAAAAAAATTATTCGCAAACAAATTATTCTCTTTATAGAACATGATTGAATTTAAGTGTTTATATATAGAAGAAGTCCCACATTTTCTAATCCAGAAAGAAACGTGATGGTTTTAAAATATCTGCTAGTCTTTTATGTCTTCGTGTCCTATATCAACACCATCTTATCAACGTTTAAAGTTTGATTGTATTTGAGATGCATAAGAAAAATGCGGTAAAATTTATATGAAATGTAAATATAATGTATTACAAATGAATAAAAAACTAGGAAAGTAAATATCATAGGAAAGTAAATATGACCGTGAAGATAATAGAATACAATTATTGATATGTGTGCATTCCATCAACCACCTTGTGCTAAATTTCTTGCATGAATATGATAAGCCCTACGTTGTTCTCCCTTCATATTTAATTACTTATCGCCTATCGTTTGGAACATCTGAATGACCTTCATTTTGAAGACCGACATTCGCTATTTGATATTAGCTAAAATATCGATTAATTAATTTAAAATATTAAATATTTAAAATTACATAGGATCGTGCAGCTTCATGTGCATTGTGTTGCTTCTTGTAGCGTCCAATGCCCATGTTGATTTTCTAGAAGATGCAGTAATTCCTCTTCTTTTTTGTCGACACAAAACTTTGTCTGACAAACACGAGTATTTCTCAAGTTTTAACTATTTTTTCCTCATGTGATGAGATACTTGACATTTACAGACACATGAAGAAAGTCGCATCTTTGCCTGAATATATGGATGATAACTAAGCTACTTCGAAATACAACGATTGACTCCATCGTTCACTCTTGGGTCAAAATTAAAGCCCTCGATGTAGACAAGTATCTAACAAAAATGAAGAATTTGCTTATATTCTTCTCCAACTTACATACAAAAATTAGAAACATTTAGTATCGAACATTCTTCTTCTTCTTCTTTATATTCACGGATTTGGAGATTCTTAGCTAGCTAAACACAGTTCTATCTTAAGAACACCAAGGACATGCAATCATAGAGAACATCGAGGACATTATTGTTACCGATGGCAAGTTCGCATGGAGTCCTCTCCTAACATGGTTACCAACGACCATCATTCTCATAAGAGATCATCTTCAACCACTTATAAAATTTGATGAATGTCGAGTATATTATACACAATATGATTTTTTTAAAATCCTGATCGCAATGTAGCAAGTGTCCACCACCACACCGCCTTCGTTAAACACGATACCAATTAGGGGTGTGCGTGGTTTTTGGGTTGAACGGATACTCGACCCGATCCATGTGGAATGACCCTAAACCATCAATATCCAATATATCATTACAGGTCAGATACCCGTTGTTGTGTAACCCGTCAAATTCGGGGCACCAACCCGGTCAACATCGGTTACCCACGGGGCAGCCCATGAATGCCACTGAATTCAAGGTACCAACCTGATCGGCATCGGTCCAAAACCCTCTCCGCCACCTCCACCGCTCCTCCATTCCCTTGTTGCCTCCACTACCGCCGAAACCCTCGCCACCACCTCTTCGCCCATCGAATCTTTTGGTTCGATCGATCTTTCTTACCGTTGCGGTCCACTCATCCACATCTTCCCAAAGCTATCGATTCATGTTTGATCGGTCTTCTATGCTTTATTTTTGCCTATAATTTCTCATGTTGATACATCTTCCGATCAACACACCTTCTCGCTGTAAAATGTTGTGATGAGATTTAAGGGGATTTCTTTGAGACACTCCAGATTTTATATTTTTATATGTTTTCATGTCTATTTTAGAGAATTAATGTACTGGATTTTGATCTCGAGACTTCGAATTAGGTTGTTTGGCGTTAGGGATGGACTTTTGTTATTAAAATAAGTTGCGGCATAGACATTTGTATGAGTTCTACATACATGAGTGGCATGACAAAGAGTTCATGGATGGAGGTGCCAATAACTCAATCCTCCTTATACGTAAGGTGATTTGAGGTTCGACCCACGAGTTCCACTAATTCAATCCTTCACCATTGTTTCAGAACCCTCCCGTAGAGTACTGGAAGAAAGGAAGAAGAAACAGAGGGGTTTGGGAACACAGGGGGTTTTTACGAGAGGGGTATGTGTATGATATGTTTGTGAGATCCCATCTTGCATATCAAACAGATGACCAAATATTAAATCACAATACTATTACATAGTTACATTTTAATGTTTTTATAACGTTGATTTTCTTACACTCTAATTATGTTGTCAAAATTTTTCTTATTAAGATTTTTGCTAACATTGATTTTCAATATCACATGCAAAGATAGTTACAGGTTTTGTATAGTACTTGTGAATTGTCCTATCTTCATTCTAGCAAGTATGGCAGCAGAACACTGGACCGGAAGGGATTTGGCACAAAAGAATATATGCAAAAAGATCATGTGATTTCCATTGAATAATATCTAACAGATATTTGGTATCTGTAGCATTTGGTAAAACTTTGATTTTGCATAAACAAAAGGCTCACACAAGTTGTCCTATATGCTTTTGTATTTCAAGGTATTCTGCATGAAGAATATTGAAAAATGAATATCAAGTTAGAAGTAAAACTTATGGAAATTAATATAACTTCTAGGCATAAGAAGCCTACTGGAAAGTGCTTATTTCAAAATCCGAAAGCTGTGGATCAATTTTTTATCATGTTTTGCAAATTTATGTTGCAGATCTTTATGTTTGAGTATGTAGTTGGAATCTTAATATCGATTTCCTTCCTTGGTGCGAGATTCCTGAAAATTAAAAAGTCCAATTAATATGAATCAACATTGTTATAGTCAATAAGGACCATAAACCAGATGAAGAGATTCTTATTACAGACTTACAATATCATAATGGGACATGAGTTTGGACCTTATTTTATGAGTGCAAATTTTTGTGGTGATCCGCGGATACTTGTGGGTAACCAAGACATATCCAAATAATTCGGGTACCCGTTGGCACGGGTACCTGTTGGAATGGGTTGGATCGACCCATTGGCCCGATATTAACGGGCCGGGGCAGATCATGGTTGCACGGATCGGGTAACCGCTCCATGCACACCCCGGCGATGGCTTAAACCACTATCATCAGCATCCACCACCACATCACCTCCATACACCACAATGCAGCCGGCGTTCACCACAACATCACTCGCGACCACTGTCACCACCGTCCACATCGGAGACAAAATCTATCATTCAGGAGGAGAGAGTTCCAGGGTCACAGGAGATTTCCTTTCAAAATCAAACTAGACAAGTAACCATCGAGAACATGAAGATTCTTAAATAGATGTCAACTTACATGTACGACGGTTGACCTTTGGATTAGACCATCAACAGAGAAAAAGTACAATAATTGTAAAACGAAAAATTCTACTCATCATCTCAAACTCCAATAAAATCACATCATAACAAACCCTACCAACAACAAACACATAGATAAAATGAGCTAATCCTAGAGCAGTTACAGTATTAACAAAAAAAGAAGAGGTCATAAAAATAATAAAAGCCACTTGAAAACTACTTCTGAATGAATGGAAACAGTACCTGATTCCTTCAAATAGAGTACTGCCATACTCAAATGGTAGATAAAATGAGAAGAACGTGGATATTAACAGTCAACAAAAATGCCAACATGACTCCAATGCCCTTTTTTAGAACAAAAGATCAGTATCATTCATCTACAAGCAAACCACCATACTTGTATTCAAAATGTTTCTACAGCAAGTCGAGCACCCGAGAGATTTTCAATGAATCAAATCGGCCAAATGACAGGTGAAATTGAACTGCATAACTACAGAAATAACTTCGAAATCGCACCGACTTGTGCGCGTACAATCAAATACCAAAAAAATATATTTTCAGGTTTGATCATGCCATCAAAATTGTACAGTCCAGCAGTGAAGCAGCGAAAAACTGGCTGTTCTGATTAGGGGTATATGTTCCTCTCATGGTATTTTCAGTTCCTAGAAGTATACAAAAGCATATTCTCGCATCTCGGTCAATCAGGACATTCTAAACAACGGTCGCTGCCCCGTCTTGTCATTAAACATCACCGGATCAGCAGTTTCCCTGTATAGATGTTCTGAATTCTACGAGGAGTCAGTTTGCCCACCTGTAAGCAGAGTGTCTCTCCAATCTTCAACTGGGGGATAAATATGCCGCACGTTATCCAGCATGGGCATCAAGGTTTTTTAGGAAGTCTGATGCTTGGTTAGTTTATCTTCGCCTTTGGTCGTCTTGGCCTCAGCACAAACCACAAAATGGCAAAAACCACCAAGAACGCAGGGAGCGTCGTCCAATCTAGTTCGACACTGACCTTCCGTTCACGTGTACAGTGGATGGGGTGCAGCAGCGAGATAGTAGCATTTACAGCATCCGAATATCTGCAAGTGTTTATACTATTATAAATATGCGTGAAAATACAGGAATTTAGAATTATATCGTAAAAGAAGATTGCATTTACAGCATCCGGATATCTGCAAGTGTTTACGAACTATTACAAGTATGCGAGAAAATACAGGAATTTAGAATTATATCATGAAAAAAGATGGAACATGCTATGTACTCACTATCTCTAGACCCTTAACTAATATAACTCATGACATCTACAATGTAGACTGCAGAGAAAAATGAGAGAATGAAAGGTTTACCTTATTCAATGGGTCTATGATTTCTTATATAGCATGAAATCTTAGAGATGCGAAAAGAAAAAATTACATGGATGCTCCAAATGGGTTATAGGTCTCAATATATATAAAAAAATAACCAATTAACTCTAACAACAATTTAAGTTTTAAGTTCTAAGCCTTCTCCCAGTATGAGTAGGGTCGGCTACATGGATTCTTGCTCAAATCCATGTTGAAAGATTCAACTATTTTTTACGCTGGCTGTCGACTACCTAACGCAACCCTTGCAAGAGGGGGATTTGAACCCTGGTCTTTTGGGTGGTAGACACACTGCATTACCACCAGACCAATTAACTCTAACATGACTCAATAAATATAAAGAAATAACGCATTAACTCTAACACCCTCCTCAAGTTGGAACATATCTATCGACCATGCCTAACTTGGAAATCATCCACGAGAGACGTTTCTTAGGTAAAACTTTCATGAATATATCTACAAGCTGAAGATCCGTGGAGATATGAGTAGTAATTTTCCCTCCCCGTACTTCATCTCGAATGAAGTGACAGTCAACTTTGTAGAGTTATATTTATGTCTTTGTATTGTTTTCTTATTTTTTCCGTTCTTCTGTCTATCATATGTATTTTACCCATAGGTCTCTCCCCTATATAAGAGAGCCCAGAGTTCAAGGAATAATCAACTCTCTTATTTTTTCCAACGAGGGATCAGAGCGGCGGTCCTAGACCGGAGCTCTCAAACCCAAAACCCTAACACTAGCCCCACACTCCACCCTCATCTCCGCGTGTGCCATCACCCACCTCTGCACGCCCCCCTACGCGCAGCCACGCCACCCCCGTGTGTCGCCCCTGAGTCTTGCGCCGCCTCACGCGTCGCCCCTGCACGCAGCCGCAACGCCCAGCGCCCCTACGTCGCCCTGCGCATCGCTCCTGCGTGCAACCACCCCGTGGGCGCGACTCTCAGCACGTCCAACGCCTCCGTACGTGGCTTCCTCTCTAGCCATTGTCGACCTTCTCCTGAGGCCACCTTTCCGCCACCACTGTGTGGCACGGTCTCTATCGCCGACGTCGGTTCCTCCGCTTATTTGATGGATTTGGGTGCATAAGTCTACATATGCATTCAAATCCACGTATGTCTGTGTAGACACTTACTCTTTGGTCTACAAAACCCTAGACTTCTACATCCGGCAATATGTCAAAAAACAAAGTCGATGTACCCGCCACAGGCGGTTTCAGAGGTCCAACGCCTATTGTCAAAATGGATGGGCAAACTATGAGCTATGAGCTATGCAGTTCATGAGCCTGATGAAGTCAAATGGTAAGAAGAACATTCTTACCGAGGAGCCGGTGGAGAAAACTGGGGAAAACGCCTTGTGGGAGGCGGACGATGCATATGTCAAAGTTTGGCTTTCAGGTACATTGGCGATAGAGATCTCCAATGACGTGTTACATCAGCCCACAACCAAGGTGATGTGGGGTATTCTCGTTGCTACTTATTCACAGGCAAGGAATGAGACAAAGATTCTGCAACTCCAGCATGATATTTTTACTATCAAGTAGAATGGATGACCCCTTCATTCATTATATACATCCTTGTGTGGGATGTTTGAGAAACTCCACAGTTTTATGCCACTCACATCTACTCCCGAGCAACAGAAGACTTATAGGAATGCCACCATGGTTGGTGTATTCCTGGCAGCCCTTGATCCTGAGTATGAGGCTGCTCGTTCCCAAATTCTGGCAGACGGCACTATTCCTCCCATGGAGGAAGCTTCCCGCAGGCTCAGTAGGATTACTGTCCCATCCGCTACTGCTAGTCAGACTTCTTCAGCAATGGTTGCCTCCCGAGATCGAGGAGGCCCTTCACAGTTTCGTGGACGCGGACCTTGTGGCAAAGGAGGTCATATTCGTCAGACCTGTACTTACTGTCATCGTCCTGGACATACAGAGGATACATGCTACTCCAAGCATGGATTTCCTGCTTCTGCTCGAGTAGCTGAGCAGATTGAGCCCCCGACCGCTTCTTCTTTAAAACAACGATTTGATGATCTTGCAGCACGATTAAGGGGCATCATACCTCCTGTCAGTCCCATTACTTCTTCATCGGCCTCCGGGAGTCATTCAGATGTGGTTGCTTCAGTTTCCTCCAGTACCTCAGGTAGTACTTATGCACTTACTAGCTGTAGTGGATCTGATGTTGTAGAATGGATTATGGACTCCGGTGCTACACATCACTTGTGTGGAGACAGAGGTCAACTTACAACATACAAACAGGCTCCTCCAGGGTGAACAGTGGTTATAACAGATGGGACTAATTCCCATATCACTGGATAGGGGGAGATTAGCTTGACACCATCTATGCATCTACAAAATGTGTTGCATGCACCTGACTTTTCTATGAATTTGTTATCTATTAGTCAGATTACGAAGGATCTACATTGTCAAGTTATTTTTGACTCATCTTCTCTTGTATTTCAGGACATCCTTATGGGCAAGGTGATTGGGTGTGGTCGTGAGCAGGGCGGTCTTTTCGCATGGTCCAAACTCCTTATTCTGGCAGTTCCTCTCACTCTACTGGACTTGTCTCCCCCTTTACGTGTCACCTGTGCTTTGGTCATCTCCCACTCCAGAAAATGTGTCGTGTTCTGCCTCAGATCTCTCCTCATTCGTCATTTCAATGTGAGGCCTGTCAATTGAAAAAGCATCATCGATCTGCCTTCCCCACTCGTCAAAGTTGGAGCAGTAGATCTATTTTTGAGTTGTTTCGTAAAGATATTTGGGGTCCCAGTCGTTTTCCCGATCATCAGGGACATGTTTTATCTTATCGCTGTTGATGATATCACTCGTCTGTCCTGGATCTTTTCATTATAGAATAAATCTAAGGCTGGGGATGTTATCAAGAACTTTCTCAATGAAGTGCAGAATGTGGTTTCCTCTTCTGTGAAATTTGTGAGAACTGATAATGCTTTGGAATTCTGTACTCATACTCTTTCCAATTATTTTTCAATCCGTGGTATTATTCATCAAACATCATGTGCCTATACTTCCCAACAAAATGGTGTTGCAGAGAGGAAGCATCATCATTTGCTTGATTTTACAAGAACTCTTCTCATTCAGAGTCGTGCTCCACATTCTTTTTTGGGGTGATGTTGTTTTTACGACATGTTATCTTATTAAGCGCATGCCCTCATCGATCTTGGGGTGAGAAAATTCCCTCTTCTCTTTCTTTTCTCGAGAAAGAATTGTTCTCACTTACTCCTCGTGTGTTTGGCTCGGTCGCCTTTGTCCACCAATTGTCTCCAGGTATTGACAAGCTCTCTCCTAGAGCAGTCAAGTCTGTCTCTGTTGGATACTTCAGGACACAAAAAGTGTATAGATGTTATGACCAATGCGCAAGAAGTATTATGTTAGTGCTGATGTCACCTTTTTCGAGTATGTGATGTACTATTCTCCTACAGGTGATCGGTTGACTTCCTCAGACTCCGACGATGAACTCTACAAGCCACCACCACCATCATCACCTCCTTCACCACACCATCATCACCACCATCGCCATCATCACCACCTCCACCCCCTTCTATGGTCCCAGTCCCACCGTTGCCGCATCATTGACCCGCTGACCTGCTTCTGCTCATGGTCACCGCTCATCATCTAGCACGCATGAGGTACGTTCTGAATACATAGTTTCTAACGATGGGTCTGAAGGTCTTCCTGAGCAGAGTTTTTTACAGGGGACAAATGTAGAGGTTGCTGATCTGGACTTACCTATTGCGCTTTGGAAGCAAAAGTGTAGATGTGCATCATATCCTCTAGCATCCATGGTCTCCTTTGATCGCTTGACTGAGGAATTCAGAAAATTTGCAATTGCATTGTCTGTCGTAGTCATTCCACGGAATTATCAGAAGACTTTGAAGGATAGTCGGTGGTGATTAGCTATGGAAGAAGAGATAGCTGCCTTACAATCACGTGGTACCTGGAGCTTGGTTACTGCTCCTGATGAAGCGTCTGTCGTCAATTGCAAGTGGGTGTTTACTGTTAAACACCGTGCAGATGGGAGTTTGGATTGGTACAAAGCCAGACTGGTCTCTCGTGGATTCACTCAAACATATGGCATGGATTACCTAGACACATTCTTCCCAGTGGCTCGTCATTCTATTCTAAGGATTCTTCTTTCTGTTGCAGTGGTACGTGACTGGCCTCTCTTCCAGCTTGATGTTAAAAATGCCTTTTTGTATGGGGACCTACAAGAAGAAGTCTACATGCAGCAACCTCCTAGGTTTGCTGCTGAGGAGGAGTATCCGCAGGTTTGCAGACTTCATAAGGCAATATATGGCCTTAAACAGAGTCCTAGGGCATGGTTCCAGAAGCTCTCAGATTTAATTGAGAAACAGGGATTTTAGAGGTCGAATGCGGATCATTCATTGTTTGTACATAGAACTTCTAGAGGCACGGTGGTCATTATGGTATATATTGATGACATATTAGTCACAAGTGATGACGTGCAGGGGATAAAAAGGGCTAAAGAATTTTTGGGCCGATAATTTGTTACTAAGGATCTTGGCACCTTACGATATTTCTTGGTATTAGAATTTGCTAGAAATCAACAGGGTCTTGTGATGACCCAACAAAAGTATGTGACAGACATGCTAGTGGAGACAGTAATGATTGGATGTCGACCAGCTACCACTCCTATGGACCCTAGTATGAAGTTATATGATGATGGTACATATGAGTTGGACAAGAGACGATACAAAGAAATAGTGGGGAAGCTTCTTTATGTTACTACAACCAGACCAGAGATCTCATTTGCAGTTAGTCGGGTGAGCCAATTCATGGAACAACCCCGACAGGTACACATGGATGCGATATATATGATTTTGAGATACCTAAAGTCTTCTCAAGGTGCAGGATTATTATTCAAAAACGGGGCAGCACTTACCATTTCTGCATGCACTGATGCTGATTATGCAGGATATAGAAAGTCCACTTCAGGCTTTGCAGTTTTTGTTGGTGGCTCTCTTGTCTCCTAGAAGAGTAAGAAGCAAACCGTGGTTGCCAGGTCCAGTGTTGAGTCTGAATATAGGGCTATGGCACAAGGTAGTACTGAAAAGATGTGGATTTGAGTTGTACTAGCAGATTTATATATAGAGGTACATATTCCTATGCAACTACAATGCGATAACCAAGCAGCCATGTTCATTGCAAATAATCCTGCATTTCATGAGAGAACCAAGCATATTGAAGTGAATTGCCACTATATGAAGGATATTATTCCGAAAGGGTTCATCTCTACTTCTCATGTCAGGTCAAGGGATCAAACTGCAGATATTTTCACTAAGGTTTTGCTCAGAGGGCCGTTCCAGAAACGTTCATCCAAGCTAAGCATGATTGACATCTATGCTCCATCACGAGGGGGAGTGTAGAGTTATATTTATGTCTTTGTACTGTTTTCTTATTTTTTTTCCGTTCTTCTGCCTATCATATGTATTTTATCCATAGGTCTTTCCCCTATATAAGAGAGCCTAGGGTTCAAGGAATAAACAACTCTCTTATTTTTTCCCAACAAACTTCAATATGCTTAAGTCGCTCATGAAAAACTTGATTCACAATGATGTATGTAGCAAACCTGTTGTCACAATATAAGGTGCGAGAGCATTAGTATGAGGTTCAAGCTTATGTAGAAAAGAGACAGGCCAAGTAATCTCACAAGTGGCTTGAGCCATCGTCCTGTATTCTGTCTCTGCACTAGATCTAGAAACTACCGTATGCTTCTTGCTACGCCACCTAACAAGGTTGCCACCAACAAACATAGCATAGTATGTAGTGAATTGTCAGTCTTCAGGTGAACTGGCATAATCTGCAAAGGCATAAGTGGTGACATCAATATAGCTATGGACCCTGTAAAAGAGGCGCCTTGGAGATTCCTTCATATATTAAAAAATCAGAAGAACATCGTGCCAATGACAATAAGGTCTCTCCGTGTATTGGCTCGCTCTGCTCACATCATACGATATATCAGGCTTAGTGACAGTAAGGTGAAGCAGTTTACCCACTAGGTTTCTATATCGCGTAGTGTCTTCAAACTCAAGAACAATAGATGTAGAATGTTTTCGCAGTTCTACAGGGATGCCAGATGTCTTGCATCCACGTAGTCCAACATCTCTAAGAATATCTAAGCTACACTTTCGTTGTAATATGTGTAAACCCTCTATAGTGCATATCACCATAATGCGAAGAAAGTAGCAGTGTTGACCACGATCCTTCGTGAGAAACACCATCTGGAGGAAGGTCTTGGTCTCTGAAATGCTAACTTTATTAACACCAGTTATTACCATATCATCAACATAGATGTTCAGTAAAATCGTGCCAATGAATAGTCGTCTGACAAAAAGACAAAAATAGAATAGCCAGATGTCGTCCTGTGAGAGCCAAGAGAGTTGATCTCAAGACTAAGCATGCCAAACCAAGCATGTGGACTCTGCTTTAGACCATAAATGGCCTTACGAAGTCGGCATACAGGTTCATTCTCGATTCAGTAACTCGATTGAGTAACCCGCTAACTACATCATATATACCTCCTCCTCGAAAACAATAGAGAAACATTCTTCACATCTATATGAAAGATGTGCAGTCCTTATTAGCAACAACAAAGAGAATAGTGCAGATAGATCTCATCTTGGGTCACCGGAGAAAAGATCTCAAAACAATCCACTCCATAGGTCTGAGTGAAGACCTTTGCTACAAATCTGACTTAAATCTATCAATAGTACAATCAGGTGACTGTTTGATCGTGAAGATCCATCTAAAGACAATAGGCTTGACACCAGGTGGACATGTCACAATATTCTATGTACCCCAAGATGTGAGGGTATCCATCTCCTCATCTATGATCTTTTTCCAAACACGGTCCTACAAATGATCCCAAGGGATAGAAATGGCCATCAGAGCATCTATAAATCGCCTGTCACAGCGGGATAGACCGTCCGTGGAAGTAAAATATGACATGGGATGTACAGTACATAGCCTTGTGGTCCGCCGGAGCTATATGGAGTTCTGGTGGAGCATCCAGGTCTGTAGTGAGGAGGACTCTCGAAGAAGGAACACCAATCTGACATATAAGGAGCAGGTAAGCGGATCGGATCAGACTGTGTAGTGTGTTTCCTTTTGTAGACAATGGATGATGGTGGAAGCTACAAGAGAATGTCACTAACAGACATAGTAAAGTAGCTAGTCTGTTCAAAAAAGGTGACATCAACAGATTTATAATAATGATGACCTATAGGATCGTAGCACCTATATCCCTTTTTGGGTATGAGAATATCCAAAGAAAACATTCTTGATAGCACGAGGAGACAATTTATCGGCTGTCTGAAAATTGTGTACGAAGGCAGTGCAGCCAAAAATCCTCAATGGAAGTGGAAAAAGTTCCTCGTCAGGATACAAGAGTGAGAAAGGAGTTACCCCCTTGAGGATTAAAGAATCCCTATTGACGAGGTATGTGATAGTGAGAACAACAACCCCCTAGTGAATTTTGGGAACCTTCATGTGAGTAAGAAAGGTAGGAGCAATATCCAGAAGGTGGCAAAGCTTCCTTCCCGCTAACCCATTTTGCTATGAGGTATACATATAAAAGTTTGGTAAAGGGTCTCTTGAGTGGCAAAGAAAGATACCAAGTCTTGTTGAGTGAATTAAAAAGCATTGCCAGTCGTGATAGTTTGAATACATGTGGAGAAAGACGTTTTAATAAGTTGAAAGAAAGACTTGACAATGCTATTAATTTGAGACTGGTCCTTGATCAAACAAACCCAAGAATACATGATATAATCATCTACAAAAACAACAAAGTATCTATAACCGGCAGTAGTACGAACAGGACAAGGTCCTAAATATCACAATGAATTAAAGAGAACGGTAATGATCAACGTGGCTCGGTCCTAGGTGGAAAAGAAGCCGATGGTGTTTTGCCGAATTGACGGGCTTCACACTGAAAAGGTTTCAGAGATGACAATTCTAGAAACATTTAGGAAAGAACTTTGGCAAATGGGTGACCAAGCTGCAAATGCCATAGGAACAGATCAACTGGAATGAAGGTAGCGCATGCAAAGGTTGAGTCAACGAGGATATCAAGGTAGTAAATGTTGTTCCTCTCATGCCCCCGCCAAAAATCTATATCATCCAGTTGTGAAAATAACAATAGAACTCATTAAAAATCACATGACGATTCAATTCAACACATAGCTTATGAACTGACAATAAGCTCAAATGAAAATCAGGTGCGCAATGAACATCACTCAGTCCCAACAGTGGTGATATGGGAATGAGCATTGTTGGCCAAGCAAACAAACTTCACAGTGGAAGAGGGTTGAGAAGCGATCATAAGATTGTCGTCTTCAATTAAGTGGGTAGATGAACCCAAGTCAATGATCTAGATTAGAACCCAAAATGAAGTAGAGTTGGCTACAGTATCTGAGATATTAGCTAGATGTATGGTAACAGTAATCGCCCCAGGAGTAGACCTGGCCAATGGGCCGGGGGCCCGCCCAACCCGTTCATGGGCCGGGCTTGGGCAAGAGATTTTTGGAATGGGCCGGCCCGACCCGCTCTTTGGCCCGCCCGTCAATTGGGCGGGCTGTGGGCATATGCCATAAAATCCGGCCCGGCCCGACCCTCACATATAAAATTATATGTATAAAAACTATATTTTAGATACATTTAATAGAATATACTTCAAGTTTTTATTTTACATTATCAATATTACATCTTATTTTATAGTTTACATGCAAAGTTACACACATTATGGTTACTTGGATTAAGAAAGATTAGATGATGCTAAAAAAACTTATCTTCATAAATTTAATTAAAAAATTAGTACAAAAGTATTTCACATTCGGCCCATGGGCCGGCCCAGACCTGGGCCGGGCTTGGGCTTTGAAGTATGGCCCGTGGACCGGGCCGGGCCGGGCCTTGGACAAGGGGTTTTAAAACCTCGGCCCGGTCGGCCCGGCCCGGACTTTGGCCAGGTCTACCCAGGAGTAGAATTCTACAAAACCTTTATCAGACGGGTGATAGAAGTCCTTTGACCGTCGATGAACATCGAACACCTTGAAGGTCTAAGACCAGAGCACGTAATTTTATGTGCCCTTGAGTTTGATAGAAGTTCCATGTACCATCATAGAAGACATAGTGTATGGAGATTTGATCTTAGTAGGAATCGATACCATCGCGGTCTAGTAGATAATTCAAGAAATAGAGTTATTCATTCAATCACGTATTTAGGTGATTAGCGCAAAAAATTCAATGATCAAGAGGGGCTAGAATCATTCTGGCAACAACAAACAAGGGCTGGAATTACCCTCGAAGCAACAAACAAAAGATGGAATCGCCCTAGCACCAATAAATAAGGGCTGAAATTACCACGTAATCAATCGATGTAGGTGTTGGTGGCATCCGGAAGCCGTACAACAGGTCTGGTGAGGCATGACACCTGTTGGTCAACGGCCTAGATGTGGCCACGAGGTTTGAACAACAACGTTGGAGGAGACAACCTAGCGGTGGCCTGGAGCCTGGAGGTGTGCCAACAATAGTGCACATGGAGTCGAAGGGCCTGGAGGGGATCCGGACCGCTAAACGATCCTAGTGGCCAGACAACGACTTTGGAGGGCCAGGCAAGGCTCCTAGCAGCAGTGTAGTGCAACAATGCCCACACGCTAGGGCTCGGATGAGCCTATGGGCGGCATGGGTGCCGCATCCATGCGTGATGACGCAAAGGGCACTGCAATCATGCGTGGAAGCGTAAGGTGCCATGCACGGGACCCTAGGGAAAGGGGAGGGCCCCCGTGAAGGTTTTACTGGTTGTGACGGTAGGAGTTAGGTCAAAACACCGATCTAGGACCGTTGTTGTGATATCATGTAGAGAAAATGAGAGAATGAACGACTTATCTTATTCAATGGATCTAGGGTTTCTTATATAGCGTGAAACCCTAAACAGGCAAAAAGAGAAAAACATGGATACCCCAAAGGAGTTACAAGATTCAATAAATATAAATAAATAACCCATTAACTCTAACAACACGACTCAATAAATATAAGAATAACCCAATAATTCTAACATTGACAACTAAACAATGGAAGAAAACACTTGTGATAGGTCACAACTATTATTACCTGTGTACTGGTCCGATTATCCGATTACGTGCAAACTTAGCCAAGTCCAACATGTGCAAATTAGCCAAGTCCAACATGTGGCTAAAATGCTTGCAAAATATATTAGACTAAGTTCCGATGATTGGCCAACTTAAAACAAGTTCAATTAGAGGAAGAACCCAAAAGGTAGCTCTTAATTTGCTCTGAGTGAGCCTTGAAATCAAAAGTGGCTAAATGAATCAATTATAGGTCCTAACTATATCAAAAAAATGCCATATTAATCAATGGCTGCCAATAATTAGTTAAAATAATTAAATACTAAAATTTATAAAGAGGTGAAAAGTTTGAAAGCTACAGCCTTATCATTTTATTAATTGTTTTAAAATTGAAAAGAAAGACGGAGATTTTTTGTACACAACTCTAGACAAAAACCAACCAATACGGAGAGTCATTGGTTCTTAGAAAGGAAACCCTAGAGGTTATGAAGAATCATTGGTTCTTAGAAAGGAAACCCTAGAGGTTATGGAGAATCATTGGTTCTTAGAAAGGAAACCCTAGAAATTTATCCTTGGAGGGTGTTCAAGAAAGAGAAGAAGCAATACAAGTTGAAAATCAACATCGGGACTTTGTTATTGATATAAAGACTCAGCCTTCCTTGAATTCTATTGGCACTTCATGTTGACTGTTTCCCTATCTTGAATATTGTAATGTTTTATGCGAGAACCCACAAGCAAAAATATGTAACACAAATGTGTCATGAATACAAGGGATCTAGGGGACTAAGTAGTGGCTCGTGTGTGGACCAGGGGAAGCCACATTACGATGGGATACAGAGAAAGGACATGCAAAATAATATGACAATGGTAAAGAATCTGAATGAAGATCCGGGGTCGCTGCACGTCGCCTTCCCATAGTAGTCACTAATTCATGGGAAGCAAATGGCGTTGAATATGTAGCTATGTACTTTTAGTTGGGCGGCATAATTATACATGCTCGTGATGTTAAATGGAGAAGGTATGTATATTTGATGGATAATTAATCAGATTAATCAACTACAAAGATGATTAATCTGATTAATTATCCATCAAATATACATACCTTCTCCATTTAACATCATATGAATGGATCTTAGTTTTTTGGATCTAAGACCGAGAATGACCCAAGATAGATCCTTGACATACATATTGAGAAAGTGCAATGAAGCCTATAATCTAGTTGGGGAATGAGAAGCCTGTCAAATCTGGTATGAATTGGGCATGTCAAACTCCACGAGGAGTTTCCATGGAATATATTGCAATTATAATAGTTGGTGCGGCATATTATTTTTCATGTATTTGAATACTATTTCCATTTCTACCGATGAAGTTGCAATATCTGGTATACTTTACCAATTGGGCTGCATACAAAGTGTTGGATGACTTTTTGTTTTTTTCCAACAAATGTTCCGGAGGAAACATTTATATAGAATTTGAATCAGCTCGATCCAGAAGTTACAACTATAACTTCCGTTATGATAAGTAACCTTACACCAAATGCTATCATGCAATGTCATTGTCAGATGTGCATGTATCAAATTAATGGACACCCCAATTTTAATATATCAATAATGAAGATGTCATATGCACATGTGTGGCGGGCATGCGCATGTGCACCTGCACATACACCAACACAAACACCCAACATAAAATGAGCAGATCTGACCCTTTAGATGCATCCTCAAGTACAGACAGAAGTCCCATGGCATCTCTATAGCGCAGCTCTCCAGATAAAGTTGAAATCTGCAACAAACCACATATGCACAGAGGAATTGTGAAATAAATAAAGAAATAAATAGAGAAATGAATCAATATTAGCAAGAGTTGTATACTGACCCTCTTCCACAGACCAACAACCTTGTTGTACTTGCCCACCAAGTCTCGCTCCCGGGATTTAAATATACCAAAGCCTTGCGCAGCTGATTTTCGTTAAGGACAGTTTTTAATATTATTAAAATGCACGTTCTATGCCTAAGACGGAGACGGTTCACATTAAGATGCAGGTTTTCTAAAAATGGAAGATAAAAACCACTATTGCTTTCACTTCAACACCGGACATTGTGGGCATAAGATAAAATTAGGTAATACAGGGATGAATAGGCCATAAGTTGCGCCTGCAACTTCTCCATCAACAATTCAAAGATCAGTGTGCAGAGTAACCATGAAATTCTTCTTTGAGGGGTAAACATAGAGACGACAACACACAGATTCAAGTTAGAAGTTCAACTTCCTGAATAAGTGAATAGATGCAGAAAAAAACAAATCTTGAAGTCAGAACTGCTTATTGTTTGATATCGCACGTAATTGCTTGATATTACATGGATGCCCCATGTAATTGAAGGAAGTTTAGGAAATTCCCACTCAAAAGGCTGTCTACATGGATGCACCCTGTAATTGTTTGATATTGCACAAAAATCCTCAAATCCAGCGTCAATGTCAGAGGTTTAGGAAGGAACCAGTATCCATGTGTAATTATGTACGTAGTGTTGAGTTTTTTTAACACTGAGTTGTTTTTTGTTATGTGGTTTAATAGGTGAGGGTCCACTAAACCCATAGGACCATATACATTACAAGCCATGAAAGTGTTAGGATATCCCCTCCCATCATTTTCTCCCAATGTGAAGAGTTTTCCACTTTAATCTTTATGTTTCAGGACATATTTGTATCATGATCATGGTAAGCCGATTTAGATTCTGGATTATGTGTGAAGCCTCTGACTTTAAGATATAGAAACAGTAAGGATGTCTTCCCAATGGCAATGTGCCAACAACAAAGAAGTCCATGGGACCTCTTGCCCTCTTAATGTTACTAGATCCAGATGGAGTGACTGCTTGATTTTCACCACCAAATGGACTTTCCATCTCAAAGCTATCCGCTCTACAAAGTTTTTCCATCTCCATTATTGCTCTTCTAATTTTCTTTTCGTTGGACGATAATATAGCATTCATTCAATTCAACACTTCAATAGGAACTTGTATACAACCTTTCACATTTTTTCCAATCTTCGTGAGATGATGCTTGCCGGTTAAGAGAGGGCGAGGAAGGCCCCAAAAGTGTTGGAATGAGACTATCCGAAGGGATCTTAATTTTTTGGATCTAAGCCCGAGAATGACCCAAGATAGATCTGAATGGAGGCAAAGAATTCGTGTAGCCGACCCTAAGTAATGTGGGAAAAGGCTTTGTTGTTGTTCATGAGATGATGGTTGAGTCTCGTGACTCCACCGAACAGTCCTCTTACCAGAAAAATTACATTGGACACACACATATCCTTTAACTTTTTGAGCCTCGTCCATCTCAAGTTGAACTCAATATTTCCATGCGGGATCATTCCAGCCTCCATCGGAATTCCTTGGGCCTTTTCTTGACTTCAACATCTCTATAGTTTCGAGTAACAAAAATAAACAACCATCATAAGGTTAAACAACCATCATACATCAATCAATCCGCAACCTTCATATTCAATTATAATGTTTTTAATATATTATTATATGATAACCACTCCAACGGTCTGGGGTAGTGAATTGTAACTACCACCCAAAAGACCAGGGGCCAAATCCCCCCTTGTAGGGATTGTGTTAGGTAGACGACAACTAGCGTAAAAAAAATAGTCGGATCTTTCAACATGAATTTGAGCAAGAATCCATATAGACGACCCTACTTAAAGTGGGAGAAGGCTTCGTCATTTTTATACTGTTATACGATAAAAATATATGAAATGTTAGTTGAAGTTGAACATATTAGTGAATCTAACATATGTTTAGTTGAACATATTATCGCATAAACAATCCAAAACATGAAAAATCTCGGGGGATTCCTAACCAATTACTGAAGTTACCTAAAAAATTTAAAAAAACAAATACTTACTAACAGGGCGAAGGCGGAGCAGCTGTGCGGGGGCTTCTGGAAGCAGCTGGAACTGGAAGAGGAAGTTGTGGTTGTGTGCATTGCGATTACCAAAAAGAGGCAGGAGCGGCTGGGTGGCAACGAGATTCCAGCAACTGGAGGCAAGGAGGCTCGAGAGGGGGGTTTGGATTTTTCTGCGCAGCAAACAGGAGGGAGGAGTCGGGGCTCGCGAGGGAGGCAATGGGTTGCATACGAATCCTTGAGGGGCTCATGTACAAACTTGAAAACAATGGTTTCGAGTTACCCATCTTAAGCTTGTATGCATTGAATTAGAGTTTGTTTACTAGCTAGGTTATTGAATTTAAGTAACTATTAAGACTAACTCGACTAGTTTAACTCGTTAACTGCCCCTATAAGTGACATTGAGGGCAAGACTTATAGTGGTGATATTGGCAATAATGTTGTCACTAGATAAGAAGAATACATTAAACAAAGTGTCAATGAAGGGAGATAAAATCACCCAAATAAGCAAAACATGTCAAATATCCTGTTAACAAATGTACAACTTATTCTAAACGTAAGAATAACTATAAATATTTTATATCCTCATTTCGTGTATGTGATGATCTCAACAATGTTGCTGAAGCTGATTTTGATCCTACGTAAATTCAAACTATACATGAGGAGATGGAGGCCCTTATATAGAAACATACATGGGACATTATGGATGTTCCAAATGGGCCCAATTTGGTTGGTTTGAAGTATGCTTACACAATAAAATACAAATCATATAGACATGTAGAGATATACGGGATCAACCTCAATGCAAAATATTTAAGTCAAAAGTACATCATTGACTATTTAGAGATATTTGCTCCCACAAAAAAATACAAATGGACCATTGTGTGCGTTACAAAATAAAGCCCATTTTGTCAGTTAGAAGTAATAACGTACAAATCCTATGGATAAATAAGTAAGGAGATACTAAGTTGGCACACAACAACAAAGCCTTTTTCCGCAATTAAGTAGGGTCGGTTACATAGATTTTTTGCCTCCATTCATATCTATTTTGGGCCATTCTCAAGCTTAAATCTAAATAACTAAGATTCCTTCGGATCATCTCATTCCAACACCTTTTGGGCCTTCACCACCCTCTCTTAACCGGGTCAACATCCCAAATCTCGCATCTTTTAACTGGTGCATCAACCAACCTCCTTTGAAAATCGTCAAACCATCTAAGCAGTTTCTCGCATCTTATCCTCTATCGGAGCTACACTAACTTTCCTTCTGATCGCATCATTCTGAATCCGATCTTTTCGTGTATGACCACATATCCACATTAGCATTTTCAATTCTATTACTGTCATTCTCTCTTTACATGCCTATGGCTCACAGGCCAACATTCTGATCCATAGAGCATAGCAGGTGTCTCACGGCTGCTTTGTAATACTTTCCTTTGACTTTTAAAGAAAGTTTCTTATCACAAAGAACAGTAGAGACTCCTCTCCACTTTAATCAACATGTATTTATTCTATCTGTAACATCACCAATTTCCCCATCTCGTTGCAAAATAGATCCCAAGTATCTAAAAGAATCCTTCTTCTAAATGTTAGCATCTCAAATCTTCGCATATAGTCCTTCGCCGTTGTTTCCATCAAGTGTGCACTCCATATATTCAGCTTAACCCTACTTATACAAAATCCTTTAACCTCTAAGGCATGTCTCCACACCTCAAGCTTCTCATTTACTCCATCTCATGTCTCATCAATCAACACAATGTCATTAGCGAACTACACCGAGGTATCTCATCCTGAACGTGACTAGTCAACCCATCCATAATCAAAGTAAAAAGGAATGGACTCAAAGCTGAACCTTGATGCACACCGATGCTAATGTTAAAATAGTCAATCTTCCCAGACTGGATTCCTACACAAGATGAAGCCCCACCATACATATCATTTATAAGGTTAATGTATTGCCAGATACTTATCTCTTCTCCAAAACTCTTCACAAAATCTCCCTTGGGACAGAATCGTAAGCCTTCTCCAAATCAATAAAAATCATATGGAGATTCTTTTTAGCTCTATAAATCTCCATTGTTCTCCACAATAAGTGGATAGCTTCAATAGTAGAGTGACCAGGCATGAATCCGAATTGGTTTTCAGTTACTTTGGAAACTTGCTTCAACCTTTTTTCGATCACACATTCCCAAATTTTCATAGTATGAGTCATAACTCATAAGTTTGATACTTCAATAACTCGAACAACTTTGAATGCCTCCTTTATTATTATAAAGAGACACTACAATACTTCTCCATTCTTCAGGAATTTTCTTACTTCGCCGGATAACATTGAATAAATTTGTGAGTCAAGTCAAACCCCGTTCACCTAGAACTCTCCAAACTTATATAGAAATGCTATCAGGTCATACCCCTTTCCCAGGTTTCATAACCCTTAAATCCTCCTCTACTTCATTCCATTGTATCAGTTTATAGCCTGCATGATTCAAGTAACATTCACTACCAGCAAGATCTCACAAAGTAATCTTTTTATTCCCTTACCCAATGAAAAGATTATGGAAATACTACTTCCATCTAGTCTCGATATCCTTTTGAGTAACAAGCACAAGTCCTTTCTTATTCTTGATGCATCTCACTTGAGAAAGATCGTTGATCTTTCTTTCTCTTGCTTTGGCCAATCTGAATATATCCTTTTCCCATTCATCAAGTCAAGCTTTTAGTACAAAATTTCATAAGCTTTCAACTTGGATTCACTTGCAGCGTTCTTTGCTTCCTTCTTCGCTATTTTGTAGTTTGTGACAATTTCATACGTTCTATCCTTATACATAGCTTTAAAGCAAGCTCTTTTAATTTTAAGATTCTCTTGCACCCCTTTACTCCACTACCAAGCTTCCTTTTGGTCTGGAACTCCTCCCTTAGACTTGTATATCTTCTCTTTGGCCACCCTTCGAATACAAGATGCTACCGTCTCCCACATCTCATCTGCACTACCATTGCAATCCCAAGATAAATCTTCTAAAACATTTTCCTTGAAGTTTGATTGCTTCAATTGAAGACTCCACCATTTAATTCTAATAATCTTGGGAACCATCATCTTCTTCGCCAACCCTTTTATTTGCATATCTATGAAGTGGTTTACACAATAACATACAAATCCTATGCATACTAAGCCAGCCTCATTGCAAAATTGTCTTTGTCAGTTTGAAGTAGTTTACACAATAACCAACAAATCCTATGGACAAGTAGAGAGATACTAATCTAGACAGTAACATACATTGACTATTTAAAGACATATTCTCTTGTGAAAAAACAAATGTAGTGCATGCAATTCTCTTTTTAGTTGTGCTTCATGACATGGAGCTTCACCATATGAAAGTAAAGAATGCCTTCTTAAATGGAGATCTCTAAGATGAAGTGTGCATACATATGGCACTTGGCTAATGCTGCAAATTAAAGAATACATTATATGGGGAGATGCTTGGAGTGATGATAACTAAGATACCAATTACCACCAAGGCGAACATGATCATGCACTACTTGTCAAGCAGATTCGTCTTTATATTTTTTTAAAAGAAATCATTAACTAATTATCAAGAGTAGAAATAATTGAAGGAAGATTTTGTGGATCTATACCAGAGACTTGTGAGAAAGTTGATCTATCCTAATTTGACCAGACTTCATATATAACTTATGCAGTTAAAGTGGTAAACCAATTCATGCATGCACATATAGTTGAGAGATATTTCCACCATAAGGGTACACTAATATTGTGTTATTATGATATCACACGGTGTAACCTAACCTTCGATATTGTTCTCTAAAAAGAAACACAAACATCTTATTCACCTTAGAGTGTATGAATGTATGCCTGGTGATTAGGAAATTTATGACCTTGAATCCCTGAGCCTGATTCTAGAAGCATTCAGAGGTTCTTGGCAACCTGAAACTCTAGATCGTCATCCGACCATTCCTTGTTTATGCGAAAGAAAGAAAAGGCGTAATAGCCGTGCTTTCTTATTTCGATGATATCATTCTCGATAGTAATGACTAAGAAGGAATTATAGTGGTAAAAAAGAATTCTAGTAGAACAGTTTGCTAATCACGGACCTTAGAACACTGAGCAAGGTTTGAAATATCAATAATGATATCATATCAGTAAAGGTTGAAAGGGATATATCGTAGATGTCTGTGGAAATCTCTCTAAAGAGGCTAAAGAAAGTGTTTTTCTCACAAATTAAGAGCATCAAATTCTTAAACAATAACATACAATACACTCTTATATGCAAGAGGAGTGTGTATTTAGCATATTAATACAAATTATATCGCGCATATCACATACATAACGCCTTCTCATTGTTGACTGCTAATAGATATCAAATAAGAAATAATGAAATTCCTACGATAACAACTAATAGACATAAATGAGGCATGTTTAGAGCACTAGCATTATATTACACCGCATACTTTGTATAAAATATATCGGAAATCAAACAAACAAATAAATGGGCATAATAACATATAGATTATAAAGAACATCCGTCATTATAACCATAAGTTTGAAAGAAAGAAAATGAATTAAAATAGATTGGAAACCAAGCCTTATACATGAAGTAAAGATAATCAATAGTATAACAATTTATTTCAATACATGATATAAAAGTTCGAAATGACATCTTAGAAGATGGAGGATATAGGAGTCTTTGTTTCAGACGAAATTTGAATGACATATTAGAGGGATATAGTTATTAAAATCCATGTAGGCATATTTCAAATAAACAAAAAAATGCGGCAAAAAAAAAATAAAGTGGGTAAGTTACCTACTCCATGGAGTAGGATCCCTTTCCTCTCTCTCTCTATATATATGGGCTGCATGGGGCTGCCCCCACCCTACTTTTTGTCAAAAAAATTTTATTTTTTTGGAAAATATCGCCATGTATATTCATCTATATATCCCTCCTATATGCCATTCTAATTTCGTCAGCAACAGAGACTCCTACGGCCTCCATCTAGACGGGATCGATTTAAAAAATCCTGCGACAGTTAAAAAATGACTGTCTAGATGGATGCCGTAGGAGTCTCTGTTTCTGACAAAATTCGAATGGCATATAGGAGGGATATGGGGATGAATATACATGGTGATATTTTCAAAAAAAATAAAAAATTACGGAAAATAGGGTAGGGGCAGCCATGTTGGCTACACCATGGGGGCATCCCCAATTTTTCCTATATATATATGTGTATATATGTATGTATGTATGTATGTATGCATGCATGAATGGATGCATGCATGCATGCATGGATGTATGGTTAAAAGAATATGCTTCATGTGAGCACATAAGAGTATGCCCCTACCTTTTTTCCACATTTTTTATTTTTTGAAATGAAATCAGGAGGGATTTACTTAGAATAATAAGTGAAATATGTGTTTCAAATTTCGTGTAAAACAAACGTTCCTAACACTTCAATCTAGAGGGGTCAATTTCATTAATTCTGAGACCGTTAAAATTTGGCAATCTTGATTGAGGGGATAGAAGTCGCAAATTAAGTCAAATTTTGAATGACATCATGATGATATATTGTGATCTAAATTCCACAAAGTATTATTTTAGAAAAATAAAAAAATGAGAAAAAGGTGGGAGCATGTAAGTTACATGCTCCAAGGGAACATACTCATTTCTCCCATATGTGTGTGTCTAAGTACGATAACATATATGATCTATATACAATAACTAAAAATGTACATTTACATGTTGTATATAACCGTCCTCTCTGCCTCCCAATAAAATGTCAATATGTGATCCAAAGACAATGATTAACTATCGACATCTACATAATCTACATAACTGAATATGGATGTATAAGTATCTATTTGCCATCGTATCTATTTTTATATGGATACAGATATATATTTTTTTTGACAGAAATAAATACGAATAATGATTCGTAGCGAAGAACATAAAATTAGTAATTTGAATGATCTCATTTGAAAACCAAACATCAAAAGGAAGGATTGCATTACCTAATCGAGCTCTCTTGCGTATGCAGTGCTTGATCGTGATTTGTTTTCAGAAAGGATGATTTACGGCTCCTGAAACGATCGAATTTCATTTTTGTATCAAGATCACTAAGAATGTGCCAAGAACGTGGATAATGAATGAAGAATACGAAGAACGTGAAGAACACACGAAGAACACAAAGAACACGAAGAACATATTTTCTCTCAAAATTTCAGCAGAGCTTCCACTTATACGGGGCGATAATTTTAGGAAAATTTCAGCAGAGTTTTCCCTTATATCAGGATATATTTCTATGAAAATTTCGGTAGAGTTTCTCCTTATATTGGAACATATTAAGAAAGAAAAACAGAAAGAGCTTCCTCTATAAAATCACTGAGAGGAAAACAAAAGCGAAACCAAAAGAATATAATCAAACTACAACCGACGGAGAATCGGTAGACACCACACGTCTTAGGTGAGAGAATGTGTTACGAATCACAGGGTTCATTGACGTATATAGCCGTCCGCACCTAAGTAGGATGTTACACAGATTTCACCACCAAAACAACTATAAAAGCGAAATCAAGAAAATTATAGTACCATAAGCGATGGAGAATTAGTAAATACCACACATCTCAGGTGAGTGAAGGTGTGACGAATCACAGGGTTCACTGACGTGCATAGTCGCCCGCAACTAAGTAGGGTATTACACAGATTTCTCCTCGAACCACAACACAAAATGAATCGAAAAGGAAGATAAATCAAGAACCTAGATCAAGTTAGAGCTACTTACTTCCTACAGTAAGACAACTAGGAGAGGATCATACCATCCTCCTCCTCATCCTTTCAACAACGCTTCACTAGCACTCCTTCCCCTCCTCCCTCTCTTCCTCTCGACCCTAGCCCATAGGGTAGTGGTGGTAGTGGAAATCATAGAGAATGAATGGGTAGGAGGCTATTTATAGACTTTAGAAAACTGCAATTCATGATTAGTAAACCATGGTTTAAGTCGTTTAACACTTAACCATTGTTAGCAGCCCATGATTTTGGCCAAAGCTTATCCGAAACTTAAGGCTTAAGATAGAATCTTCCAGAAACTTCTAGATTCACTAATGATACTTAATTAGCATTAATCATGATTTAACTTTCGCAACACATGCTCAACTTTTGCTGGCCTTTGATTAGTGTTTGCTAATTATCATTAGCAGTTCTCAGTTCTCAATCCATCATTAGTTTTTTGGGATTTTACCCGGCAGACCCTGTAAACTTTTTAAATGACCTCTACGACCTTTGAAACATCGATATTCCTCCCTCGACCCCTTAAACTTGCTCCGTCTTATCCTATAGACCCTACCGTTAATTTGAGACTTTTTGAGTTAACTACCTTGGGTTCAAGTTGAGTTAATCTAACCCTAACAAATCCAATGGTAGGTTTTCTTCCACTCTCCCTCCATTTTCTTCCCTTCGTCTTCATCAGCACCATCGGGATGACATTGTTGAGTATCCTCGTCTCCATGGAGTCATCCTCATCGCCTGCGACATCACGGGGAGGTGCAATACAGAACGCATGTCTTCCTCATCCCCACGGAGTCGTCCTCTTGGAAGGGATGTGGTAATCGTCATCGTGTTGGACGACGCGGGCGTGCGGGGGGGGGGGGGGGGTGCTCGAGCAGGTGGGTGGCACGAGGGTCTCGAGAAGGTGGGCGGCGCGGGCGTGCAGGCGGGGCAGGGGAGGCGACGGTGCCGCGAGGGGGGGGGGTGTTGGGCAGCGCGGGCGTGCGGGGGGGGGGGGGGGGGGGGGCTCGAGCAGGTGGGTGGTACGAGGGCCTCGAGAAGGTGGGCGACGCGGGCGTGCAGGCGACGGTGCCGCGAGGCGGGGGGTGTTGGGCGGCGCGGGCATACAGGAGGGGGGTGCTTGAGCAGGTGGGCGGCGCAGGCGTGCAGGCGGGGCAGGGGAGGCGACGGTGCCGCTAGGGGGGTGGGGGGATCGTGGGTGTTGGGCGGCGCGCGTGCAGGCGAGGCAGGGGAGGGGGGGCTCGAGCAGGTGGGTGGCACGAGGACCTCGAGAAGGTGGGCAGCGCGGGCGTGCATGCGGGGTAGAGGAGGCGGCGGTGCCGCGGTGGGGGGGTGGGGGGGTGGGTGGGGGGGCTCGAGCAGGTGGGCGGCACCTGGGGGCCTCGAGCAGGTGGTGTAGGCGGGGCAGTGGAGGCGCCGGCTTCGAGGAGGAGCAGTGCTCGAGGTTGACTTTGCGAGCGGAGGGGGTTATGGCTGCAAAAATCCTTAATATAAAATAAAGAATTAACGGAATCCAGTCACTTTTGACGGACAAATGGATGAGGGTTAACCACAAGGTCTGCGGGGTAAGGGTTAGTAAGTTTACAGGGTCGAGGGAGGAATATCGATGTTTCAAATGTCGTAGAGGTCATTTAAAAAGTTTACAGGGTCTGCCGGGTAAAAATCCCTAGTTTTTTTAATTTTGCTTAATTTATCTTAGTGATAATCATTAAGGGATAATGACATCTTAAACCTCCTTACTTCTCTTTCTTAGAAAAATCATAACAATTCAAAATGAAGTCCAATCCACACAAAACAATTTCCCTTGGTTTCCTCTTATCGAGCTGTATCTTATGATATAGGATCCGAGCGGTCTAGTTCAAGGCCTTATACCAACATCTCATTGGGCGTAGTCAAGTTGGCTCCCTTCTGATGAATCTGTGATTCATTACTCTAAAAGATGAAATAGAGCTTTGTTCCGGAGTAATTAGCTGCATTTCTTCATTTATTCTGCATAATTAGCGAGGGGGGTCCCTCGGTGGCCCTGCAGAGGCTAGTGGTGCCGCAGCAGCTTGGCGACGACTGCATGGGATGTCACGCGAGAGAACGGCCGGCCGCGATGGCTAGGGCTGGTAGTGGGGCTGGGAATTAGGTAAGGGCACCGATCTAGGATTGTCGCTCTGATACCATGTGGAGATGAAAGAATGAAATTGCATTATAGAGAGGTCCTAGGGTTCTCTTATATAGGAGAGAAACCGATTGGGCAAACTACAAGTAGAAAACAAGAAGAAAAGAAATTACATAAACAATATAAAAGATAAATAATATCTCAATAAAACTTGATTTCAAAAAAAAAATCTCAATAGAACTGACAATAAGCTTAGAGGAAAATCAAGTGCACAGCAAATGCTGGGGAGCCTAAGCTTGGAGGAGAACTCAATAGACCCAACAATGATAACAGGAGAATGAGTACCATTACCCAAACCAACTTTACCATGGAAGAGGGTTCATAAGAAGTCATAAGGTTGCCTTCTCTAGTCAAGTGGGTAGATGCAACCGAGTCAATGATCCAAGCTGGTGATGACAATGAAGTAGAGTTGGTTATAGTATTTGAGGTAGTAACTAGGTAACAGTAGTTTCCATGGGAGTAGAGTTATGCAGAACCTTTATCAGACATGTAATAGAAGTCCCTTGACCACCGACGAACACCTTGAAGACCATAGACTAGAGTAGGTAATTCTTTATGCCCTTGAGTTTGATAGAAGTTTCATGTACCAACATAGAAGACGTAGTGTATAGGGATTTGATCTTCATAGGAATCGATGCCACTGTGGTCTGATAGATAGTTCAAGTAGAGTTATTCGTTCAATCACACATGTAGGTGACTAGAACAAAAATTTCAATGTTCGAGAGGGACTGGAATCATTCTGGTAGCAGCAAACGAGGGTTGGGATCGCCTTGGAATCAACCGTTATAGGTGATAGTGCACCCGGAAGTCGAGGGAGAGGTCAGGGGAGGCCTTGCGCATGTTGACCTTCTTTACAAATGATCAAACCATCTTAAGTGGTTTTCTCGCATCTTATACTCGATCGTAGCTACACCAACCTTCTTTCTGATTGCATCATTCTGAATTCGATCTTTACGTGTGTGTCTATACATCCACCTTAACATTTTCATTTCTGCCACAACCATTCTCTACACATGTCTATGGTACACATGCCAACATTCAGATCCATAGAGCATAGCAGGTCTCACTGATGCTTTGTAAAACTTTCCTTTGATTTTTAAAGGATTTTTTTTATCACATAGAACAGCAGACGCTCCTCTCCACTTTAACTAGCCTGCAAAAACAAGTAGTGAAAAAATGCAGTATGGGTGATATCAATGACACAACGTCAAGTTCGGCATAAACCGACAATATTGATAAATATAGCGCGATTTTGCACTGAAATCCCCCAAATTCAAACAAATGCCACATGTCGATGTATCACCATCTCACAAGATATCAATATATATATCTTGAAATTTGATATACAATGTAATATTGAAACCTAATGCCTAGCGTTATCGATATATCAATATATCACGATATCTCGTCCAATGCCACTGAGATACTTTCTTGGGATTGAGATTGGTCACTCCATAGGTGGTCTAATAATTCCAAAAAGGAAGTATTATGATGATGACATGCTATAGGAGACTAGGATGTTAAGATCCAAGATAGTATAAATACCTATAAACCTCAAAGCTCACATTTACGAGCATGAAGTGATCGAAGACACAAGCCGTTACAGAGGATTAGCTAGGAAGTTATTATGTTTGATCATCTTACAACCATATATATCACTTGCATTTGATAAGCAAAGTTAGTTTATGGATTATCCTACTTTAGCTTACTTTGAAGCATGTATGATGGTTCTGAGATACACAGAAAATCCACTCCAAGAAAAAAAGATTGTTGTTTACAAAGGAACCACTTTGATCTCGTAGCTTACTCGTATGCTGATTATAGACAATGTAGGTCGGATAGAAAGTCCATCTTTGATTTATTCACCTACTTAGCAGGAAATCTAATCACTTAGAGGAATAAGAAATAGACAGTTGTTCTCCATACCAGAGCAGAGAGCGAATACAAAGCAATGTCTCATGCATCAATAGAGTTGGTATATATTCAATGCATATTTACACATCTTCATGTCACTCCAACTGAGAGTATGGAGCTCATATGTGACAATCGAGCACCAATGCATATAACCAACAACCATGTATTTCATGAATGCACCAAACATGTGAAAGTGGACCGCCATCACACCATATGTTTGATACAAAGAGGGTTGCTATGCACCTCTAGTGTATCATCCGAGAAAACTATTGAGTATTGAACTCTTTACTAAACATCTAGCCCATACACAATTTGTGAGACGTTGTAATCAGCGAGCATGATACATACATACATACATGCATGCATGCATGCATGCATGCAATATGCATATGCAATATGCATGCATGTATGTATCATGCTCGCTGATTACATCTCACAAACTCTGCATGGGCTAGAAGCTTAGTAAAGATTTATACTTACGTACATACATACAAACATATATATGTGTGTTCCATCTTGAAGGGGAGGGCAGAGAGATATTTACACCATAGGATTACACTCATCTTTTGTGACTATGATGTCAAATTGTGTAATCCTACCCCTATGTCTCTCACTATGAGGGGCCCTAAGTTAACATTCTCTAATAAGAAATTCTCCCCTCTTATCCATCACCTACAGATGTGCATATGAATGTTTTTGAGCGCATTCTATACTACTTAAAGAACCCCAAGAAAGGTATTATTCATATAAAATATTATGAAACTTGATATTGAGGGCTAAACCGATACAAATTGGGAAAGATGTACTACCACTAAACAATCCACTACTTGGTATTGCATATATATGCGCAACAATCTTGTGATTTGGAATATCAAACGGCAATCTGTGTACGCCATGTCATATCTAGTGTTGACGCAGAATATATGGTTGTTATAATGAGTGGCAGATAAGTTGTAGATCTTCTTGACATATATTTGAATTAATCTTATATATGATTATAATATGACAACATATTTGCATTAATTTATCTAATAGCCATATATTGTATAATAGAACCACCCACCTTGAGATTGTTCACTACTTCGTAAGAGATGATTAACTAAAAGGAGTGCATGATACCGTATATAAAGAACAAATTGCTGATGCCTTCGTGAAGGGACTTCCCACTACCAATTATAAGAAGAATGTGAGCAAGTAGGCATATACGATCTCTATGCACAACTGAAGGGCGAGTAACGTGTTCCACCTTTCTCACAAAGTTAAGAACTAAAGACCAATCTTGCTGTCTGTGAGCACTCGCACCTCCCTGTGATCGTTCTTTCCATTGGGCTCGTGTGTATGTTTGCTTAATTTCTATATTAACCTTTACACAGAATCACAGATGGCCCTTGGATTATGCTATGCTAAAATGTACGCCATTTTTTACTCAACAAATAACACTTTCGCCCCCACCAAATATATGAAGGCGTGTGGTTTGTCATTGTTGTCTCTCTTTTTATGTTTAAGTCTGTTTTGACCCCTTCAAGTACTTTATTATGTTTGGTAATAGAATAGAAACATGCTCCGAATTTTATTTTAAAAAACCCATAATCCAAAATTTGATAGCAAACAAGGGCAACCTTTCAACCCCCGCCATACACAGACTACGAAATAAACAAGGATACTTGTTTGCTCCATCAAAAACCGATGGATTGCTGAATTGACGACCAAGATTGACTCCTCAATAGATGTGATAATGTAACTACGGGCGATTGTATCAGTTTGGAACTGTGGAACAAGCCACCCTTGGGAAGTGATGGAGAGGGAATTGCAGCCCACTGACCAACTCCAGTCCTACAGAAAAGGTTGCATGGTAATTAGAAAAAATAGCTGGAATCTATTGATAATAACAACTTCTTTGTTGCATTGCTATGAAAAAAAAATTGCAGCTCAGTTTTAGGAGTTTTAGAGACCAACTATTCATTAACCCAAAAAAACAAGCCGACAACATAACCTCACATTGTACCATGTGAGCTGAAAACAGTTGCAAATTATTTCACCCATACTTCATCTGCAAAAGAATTGTGATAGAAAGGTGTTGGGGCATATGTGTCATGTGTAAGATGGGTAATGAATCCTTCCAAGATTCAATTACCACATCCATTGTTTAGTCTCACATCTACCAGTGTTGGGACTTGGAGGGTCTGTGGAGGCTATATAAGAAGCCCCAAACCTCTTGTATCGGATGAGAAAGTGCAATGCAACATATGGCCCTTTGAGGCCTTCTCTCATGGTTTCATCCCGCTCCTTAGGGAGTAGGGTTCCACATAAAATCTCGTGTTCCTCAATGTTTTATTCTTTTCTCTGATATTCGCTTCCGCATTATATTTTCTAACATGGTAATCAGAGCGGGTTCGATTCTCGAGGATGATTTTAATGTTCTTTATTTATGTTCGAGATTCGATTGTACATTATTGAAGATTATATGTTCATATATTCGAAGATATGTTCGTATTCATGAAATTCTAGGGTTTATTTTGAAAACCTAATTTCTGCATATTTTTTAACATCGTCATCGATAAGAGGTTCTTCACGATGATGATCCTGATGTTGATTCTTCAACATGATCTATCATGATTCAAGGGTTCAATTTCTAGAACCCTGGTCCTCCATGTCGTGATAGTGGGCCTTGCCGTCGCATCCTCAAGATAGGCAGCAAGGTTACGATCTCCAGCATGACATGTTCAAAGTTCAAATGTCCTAGGGTTTCATTGAAACCCTAATTCCATGATCCGCAAGGCTTGATGCCCACTTCCATCCGTATATGTGCGATGCCAGCATCCAGGACACAATCATCTCTAGAAAACAACAACAAACCCCCACGGCATATCCAAGCAGCAACCGCTGCTCTCCCAAGCGGCAACACCGCAAAGCCCTAGACACATTAAAAAAGGGGGCTTCACATTCCTACGGTAGCCAGAAAAGAAATGGAAGAGGACATGTAGCTTGCACTCTCCACTGGTAGGCTGACGGTTTCCTCCTTCCCCGACAAAGAACGGGCTCTCCTCTCCTCTCCTCCAAAGATTTCTCTTCGAGAGATATAATCATCAATCAAGATCTCGATGCTCCAGCCCTAGCCGCGATGCTATAGACCTCCACGATGCTCCAGCGAAGCCTATTCCCCAGGCGGAGTGGAAGCGCGATGGTGCCCCTCCGATCTCCATCGTTGCTCCGTGAAGGCGGTGCTCCTCCCTCGCGCGATGATTCCAAGCAGAGGCCCCTCCCAAGCGGCATACTCCCAAGCGACATCTCCAAAAGCTGCCTCCATCCCTGTAGAGCTCATCCTCCAGACGGAGCTCGGGCTAAAGGCGACACCTCTCCTATCCAACCTCCATCGCCTCTCGTGGATGCGTGCAAGGAGCCTCACACACTCTAGGTGGCGCATCTCGCAAGGAAGGAGCTTCAGGCGGCGCTCCTCCCCCACGGTTCCAGGCGACAATCCCTCCTTCAGGACATCTCTGGGCGGCTCCCCTACAGGGTGATGCATCCTACAGCAGGCGGATCCCCGACTCCTCTTCATCGCGCAGGAGAAATCTCCTCCATCGGCGACGACAGCAGCAGGGGCCCCCCATCAGGGGCGGTAGCGTACGATGGAAGGGTTCCCAAGGAACCCTAAATAGAGTCTCGTTTTGCTGTTATCAAAAAACCAAGTGGGCCACAAAAAAAGGTGAGGCTGAAAAGAGAAAAAAAATGTGGGTCGATGCTATTGTAAGGTCCAAATGGGCCAAAAGAAAATAAAAAAAGGAAGAGAAAGAGAGAGAGAGAGAGAGCAAGCCCTGGGCCCATTGTCTGGGCCATAATCTTTGGGCCCAGGTGAGTCAAGTTTCTTTGTTTCAAAAAAAGGAGAAAAGAGGTGCGTACAAAAAAACCCGTATGCGATAAAAAAGAAAAGAAAAGGCGTAAAAAATGAATGGCTTATTTATAAAAATGATTTTAAAAAATAAAAGAAAAGGCCGAAGAAAAAATTGAGAACAGCTTATGTGATGTTTTGTTTCCACATCTTCTTGTCTTCTCCCAACTTGGTCGGTGTCATTGTTTTCCGATAAGTATGGGAGAAAGGGGGAGTATAGTTAAGAGCTCTACGACATCATACAAAATCATCACTCTGATGATTCAGATTCTAGTTCAGAGTCAGAGTTCAGATTGTCCAGTCCAGATGATAGTTTAGATTCCAGTTTAGATGCCCATTCAGATTTCAGACTCTACGGTTTTTCAGACTCGACGTTCAGATGTTTCCGAGTCTTCAGTTTGATGTGCACATGTTTGCCATAATTTTGTGCAGTCCCTATCTTTTATTTTTTATTAGAGTTTTCATATGTTCCATAGGGACTCCATAGTAGAGATCCCATTGGACTCCAGAGTAGAAATCCCATTCTCTGAGCCAGTATGGGAGAGACTCAGTTCTCCAACGAGGAGACTTTTCAGACTCCATTCTCCAGTGACCGTGGACTCTGATGAGGATGTCCCCACGACTTTTTCACTTCGGTCCTTTCAGAGATGGAGTAGTTGTCCACATGATGTGGCGGGCCAGAGTTTTCCAGGTGGAGACTCATTTCCAGTAGCAGTGACTCTGAACGACGCAGTACAAAGCACATGCTCTCTGACGAGGAGATTCAGTTTTACTCACACTCCATCCCATTTGTTCCTCCTCACCAGCATGGCATGGAAAGCAACGTCGTCAATAGCAGCTGACAACATGTTGAGTTTATATTGTCTGTAGTGTCTTGTAGTGTGAGTTTAAGCGATCTCTTGCAGTTTGTCCAAGCTGAGCATTGCATGATCAGCTTGAGGGGGAGTTTTGGAGTATATGCACCATATGTAAGATGGGTAAATCGATCTTTCCAAGATCCATTTACCACATCCATTGTTTAGTCGCACATCTACCAGTGGTGGGACTTGGAGGGTCTGTTGAGATTATATAAGAAGCCCCAGACCTCCTGTATCAGATGAGAAAGTGCAATGTAACATATGGCCCTTTGCGGTCTTCTCCCGTGGTTTCATCCCGCTCCTTAAGGAGTAGGGTTCCACGTAAAATCCCTTGTTCCTCAATATTTTATCCTTTTATCTGATATTCGCTTCCGCATTATATTTTCTAATAAAAGGAAATAAACACTTTTTCCAGAAAGTGTCAAGCAATTCCTGTGGAAGTACCTCCAGGAAAACAACAAGCCGGGCACATAAGAGAGGTTCATCCATCATGGTTTACACATTGCTTCATAAGTATGTAAGGAACGTTGCCTACAACATTCAATTAAATGCATTGGATAATTTGTTGGGCTTAGTAAAATATTTATTGGCCTCCTAGCAAATACTTATTATTTGTTTTCAACCATATCCTGACCCGCAAGGCAAGTGTATCTAAAAACATGGAATAGCTCACGAAATCAAAAGTAAAAAAAGCCTATACATCACAGTACATTGCTTAAAAACCAAATTGAAACGACAATCATATATCATTTTAAATAGTCCATGTATCACAGTAAAAAGAGGATTATGCAAACATGGGGCAAAGTGGCAACCGATTTTTAACCTAAAAATGCCCACAGTAAACAAAACACATCATTTGCCCAACATTGGTACCTCAATAGCAGTTTCATGAGCATGACTATAGACCAGGTGAAGAGGCAATAAACCGGCAATGTGTTCAGCACTGACAGCAATAGCAGCCTTTATGGGATTCCTTCAAGAGGAAAAGATACATTGCATATCAGAGTCACATTGCATGTGGGTCCATGTATTAGTAGGGAAAATAATTCTCAAAGTTCAAAACACTAATCTACCTATGCAACCAGTAATTGCAGTAGTCAAACTGGATGATCACTAATTTCTAATTATCATTCTTTGCAAATTCAAATATATAGAAATAAAATTGCAGCATTAGTAACTTGATCAGTTGATGCTTCTATCAAGACAATTTAAATGAATTCATTAAAAAGATGGAACGTTTTAACATATAAACCAAGTAAAACAAAACAACGTTCACTATTATTACTTTTTTCGACCTTGTTGGGAGCTTCAAACCATTATATATTCATTCTCTCACTTAACAAGGAGAGATGCGGAAGATAATAAAGGCAGAAACAAATAGGCCACTACGCAGTGATCCAACAAAAGCAAAGAAAAAATAATGATGGAAAATGATCGTATGGCTGCCAGACTATACCGGCACCAGTAACTGTAGCAAAAATAAGATTGAAAACATCATAATTGAAGTTTGAAGCCTTGCGAGGCCCTGGGAAACTCTAGACAAAATTTGGCAAACCCTTGTTGATCGTAACAGAGTATAAATTATTATACATTATTGTCTTTAAGGGGAACATAGTATAAATTATATATGCAATATTTTTGAAAGAAAAATATTATGCAATATGACTCGTTATGTGTCAGTATTCAGCAGGTACGAACATATGCTTTAGAGATACAAGATATGTGATTAAGTTTACAAAATGTACAGTACCGGCAAATACTCTCTCTCTCTCTCTTGCTGAGGTGGTTTATTTGGGTTACATCAGCAGACCTGAAATGGGCGAAAATTGATCTGATCTTGCATGCATTTAACCTCTTTTTGACCTCAGCATATGCACATCTTTTTGTGACACATTATCGTGAATTAGTGTGACGAAGTGCACATAGATCAGGGCCCTCAAACGTATAAAACTCTAGGTGAAGCAATCTACCCATGATTAAAAAAAACTGGCCCATGTCCTAAAACCCGTAAATCCTAGGTAACCCCAAAATCAACTAAGGGCGTCTAATTCGGAATGCTAACCCAAGATCTCACTGGTGTTAGAAGTCAACCCTAACACCAAACTCTAGAACTACTTCCGGCTAGATCCTAACCAAGTATCAAATCTGACCGGCCGTAACAGTGGCTTGACCCTCAAGTGTACTCATTTACCCTCACCCCCTCTTAACTTTGAGTCAGAATCTCATCCCCTTCTACCCAAACACATTATTGACCTTACAACAACAACAACAAAGCTTTTTTCCCACAATTAAGTAGGGTCGGCTACATAGATTCTTTGCCTCCATTCAGATCTATCATGGATCAATCTCGGGCTTATATCCAAAAAACTAAGATTCCTCCGTATAGTCACATTCCAACACTTCTTGGGCCGTCATCGTCCTCTCTTAGCTGGCTCAACATCCCAAAACTCGCATCTCCTAACTGGTGCATCTGTTGACCTTCTTTGCAAATGACCAAACCATCTTAATCGGTTTTTCTCGCATCTTATCCTCGATCGGAGCTATACCAACTTTCTTTCCGATTGCATCATTCCGAATCCGGTCTTTACGTGTGTGTCCACACATCCACTTTAGCAATTTCGTTTCTGCTACAGCCATTCTCTGCACATGTCTATGGTTCACAGGCCAACATTCATATCCATAGAGCATATCAGGTCTCACGACTGCTTTGTAAAACTTTCCTTTGATTTTTAAAGGAATTTCTTATCACAGGAGAACAACAAAGGCTCCTCTCCATTTTAGCCAACCTGCATTTATTCTATTAGTAATAACTCCATCAATTTCCCCATCAT
This sequence comes from Ottelia alismoides, assembly GCA_037367405.1. NCBI lineage: Eukaryota > Viridiplantae > Streptophyta > Magnoliopsida > Alismatales > Hydrocharitaceae > Ottelia > Ottelia alismoides. The sequence goes on from JAZKJV010000997.1 coordinate 63,623, forward strand.
GTTGCAAAATAGATCCCAGGTAACTAAAAGAATTTCTCTTCCGGGTGTTGTCGTCACTAATCTTCACCTCAATTCCTTCACCATTGCTTCCATCAAAGGTATACTCCATATATTCAGTCTTAGCCCTACTTTTATGAAATTCTTTAGTCTTCAATGCATGTCTCTAGACCTCAAGCTTCTCATTTACTCTATCTCTAGTCTCATCATTCAACACAATATCATCAGCAAATAACATACACCAAGGTATCTCATCCTGATTATTTGTCAACTCATCTATAATCAAAGTAAAACGAAATGGACTCAAAGTTGAACCAATGGTGATGTCAAAATAGTCAGTCTATAAGTAGATCAAATGAGGTTTTTTACACAATTCCATTACTCGGGATCCCAGACTGGATCCTTACACAAGATAAAGCACTATCATACATATCCTTTATGAGGTTAATGTATAGGACATGTACCTGTCTCTTCTCCAAAACTCTCCATAATATCTCACGTAGGACAGAATCATAAGCCTTCTCCAAATCAATAAAAATCATATGGAGGTTCTTCCTTTTAGCTCTATACATCTCTGTTGTTCTCCTCAACAAATGGATAGCTTCAATATTTGAGCGACCCGACATTAATCCGAAATGGTTTTCTTTTACTTTGAAAACTTGCCTCAACCTTCTTTCGATCATACGTTCCCAAATTTTCATAGTGTGACTCATTAGCTCAATATGTCTATAATTAGAACAATTTTGAATGTCCCCTTTGTTCTTATAAAGAGCAACCACGATACTCCTCTAATCTTCAGGCATTTTCTTGCTTCGCCAAGCCAAGTCAAACCACGCTCACCTAAAACTCTCCATACTTCTACAGGAATGTCATCCAGTCCTACACTTTTCCCATGTCTTGTAACCTTCAAAGCCTCCTCTATTCCTTTCGTTGTATCCATCTATAGCTTGCACGATTCAAGTAACTTTCACTACTAGTTGGATCACCCAAAGTGATCTCTCTATTTCCTTCCCCAATAAAAAGTTCATGGAAATACTGCTTCCATCTAGTCTATATATACTTCTGAGTAACAAGCACGTGACCTTCCTCATCCTTAATGCATCTCACTTAAGAAAGGTCTTTGGTCTTTCTTTCTCTTGCTTTGGCCAACCTGAATATATCTTTCTGGCCCACGTTAGAGTCGATATTTTTGTACAAAACTTCATAAGCTTTTGACTTAACTTTGCTTACAGACTTCTTTGCTTCCTTCTTCGCTATTTTGTAGTTTGTGACAGTTTCCTCTGTTTTATCCTTAGACATAGCTTTAAAGAATGCTCTTTTAATTTTTAGCTTCTTTTGCACCCTTTCACTCCACCACCAAGCCTCTTTTTGACCTAGACCTCCTCCCTTTGACTCTCCAAACATCTCTTTGGCTACCTTTTGGATACAAGATGCTACCGCCTCCCACATCTCGTTTGCACTTCCACTACAATCCCAAGATAAATCTTCTAAAACCTTCTCCCTGACCTTAGAGGTAGAAAATAACCCAAGGTCGGATCATCTAAACAAGCAACCATAGCCTAGAACCTAGTATCTTAAACAGTAAAAACGTCTACAAACCAACCCTACTTTTTTGAAGTCAAAAGAGTGGGAAACACGCATTGATATCCGCTCCAATGAAAATATATTAATAAAGAAAAGGGAACTTACAACAACCAAGTCTCAAGGAGAGTTTTAGCATGAAAAATTACATTTCCCTATAAAACGATCGGACTCAAAAATACACCATTTCTAGCTAACTAGATCACCCAGACCACAACCTGCAGATAAAGCAACTCCAAACTTGGTCTATCCTTATTCAAAAATAGAGAATCCCAAAAGCACGGATGTTTCTGCAAGTTTAGCAAAGAGAAGCTCAGATTGTGCTATACTACCAAAGCCTTCTCGCAATGGAAGAAAATGTAATCAATAGTGTCCATCTCGTCGTTGTACAAGGGGCAATGCTGGGATGTCCTCAAGAACAATCTGTAACAACGGTCCCTAGTAAGGATATGCTTTCTACGCAAGAGCCAAAGAAAAACACCAATACGACTAGGGAGCTTGAGACTCCATATAAATCCAAAGAAAAATACCAATACTCCTTTTAGCTCTATAAATATCCATTGTTCTCCTCAAGAGGTGGATAGCTTCAATAGTCGAGAAAGCTGGCAGAAATCTGAATCACTATTCTGTTACTTTGGAAACTTGCCTCAACCTTCTTTCAGCCGCATGTTCCCAAATTTTCATAGTATGATTCATCAGTTTGATACCTTTGTAATTTGAACAATTTTAGAAGTCTTCTTTATTCTTATAAAAGGCACCACAATGCCTCTCCTCTGTTCTTCGGACATTTTCTATTTTTGCCAAATTAAATTGAATAAACTTATGAGCCAAGTCAAACCATGTTTACCTAGAACTCTCCATAATTCTATAGGATTGACATGAAGTCCTACATGTTTCCCAAGTTTCATAATCTTCAAAGACTCCTCTACTTCCTTCCTTTGCATTCGTATATAGCTTGCACAATTCAGGTAACTTTCACTGCCAGCTAGATCTCCCAAAGCAATCTTTGTATTCCCTTCTGTAATGAAAAGCTTATGGAAATACCGCTTCCATCTAGTCTTTATATATTTCTGAATAACAGGCACACGTCCTTCCTCATCCTTAATTCATCTCACTTAAGAAAGATCTTCGGTCTTTCTTTATCTTGCTTTAACTAATCTAAATATATCCTTCTATCCCTCCTTAGTGTCAAGATTTTTGTACAAAACTTCATAAGATTTTGACTTAGCTTTACTTGCAGCCTTCTATGCTTCTTTCTTTGTTATTTTGTATTTTGTGACAATTTCTTTTGTTTTATCCTTATACATAGCTTTAAAAGCAAGCTCTTCTAATTTTTATGCTTTTCTTGTATCTTTATACAATGGGGACGTTTGTTTTGATAGATGTGGCGATGAGGTCGAAGAATTAGAGCATCTTTTCTTTACATGTGACCCAAGATAGATCTGAATGGAGGCAATGAATCCATGCAGCAGACCCTACTTAATGTGGAAAAAGCTTTGTTGTTGTACTCTCTCCATTGAGGTCTGGAGGAAAGTGAGGATTCCCTGGCTGGTTACGAGAAACTCGGTTGGCTTCTGGAGCTCTATTCCAGTGGTCTATGGCAACGGACATGATGATAGCTCCCTTACTTGTGTGCTCTTATGGACGATTTGGTGTGGTAGGAATGAATGTATCTTTCGTTGTCAGACTTTCTACTCTGAGAATGTTTTAGAGCATTGTAAGGCATATATTGTGGCCTAGTCTCAGGTAGCATAATCCTTTTTAATTAATAAAAGTAAATTTTAAGGTTCTTTTCGAGGACATTGCTTCTCATGTCATGCTGGTAAGGAGAAACTAAAGGGCTGGAGTGTTAGTTGAACTGGGTCTCATCGTCGGAGAACATGTATCATCTACTACGTCTGCCAGAGTCATCGAAATTGGAATGAGTCTCCACCTGGAGAACTCTGGCCCGAAGTGCTCCATCTCTCTTTTTTTGGAAGGAAAAAGGGTGGGATCCCAAGATGTCAGTAGAGTATGAGTTGAGTTGATATTGTTTGTAATGCCTTGTACTATGAGGTTGATATTTCTTTCTATTTGTCAAAGCAGAGCAATGCATACTCTAGCTTGAGGGGGAGTGTTGGAGTATGTGTCAACGTAGTGATGGGTAATTCCCCTCCAGGGTCCAATTACCACATCCAGTGATTTAGTCCCGCATCGATTAATTGTGGGACTTGGAGAGTTAGTGTCGGCAATGTTTGAAAAAAACAAAAGGTGGAACGAGTCGTTTTCCCTGAAGGCGAGGCGTAGCCTCGAGGCAGTCGAGACGCAAGCCTCAGTTTGTATAGGAAAATAATTATAAAAAGTATAATAAATATATTTATTGATGAAATAATCTAATCCGGCAGACATATAATATATAACATTGTAATATATGATGAAATTATGAAGATAAGAACATGAAAAAGGATATGTCAAATCCATTAACCTTTCTACTGAATTTCTAGTCAATCAAAAAGGAAAACATTGACCACGAAAATATTTATCAAAAAGGGAGTCATTGGCTATACTTGTCATTAAAGATATCGGAGATGTTAATATGAATCATATGATTTGAATCCTAACCGTATGTTCTGTTGAACCCGGTTGGGGAACGGGTCGATGTCCCCCGGTGCCACCATACCCAACCAGTGTGGGGGTTGCAAGGGGGCAGTGTTCCCGTCCCAAAAAAATTTCTTATATGGGCATTCGAATTCACATACATCTGGGATTTGCGGATTCATATGTTTAAGGGTGTAATATTACGATTTCACTAAAATAATTGGACATGTTAATGGTAAATATGAATAAGAAAGAGGTTAAATTTAAGCATTCATCTTGTATAAATATATCATCAGCAACAAGGCCTTTATAAACATCTGAAACTACCAATAGAACAATTATTTTATTTAAAAAATACTTGATAAATCCATAACGCCATAGCTACCGCCTCACCTCGACCGCCTCGGTCATCCGAGGCACCCGCCTCAACCAGGGGGACCGAGGCGGTCGCTTCGAGGCTCTCTTCCTCTGCCTCGTTTCTCCTCGAATGCCTTTGTGCCTCGAAGCGCGTTTTTTCAAATATTGAGTGTGGGCTATATAAGAAGCCTCAAACTAATTGTATCAAATGAGAAAAGTTAACAAAAAATCGGCCTTTTGAAGCATTCTACCGTGGTTTCATCATGGGTAAGCCATATCGCGATATATCGATGATATCTCGGTATCGACAGGTGATCGATATATGGTCGATATTTGCCCTTTCAAGGCTAATTCCTTCACAAAATTGGGCCAATTTGGGCGATATGATATATCGCCACCTACAAATAGCCACTCTCCGCCCATCTTCACCACTATCCAACACTCAATGGGCCGAGGCCCAGCTTCCTCTACTCTCCGATGACAGAAAAGGCCGGTGGTTGAGGCGATGACGGCCTCTATACCCTAGGTGAGATCCATAAAGTCAGCCACGCAGCCTCCGCCAATCCGGCGACAGCTGAGCTCGCTGGTGTCGTTAACCAGCTCGAGTAACGACCCGAGCATTTCCGGATGCTCAGCCCAAGCCTCCGCTCCACCAATTTCCTCGCCGACTAGGTATTCTCCTCTACTTTTTCTAATTTCTTCTCGTAATTATTTCGACGCTCACACTTCACTTCACCTCCACTTGATCATATGACGAGCTTCATCACATCACCTCCATCTTCGTCGCACCCTCCGCCCACCTCTCCTCTCCTCCAGAACCCCTACCACCTCCAGTCCTTCTTCTCCGATTATGGTCGGAAAAGAACCCACTAAGGGCACTGTCGTCTCTGCTCTAACGCCCTCTACTGCATTCACCTCACGCTTCGGCTATTGTTGCTAACCCCTTTTGCAGGACCCCTTCTCAATGGCCGGACTTTGTGCCTCCACCCTGTCCGCCTCCATCTCCTCAGCGAGACACCATCGATAGCTCATGACAGCCATTGCCTTCGCTGCCACCAACTCGCCAACGTCTTCGCCTGATGACCAGCGAGCTTCCCCGACCCTCAAATGTCGCGAACAAGCTCGGAGGTGTTAGGGAGGCGCTCGTCGGAACCCATAATCGTCGCTACTCCTACGTCCATGTTCGACGAGCAGATGCGCGTAGCACCCCGAACCTCCAGTCTTGGGACCACCGAGCCATCCACCAAGCCCCCCCAACCCGAAGCGCATGGACCAGTCACGAATCCATCCAAAGCCGCACCCCATCCGAACCTAGCCCCGCGTGCCTCACACGTGCGGGGTTGGGTTAATTGCATTGAAGACCCCGGAATCTTCAGGATTTATATACAGGTCATCCAGGTGCGTGCCTCACATGTGTGCCTGGGTAAATTACATGAATGCTTTGCCGATTATTAAAAATTGCAAATATGGTCCTGCACGCAAGGAGATATTACAGGGATGCCCCTCTGTCTCTTACAAATTGCAAATAGGTCCTTCCAGGGGCCTGTTTGCAATTATTTATCTTTTTATTTCAATGCAATTTATTACAATTATGACATTGCACTATTTTATTCATAACTTAAGCATACGAACTCCGATTCAGTTGATTTTAGTGTTATTTTGTTGCTAATCTCATCATATATCTAATGGCATATTTAATTTCAGGATTTGATACTGAATAAATGTGATGATTTCTGAGATCTATAGTGTCTCCTACTCTTTAATTTAAATGTCATTAATTACCATTATTGCTCAATTTGACTCTGAAACTGATCCATATTTGATTCCTCGTTGGTTTAAATATTTTAGGGCATTTTTGACATAATTTTCTGCTTGCATTACATAGTGTTCTATTGCATATTGCATCTTAATTTAATTGCATAAAAAGAAAATAAAAATGCATGCATCATATTATCCTGTCTTTGCATCATTTTATTTGCATAATGTATCCATATATCATAACTCAGCCATGGCCGGTCCCAAGCCCGGGTAAATGAGGAGGGTTGCGTTAGATAGCCGACAGCTAGCGTTAAATAGTCGGAGACAACCTCCTAAATAATATTTATTTTAAAATAAAAATATTATTTAAGATGTTGCTTCATGACAGTCGGATCTTTTCAACATGAATTTAAGCAAACATACAAATTTCGTTGGGGCGTTCCCTACTTGCGACGCGTTGCATCGCCCGAATGTAATGAAAAATTGGCAAGGGCCGCTACATCGCAGCATGGATGTAGTTCAAAATTTGCAAGGGTTCTCGTATGAGGAACGCATGCAGGTAATTAAGCTAGTTTCGCTGCATCACCGCTCGGATGCAGTCCAAAATTTACAAGGGTTTTCGCATAATGGACGCATGCGAGTAAAGAAGTTAGTCCAAAAGAGATTGCAACGGAAGTTGCGGATTCGTAGTTGGAATATTGGCACTTTGACTGGAAAATTGATGGAAATAGTGGATAGATGGAAAGAAGGAAGATTCATATACTATGTCTTCAAGAGACTAAATGGGTTGGAGAGAAAGCAAGGGAGATCGAGAAGACAGGCTTTAAACTTTGGTATTCAGGTAAAGATAAGGGTAGAAATGGTGTTGGAGTGGTTGTTCATAAGGATTTGAAGGATTGTGTGGTTGAGGTGCAAAGATTCGGGGATCGGATTATTTTGCTAAAATTGATACTTGAAGAAGAAATTCTGAATATAATCTCAGTTTATGCACCACAAATTGGTTTAGATAAAAGGACTAAACAAGCTTTTTGGGAAGATCTAGATAAGATTTTACAAGTAATCTCACAAAGAGAGATGATTTGCATAGGTGGAGATCTTAATGGACATGTGGGAAAAGATGCTTCAGGGTACGCTAGTGTTCATGGTGGACATGATTTTGGGGATAGAAATGAAGAGGGAAAAGTCATCCTGGATTTTGTAACAGCATATGATCTTTTCATAAGAACCCACTTAATGGTCTAGCGGTAGTACAGTGTATCTACCACACAAAAGACCAGGGTTCAAATCCCACTCTTGCAGGGGTTGCGTTAGGTAGTCGACGGCTAGCGTAAAAAATAGACGAATCTTTCAACATGGATTTGAGCAAGAATCCATGTAGCCGACCCTACTTATAGTGGGAGAAGACTTAGCACTTTTTTTATATGATCTTTTCATAGTAAACATTCTCTTCAAGAAGAGGGAGGAGCATTTAATTACTTATAAGAGTGGGCCAACGAGAACACAGATAGATTACTTTGCATTGGGGAGAAGAGATCGGTTGTGTTGTAAAGACTGCAAAGTAATCCCAGGAGAGAGTTTGACAACCCAACATCGCTTGTTAGTCTTGGATGTACAAATAAAAGGGCTGGTAAAGAAAAGGAGGGTTCCTAAGATCACTAGAACTAGATGGTGGAATCTTCCACTGAAGCAATCGAGCTTCAGGGAGAAGGTTTTTTAGAAGATTTATCTTGGGATTGCAGTGGAAGTGCAAACGAGATGTGGGAGGCAGTAGCATCTTGTATCCGAAAGGTAGCCAAAGAGATGCTAGGCGAGTCAAAGGGAGGAGCCCCAGGTCAAAAGGAGGCTTGGTGGTGGAGTGAAGGGGTGCAGGAGAAGCTAAAAATTAAAAGAGCACGCTTTAAAGCTATGTCTAAGGATAGAACAGAGGAAACTGTCACAAACTACAAAATAGCAAAGAAGGAAGCAAAGAAGGCTGTAAGCGAAGCTAAGTCGAAAGCTTATGAAGTTTTGTATAAAAATCTCGACTCTAAGGAGGGCCAGAAGGATATATTCAGGTTGGCCAAAGCAAGAGAAAGAAAGATCAAAGACCTTTCTCAAGTGAGTTGCATTAAGGACGAGGAAGGTCACGTGCTTGTTACTCAGAAGGATATAGAGACTAGATGGGAGCAGTACTTCCATAAACTTTTTATTAGGGAAGGAAATAGAGAGATCACTTTGGGTGATCTAGCTAGTAGTGAAAGTTACTTGAATCGTGCAAGCTATAGACAGATTCAGAGAAAGGAAGTAGAGGAGGCCTTGAAGGTTATGAGACCTGGGAAAGGTGTAGGACCGGATGACATCCCTGTCGAAGTATGGAAAGTTTTAGGTGAGCGTGGTTTGACTTGGCTTACGGATCTATTCAATGTTATTTGGCGAAGCAAGGAAATGCCTGAAGATTGGAGGACGAGTATCGTGGTGCCTCTTTATAAAAATAAAGGAGACATTCAAAATTGATCAAATTATAGAGGTATCAAGCTGATGAGTCACACTACGAAAATTTGAGAACGTGTGATCGAGAGAAGGTTGAGGCAAGTTTCCAATGTCAAAGAAAACCAATTCGGATTCATGCCAGGTCGCTCAACTATTGAAGCCATCCATTTGCTGAGGAGAACCATGGAGATTTATAAAGCTAAAAGGAAGAACCTCCATATGATCTTTATTGATTTGGAGAAGGCTTATGATTCTGTCCCACGAGAGATATTGTGGAGAGTTTTGGAGAAGAGACAAGTGCATGTCCTATACATTAACCTTATAAAGGACATGTATGGTAGAGCTTTATCTTGTGTAAGGACACTGTCTGGGAAGACTGGCTATTTTGACATCAACATTGGTTTACATCAAGGTTCAGTTTTGAGTCCATTTCTTTTTACTTTGATTATGGACGAGTTGACAAGTCACATTCAGGATGAGTTACCTTAGTATATGCTATTTGTTGATGATATTGTGTTGATCGACGAGACTAGAGATGAAGTAAATGAGAAGCTCGAGGTCTGGAGACATGAGTTGGAGAGTAAAGGATTTCGTATAAGTTGGGCTAAGACAGAATATATAGAGTGCACCTTTGATGGAAGCAATGGTGAAGGAATTGAGGTGAAGATTGGTGATGATAATATTCAGAAGAGAGATTCTTTTAGATATCTGGGATCTATTTTGCAACATGATGGGGAAATTGATGGAGATGTTACTAATAGAATAAATGCAGGCTGGCTAAAGTGGAGAGGAGCCTCTGTTGTTCTATGTGATAAGAAAATTCCTTTAAAAATTAAAGGAATGTTTTACAAAGCAGCCGTGAGACCTGCTATGCTCTATAGATCTGAATGTTGGCCTGTGAACCATAGACATGTGCAGAGAATGGTTGTAGCAGAAATGAAAATGCTAAGGTGGATATGTGGACACACACGTGAAGATCGGATTCGGAATGATGCAATCAGAAAGAAAGTTGGTGTTGCTCCGATCGAGGATAAGATGCGAGAAAACCACTTAAGATGGTTTGGTCATTTGCAAAGAAGATCAGCCGATGCACCAGTTAGGAGATGCGAGTGTTGGGATGTTGAGCCGGCTAAGAGAGGGCGGGGACGGCCCAAGAAGTGTTGGAAAGAGACCATATGAAGGGATCTTTGTTTTGTGGATATAAGCCCGGGATTGGCCCAAGATAGATCTGAATGGAGGCAAAGAATCCGTGTAGCCGACCCTACTTAATTGTGGGAAAAGGCTTTGTTGTTGTTGTTGTAATGTATCCATATATCATATTGTATTAAGCATCACATCTGCATATGAAGACCTAGATTTTGGATTTAATCACTCATTATTTAATCAATAATTTTCGATGAATAGATTAGGAGGATCGTGTCCCTGAGTTCGACCTTGGTACACTTACCAAACAAAATAATTGCCACATATTCGAAGTTGTGGTCTTTGCTGAATCGAAATCTGTCTCCTATACTACAATAATACGACATTATTAAAGAGGCATTTTTCACGCTCATTAGGGACCTGGAGGGTAAAGATATTGGGGATACCCCTCCGATGTCGTCGAGAGGCGGTCATCACTGAGGCGATATCCCATGTTGGTGAGGTTATTAGGCTCCTAGGCACCGAACTGTTGTCGTTCGAGGAGTCAGAGGTGGTGGCATCCATGCCCGGAGCTAAGCCACCAATTCCTCTTCGTGCTATGATGTTTGTTGGGCGGCGACCATTCGCGATTTGGTCGGTCCCTTGGATGAAAAACCCCGTGGTGGAGGAGGAAAGGGGGGCTCCGGGTCAGTGGTGCGTTTGGCGGAGAAGTCGTCAAAGGTGTTTTCCATGGGCGGTGGAGGAGCCCAACGATCAAGTGGCGCGGTGGGCCAACGAAAGATTGGGTGGGTCTCTCGAAGGTGATTTTTCACCAGAACGGCTACACCTCCAATTTCTGGAAACCCGGATCGGGAGCCACCGGGGAGAGATTTGGCAGATCTTGTTGATAATATCGAAATGACGAAATCAAGCAACCCACTACATGACTTTGGCGGATCCTGGTATTGACCCGACTGGGATGGCTTAAGGGAAGCGGGCCAACCCGAGTCCAGGTGCGTTCTGCAGTGCCTCAAGGGGAGCAATTATGCTTATCAACCCGGTAACAAAGACATTCGGATGAACCCAAAGGCGCAGCAGCTTTCTTCGAGCCCGATTGATCAAAGTGGCACATTGGACCCGATCGTACATCGGGATCCATCGGCTCTTGAGATTGATTTGGTTGCTGGGAACATGTCAGATTAGCAGAGCTGTGGTTCGAGATATGGATCGGCGATCTCAGAGATGGAGGATTTTTTAGACCCAACAAAGGGCTTGCTTGGGATGGAGGATGGTGGCGGTGATCCTTTCCTATGTCCTGATGCTGGGCTGCTGCCTGATGTCTCGTAGGGTTGCCCTGAGCGACGACCATGTATGGGGGCTTCGAAGGAGAGAGGGCTGGAGATGGACTTTCGTACAGGAGCCACGAAGCTGCTTTGGAGGGACATAGATGGAACACGCAGGAGTTGCTTCAAGAAAGATTAAAGGCGGGGTGGTACACAGCAGGGCGGAGAGACGACAGGCGGTGTCCGGGGAATCCAGATCGTTGAAAAGGTTCTTCTCAAGGAAGTGTCAATGTGTGGACGTGTTGGATTGGGAAACCTCTAAACTGGACCGCGTGAGGGAAGATGCGCCCGTTAGAGAAAGTCCGGTGAGCTTGGAAGGAAGGGTGGAAGGTTAGGGGGTGGAGGTCGACCAATTCTGCAGTGGGATTGACCTCCGTCAGAAGGATGATTGTGCGGTATATGTAAGCAATGCAGGTGAGGCTGAGGGGAGCGGTTTGCCTGATAATTGGAGAGGGATTAAGGTAACTCTCCTCTCCGTAGGGGTAGAGGGAGGAGAGTCGGAAGAAGCCTTTGCTATGGAAGTTGTTCGAGTGATCGGGATTCAGCTGACGGGGTCTACCCATTGGGTATCTTGATGAAGCTGCTGTCGTGGAACGTGCGCAGTTTGGGGCAACCTAACAAGAGGTTGGCAATTGGTTCCATGATGGCAAAGTGGAAGGTAGATGCCGCTTGCTACAATGAAACCAAGATTTCTTCGTGGGATTCTGCGAGGTGAAGCTCGATCCCGGGACCTTTCCTTTCAAATTTCAGAGTGGTGCTGACGAATGGTAGCTTGGGTGGTGCTGTGGTGGCCTGAAATGGGGGCCTTTTCAATTTGGTTGAGGAGGTAAAATTGGTGCACTCAATGTCGATTCTTCTGGTTAATAAGTCGGATCAGACCAGATTCTTGATTTCATCAGTGTATGGCGTTGCGGGAGGTTCTTATAATGTGCCAGTATGGGATGAGATGAGACACATTCAGGGTAGATTTTTGGAGTCTGCTTGGATTTTGGGGGGTGACTTCAATGTCACCCTATACACGGACGATAGACCTGGGGGTAGACCTGTGCACGACTCGAGGACAGAACTCTTCGCAGAGGTTGTGGAGGCACTCTGCTTGGAGGTTGTTGATGTAGCAAACTACAGGTACACTTGGAGGAATTCAGCATCACAACCATGGATCGATCGTTTCATTTCGTTTGTTAAGGCTCTTGAGAGATTCAACCGGGCGATAGTGAAATCAATATGCCTAGATCGAAGTCTGATCACTCACTCATGTGCCTTGATAATGATAATGTCTCTGGCTCGTCCTCATACTTTCAGTTCAAGAGGTGTTGGTTGCCTGAGGATTATTTTCGAGACTTGGTAGCCTCCTTCTGGGCAGGGTTGTCAGTGAAAGGGTTTGCCACTATCAAATCGGCATTGAAGTTGAGTGCATTGCATCGCAGACGGTCGAAGTACAAGGTGAGTAGAGCTGATCGTGCCATGAGGAGGGATCAGGCGCTTGAGGAGCTGATGAGACTAGACTCGCTAAAGGATGAAATGGATCTTGAGAGTGATGAGGTGCTTTACCGTGGGCTCAAAACATTAGAGGAGGAGGAGGAGGATAAGGAGGTTGAGTGGAGGCAGAGATCTAGGCAGCGATGGCTGAAAGAAGGGGATGTCAACACTTGTTTTTTCCATAATGTTGCTAATGGTAGAAAAAGGCAAAGCTTGATTCATGCAATGGAAGTTAGGAGGGTGGAAGTGTGTGATGATGCGTCGATCGCGAGAGAAGCTACCCAATATCTTAGGCACATGAATAGGTGGTCTAATCGTGAGAGGTGGTTGAGTACGGGGGTGACTTGCATAACTGACTGAGATAAAGAGGACCTTTTAAGACCATTTGGAGAGACGGAGGTGCATAAAGATCTATGTGATCTCAATCAGGATGGTTACCCTTGTCCAGATGGTTTGTCGATTTTCTTCTACAAGGAGTTTTAGGACCTGGTGGGTGGGGAGGTGATGACGGTTGTGGCAGAGTTCGTGGAGGGTAACATTGGGTTCGAGAGGTTGAACCACTCCTTTATTTTTTTTTGCTTCTAAAGAAGGATGTCACTACAAGGGTGGAGGATTGCATGCTAATAGCTTTTCGAATGCAATATACTTGATTCTCGCTAAAGTCACGGCAAACAGGCTAAGGGGAATTCTTTCGAGGTTGGCAATGCCATCCCAATGCGCTTTTCTCCTGGGCAGACAGCTTTTGGACAGTGTGGTCCTGAGGACAGAGGTGGTGGCTGACTGGCGTAGGAAGGCATATGATTGTGTGGATTGGTTCTTCATATAGGTGTGGGTTTCCTGATAGGTGGATTTCCTGGATGAATAGATGCGTGACTACTTCTTCGAGCGCAGTGGTGGTGAATGGGCAACCGAGGGGTGGTTTTTTTCTAGCCTCGGAGAGGGTCCGTCAGTGTTATCCTCTAGCATCGCTCCTCTTCATTCTGGTTTCTGATGTGATGTCCATCATGGTGGATCGAGCGGTCTCGGTTGGTGTCTATAACTAGCTACATTTGTGATGAGGTCTCAATTCTACTGCTCCAGTATGCTGATGATACGATTATGTTATCTGAAGGAGGGGATGCTAGATGTCGGGGAATTTCTGTGGTTCTTGATATCTTTGGGAGGATACATGGGCTTAGTATCAGCGGGGCCAAATCGGAATTTGTTTCTTTCGGGTTGGATGAGGAGGAGGTGGGGAGATGTGAGAGTTGGCTACGATTCTTCGTGTGGTCAGTTGTCGATGCGCTATCTAGGCATTCCTCTCATGGCAGGTAAGATGAGGGCCACAGATTGGCTACCTATTATACAGAATCTGGAGCAGAAACTAGCAGGCTGAAAATCTGTGTCTGTCAAAAGGGGGCAAAACTAGATGATTTTCTCTCTCATCTAGGCTGATGGTGGTGGGGTTGCAAAGAAGGCTTGAAGGTCTCATCAGGAGATTTATTTGGTCCTCCTCCAGTGAGAAGAATGCCTTCTCCATCATCGATTGGAATATTGTCACTCGCTCCGTGGAGGATGGTGATCTTGGGGATCGCAACTTGGAAGAAATGAATAAGGCCGTGCTTAAGAAGTGGGTTTCTCGTATTTGAGGTGATTACGATGGACTGGCGTGCAGGACGATCCGAAAAATTTACGACACCAGTTGCTCGTTCCCGAACGCTCGGGAGACTGAAAGGAAGATGTCCGTCTTATGGAGCGGTGTTTGCAAAGTTGTGCAGGAGGTTCGCAACTTCATGAGACCGGTGTTGGGGAATGATAGGGAATTCAAGTTCTGGAAGGATGATTGGAGCGAGAGAGGTATACTTGTTACTCGCTTTCCGAGGTTGATGGTGATGCCCGTGAACAAGGATGTTTCGGTGGCACTGGCAGATGTACGGGATGGCCACACCTTCTTTCCCGAGTCCAGATCAGATTTGCCAGACCAACGTGTGGTGGACTGATGGTGATGCTCGTGGGCCTGAAAACTGTTTCTAGTCCCACGGAGGGAATGGACTAATGGTGTTGGTGCGATAGTACATTCTCTGCGAGGAAGGTATACAAAGCGCTAAAGGGAGCTGCGGTTTTTTGTTCCGGGGGGTTGTGAGTCTGACTGTGGTAGGATCTGGAAATGGAAAGTCCCAACTCATGTAAAGGTGTTCATGTGGGTTTTTGGAAGGGTAGGCTCCTGATGGGAGACCGTTTTGTGCGGTTTGTGACGACCGTGGATCCTGTCTGTCGGAGATGTTAGGATGTGGTCGAGGATGTGGACCATCTGTTCTTCAAATGTAGGTGCTCCATCGAGGCCTGGAGATTGTTGGGGGAACCTGTGAGGCACTTTGATGGGGTTGTGGACTTCTGAAAGCGCATAGGGACTGGTTGGACAAGCACAGAAAGGAGATCGGAGATGATAATGATGATCTGGGCAATTTAGGTTGCCAGAAACGATGTGGTCTTCCGATGCGAGCGTGCATATGGTGAGGATGTGGTGATACACGCTAAGGGTCTGTTTGGTTGCAGGGTTGGGCAGGGTTGGGTTGGGCTGGGTTGGGATGGGTGAATAGTAATCTGTGAGGAGGAAGTACCCTTGTGAATAGTAACCAGGGTTGGACCAACCCTGCCCAAACCTGCAACCAAACAGGCCCTAAAACTCTTGTTGAGGGGTGGAATATGTAATCGCGATGCAATCTTTTCCAACCTATTTTAAGCGTGTAATCTTTGCTAGTGATAAATGGTGAAGTTTTTGGGCACACGCCTATACGGTGTCGGCCTTTTTTTTCAAAAAAAAACTATACGAAAGAAATCACAACGGCGAATGGGTGACACCCAAGGTGATCAAATGCCAGAAAAGCTTTTAACAATGAACCCAGACAACCCCCGTGCTCACCATGTTGCCTAGGTAATCGTCTTGACAACATTTGTGGAAGAGAATCAAAGAAACCATGAACTGTTGGTTATTTTCCTGAACTATGGGTATATCGGTTATATAAACTCATTTAGAACACTCTAACCTTACGTGCAAAAGTAAATATTCAGCATTAACCAAGATGTGTACAGTTGGAAAAGTGTTCACATCTCTTTTACAAAATCATATAATTATTATTTAACGAGATGAGAAGCAAATCTTTCCTTTCCGCATTCCCTTCCCTACTTCAGACAAATAACTAAAAATCATCATCAACAACAAAAACAGAAGAGCCTTTTCCCACAATTAAGTAGGGTCGGCTACATGGATTTTGGGTTCTTTTTCGTGTTCCACCATCTTAGAAAACTGCATGTTAAATGTATTTTATTAGAGGAAAATCACATAGATGTAAAATCAATACAAACAGCTGCGATACCTCAAGTCCCACAAAAGTGAATATCCATTACACTGCAAGTGGCTTTCCCATGATGAAGACTCTGATTGAACAACCACCACCATGTCAGAAAGTGCGCGCGCCTGGTAATGCTTGTCAATGAACAGTGGCTCGTTGTGTAAGAACCAGAAGATAGGAACTTCCAGTGTGGCTCTTGAACTATAGTGCAAGCCTGCATCAGTAACCTCAATATAAGTTCGGGTTCTTTTAATTCAAAGGCACGCGGCACACAACAATAAATTTGTTTTCAATTAAAGCCAGAATCTGAAGGTCACCATGCAAATAATTGTTGCAATGCATCCAATTGAAAAAATGTATATTCCAAATCCACTTCTTTCTTGGTTACTTTACTTCTATGTGAAGGAATTGGGCAACACAAGTATGACCTTTAAGTGAGCGATGATTGTTCAGTCTTTGCAGCTGATGTTGTAATATAGACGAATCGAGATAAGAACGGACAGTAGACCGGTATGTTCCATTAACAAGAAGCACAGGAACTGTTGCAGCACGCCTTGCCACTGAAAATGCCATAGCCAAAGCATTATCCTCCGAAAGAGCAAGCCTGAGAAGGGGAAGAAGACATAATAGAAAATAAGGACATCATACATATAGAATCCTAGTAAGCTAAATGTTAAAAAAAACACAGGTATTTCGGAAAATGTACACTTTACGAATGGTCTGGTTGCAGATTTCCTATTTTTTTAAAGAAGTCGGGCATAGTCCCGGAAATTAGGACCCACCCCCAAAAAGTATGCAGATTTCCAATGTACACAAGAAATAAGAAACAAAGGGAATATAGTTCAGGATAAATGAGCTGAAAGGATTCTCTAGATGGAACCTGCTCTCACTGAACGTGACTTTCTGAGAAGGCACGAGCAGGGATGAAAGACCTTCCTTGATGGCTGCAAGATTCACTGGTAACAGCCTGATATTCTTGACTTTCTGCAGAAACAAGAGGTACGTAAATCTATTCCCACATAAAATGCCAACATCCAAAGCTACCATAAGTTATACATTCAAAAAAAAAAGATGTGTGAACCTCTTGAGTAATGAAAAACAATTGAAATGATATCTTATCATAGTAATGATGAACCCCATCAGCGGTAGAAGGTGCAATTATATGCCTCATAGACCCCCACAATGATGATCCCAGGTGAGCTAGAAATGAATCGCGAGCAACAGTGTACTCCTGAGATTCCTGTTACATGTAGGTCCCCGATTATTACGTGGGTCATATCCAGAGAACATCAACACTATTAATTGGTAGATAGAGTCGAATATTCAGGATAATGGCAATTAACGGTGATTCAGCATATTTTCTTAGAGTTTAAACTTTATACTCTCCCATGCAGTGTCAATAGCTTTGTTAAACTTAAACTTCTTTATGAATATGAAATTTTGTGATATATGCCATTTCTTTTATAGGGTAAAAATGGTGCACTTCGAAAAAATGTGCACCCAAATTATTTGTTAATAAATAATATGTACCATTTCTATCTAATTCCTTGTCCTTTCTCCCTCAAAACCCCGCTCTTGTTACTTATTTACACTGCCTCTTCTTTGTCTAACCTCTCCAAACCTCATCTAGAGAAAGTGTCTACTTACTAATGTAGAGGGATTTTCCTTAGTAATGTCCCGGGACGATATAGGTCCCTGAGTAATGCAGAATTTTTTTTACTTGAGTAGTACAACAATATCGCATGTTTGAAATGTGACACTCATCGCATTTGGAAAATGTGATATCTATACTATTGCAAAAAATTTTTTTTGACGCTCAAAAGCGGGGGACGCACTCGGTGGTGCTCACCCCACATTTATTAGAAAGGTAAGAAAAACTTACAGCGGGTATGCGAACAGAGAACAAAAACAAGTGAAAAAACCGAAGGTATCACAATCTGATACCCCCATTACATCAAAGAACCCCTAAGCATCGGACCAGTCGCGGATGAAACGGGATGCCGAGATGAGCACGTTTTCCGAATAAAATCTCTGACCGCCAAAAAGGGCTTCATTTCTACCAATCCAAATGCACCAAAGCCGAGCAATAGAAGTAAGGATGTCCGTCCTAGCCCTGGCCCGAGAGCTAACCAGGCTCTCACAGAAAGAGGAAGAATCCGAGACGTCAAGCCAATCCAAATCCGCCCAGATATCATGAGTTCTGCCACATCGGAAGAAAAGATGATCGATAGTCTGAATTTCCAAATCACAAAGACCACAAGTAGACGAGGCATGTGGAAATAGGACAGCACACCGGCTACGAGTCATCAGACAACCACGTCGGAAAAGCCATAAGAGCATGCCAATTCGTTCGGGGACCCTTAGGCCCCAAAAAAAGTGTCAATCCCGGAACAGAGAATCATCAGCCACAGCCAAAGGAGGAAAAATGGATGGTGCATGTAATAAATGTGACATCCATTAATAAATAAATAAAAACCACTAACTAAAAAAAATAAAAACCATTAAAAGAAAATGTGATATGAGTGTCGTGTTTCAAATAGGCGATATTGTTGCACTACTCAAGTAAAAATAAAACATTCTGCATTATTCATGGACATCTCTCGCCTCGATGCGGTGGAGGACACAAAGGAGTTGTTGGTTCATGAGGTTGAAGAAGTGTGCTTGTTTGAACCAGGTGCGTTTGGAAGATAAAAAGAAGGAGGTTGAATGGAGGCAGAGGTCTAGGCAGAAATGGCTGGGGGGGGGGGGGGGGGGGGGGGTAACAAACACGTTTTTTCCACTCCATGACCAGTGGCAGAAGGCGTCAGAATTTCATTTGGAGCATTGAGGTCGGAGGAGTGCAGGCGACAAGTGACGCGGAGATTGGTTGGTAATTCAGGGTGCATTTCATTGCTTTCTCCAAAATGACAAGAGGAGTAGGTTGGGGGGGAGGGGGCGTGGACGGGGAGTGAGGTGTATCTCTACCCAAGCAATTGAGGGCCCGATGGTGCTTATCACGGAGGATGAGACCAGGCGGGCTCTTTGGCAATTGAATGCGGATGGGGCCCCGGGTCCGGATGGTTTCTCGATGTTTTTTCTTCAGGGAGTTCTAGGAGTGTGTGAAGGAAGAGATGGTTGCAGTCCTGCAGGAGTTCGACGAGGGCAACCAGGGATTTGAGCATATGAACAAGGCGCTCATGTTTCTGATGCCCAAACGGGAGGGGGTCGTTCATGTGGAGGATTTTAGGCATATCGCATTGTCTAATGTGATCTACCTGCTTGTTGTCAAGGTCTTAGTGAACCGTTTACAGAATATCCTGGGGGCATCATCTCGCCTGAGCAGACAGCTTTTGTGCCCGATAGGCTTATGGCGGACTCTTGGGTGTTGGCTTCGGAGTTGGTGCTGGATTGGAAGAGGGGGAATCAGAAGGGGATCGTTTGGAAGGTGGATTTCTCCAAGGCATACGAGTGCGTTGATTGAAGTTTCCTATGACGGTCGCTGCAAAAGAGATGTTTCCCAGACAGATGGATTGGTTGGGTGAAAAGATGCATCACAACAACGTTGTATTCGGTGCGCGTGAATGGTAGACCAGAGGGGGTATTTTTCCAGCCCCAATAGGGGAGCAGGGGTGCCTACTAGCACCGATTCTATTTGTGGTTGTGGCGATTGTGCTAGCAATGATGATGAGACTGGCAACGGCTGGCGGATTTTGTGCAGAGTTCATGAGAAGCGTCAATTCCATTCCCATTCTGCAGTATCCCAACGACGCAGTTCTGTTCATAGATGGGGACCCGGAGCACGCGAGGAACGCCTCATGCATTATGGATATCTTTGGAAAGGTCTCGGGCCTGAAGTTGAAAAAAGACACGTCCAAGGTCATCCAGTTTGGTGTGACGCGTGAGGAGGCTCACATTCTATGCCGCGTATTGCGCTATTCAGAGGGATCCCTTCCGACAACATACTTGGGACTCCCTTTGACTGATGGGCGGTTGTGGGTGACGGAGTTGAAGATGGATATTGACAGAGCGGAGAGTAATGTGGCGGGTTGGAAGGCAAGAACGCTCTCAAAGGGGGAAAAGCTAGTCCTCCTCAAATACGCTCTATCTGCAATCCCGATTTTCTTCTTCTCCATGCGATTGATGACTGTGGGGGTGTGGTAGAGGTTGAAGGGGATGATGAAGCATTTCTTTTGGTCAGATAGAAGGCAAGAGAATGGGGGAATGTACCTGGTGGGCTGGGACACGATGACGATGATGAAAAGGGAGCCCTTAGAATCTGGGGTAAGTCTAATGAACCGATTTACAAGGTGTTGCAGAGCATCTATGGGATCAATAGTTAGTGGAGAGCGGAGGCGTGCAAGCGGCCATCGTCGCTTTAGACGGAGATGTCTAGTATCTTGCCAGAGTAGGGTGTTCTCGTGAGACCGGTGCTGCGCGATAGGCATGGCTTTGGCTACTGAAAGGATGATTAGTTGCGGACCTGCGGTTGGGTCCTCTCAGTGAGAAGTACCGCCATCTCTTCGCAATTGTGGGGGACATGAATGCTATGGTGCATCAAATTTGGTCGGCAGGATCTTGATGCCCAACCTTCGCTTCTGATTTGTCAGACTAGAGGTGCAATGAGATCATGGCCCTCTTGAGGGATCTGGCGGAGGTTGATGGCCCCGACGTGGGCAGGGACCATTTTGTTTGGAAGAAGGGAGTTTTTCGTTAAAGAAGCATATCGGTCTTTCGACAGGACGCATGGGGATGTTCAGGAGGAGGCCGCTTTGGACTACATGCCTATTTGGGCTAGCAGGGTTCCTATGCGGATTAAGGTCTTCACGTGGCTGGCGAGATGTGGGTGGTTGCTTTCAAAAGCACGCAAGGCAAGGCTGCTAGATACCGATGAGATACAATGCGATAGATACGACCTTGAGCAGGAGAATTCCGAGCATCTCTTTTTTTGCTGATGCACCTCGGTCACGGTGTGGGAGCGGGCGATTGTGCAATGGCTTAAATATGTGGACCAGTGTTGCAGAAGTCGGTATTCGGTATTCAGTCAGAGGAGTCGCTGAATAAAAAAATAATCGGTATTCGGGTGACTATTCAGGATTATTCGGTTTTGTATTTTTTATTATAAAAATTATTTATAATACATATATTCTTGTATTTTTATAACATGAATCCAAGATAAAAGTACCAATCAATATAATAGATATATAGAATTTGACATTTGTGGCGAACTGTGGTAAAATGTAACCCATAAAAAAATGAAAATTGAAAATAAAAAATAAAAATATCAAAAGTCAAACTCCAGTCGGCTGAACGATTATTCGGTCGGGCCGACTATTGACCGACTGAGGTCTGTTCAGTCGGGGACTCCCCCGCACCGCATAGTCGAACCGACTATTTGTGATAGTCAGACGACTATTGCAACATTGATGTGGACAACGCTTCGTACTGGAGTTCGATTCACTGTTGCAAAAGTCAGCCGACTAGGCCGACTAGTCGGCCCGACTATGCGACTCAGGGGGTTACCCGACTCGATTAGGCAAACTCAAGCTATAATCGGATAGACCCGATTACTTGTCTGATTTATCGGTGTAGTCGGCCGAGAAATCGGCCGCCTTTTGCATCAAAGGAATTCGGGCATCCTAAAACCAGATAACCCGACTAAATTAAAAATTAAGTTTATGTCGAACAGAAACTCTCCATTCCTGTTTACGCTCCCGACCCCGCAGCCCTAGCTCCTAGGTGCGACGCCTTCCTCTCACCGCGTCGCTGCTCCATTGCCGCTCGCTGCGCACCCGGTTCACCACCTAGCCACTGCTCCTTCGCCACCCTAGAGTAAGCATCAGCCTCGCCCGTCACCCAGGACCCAGGTTAGGTTTTTTATTTTTATTTTTCGTTTTTTTCTTTTTATATTTTTATTATACGAATAGACCATGCACTAGACTCTATCATTTAAATTGTATGTTGGCATAGATATAAACTTGTATGTTGGCTTACCCTAATCAATTTTTTTCTTTTTTTGAACTTTATTATATGATTTGAGCACTGTATGTTGGCATTTAGGTCAACTTAGATATTCTTTTATGATTGTTATTGTCTAGCCTATATGTTTGTGCAACTTGGAAATTCTTATATGGTTGTCACTTGTCTTTCGTCTATTTGTTATTTAATCTCTTCATTTAACTTGTGATTTGTTAGTTAATTAGAAAGTTCAACTGGTGAGTTTAGTCAGTTTTGTTTTTGCTGATTGCCTAAATTGTGAGTTTGTTTGTTATGTAGATGGCTACACCTCCAGCGAACGTCACTTCCGGTAGCAACTCGTCTTTTTATGTGCCATCGGGATCAACTGATCCTACATGGCAATATGGTTACCTTGAGAACCGTACAGATCCAAATATAGCCACTTGCAGATTGTGCAAGAAGATTGTCAAGGGTGGTGTGTATAGGTTCAAGCAACATCTAGCACACCGAAGAGGGAACGTAGCTGCATGTCCCAAGGTAGATGAGTAAACGAAGAAGAAGATGATTGCGTACCTTGATGATGTTGCCAAGAAGAAGTCTCAGAAAGCCGCCGATGTTCATGAGATGAGGGAGGAAGTTGATATCACATCTGGGTTCGACGAAGAGATCACGAGTCTCCGAATCCTTGGAGCAGACTGTCGCAATGGAAGGGTCATCACGTCAGATGACCGTCAAGGATGCATTCTCCAAGGATCATCGTGAGAGGGTTACATCGTACATATCCAAATGGTCATATACATCGGCGATTCCTTTTAATGCCTTGACGACGAAGAACTTCTTGCAGATGGTGGAGGCGATTGGGAAGTATGGGCCTGGACTAAAGCCTCCCACGAGGTATGAGCTTAGTGGTCCGCTATTGAAGAAGGCAGTGACGGAGATTCATGATGGCTTGCAATGTCATCGTGATACGTAGACGTCAATGGAATGCTCTTTGATGACTGATGCGTGGACGGACAAGCGAGGAAGGAGCATCATCAATTTTTGTGTCAATTGCACCTTGGGGACTTCATTTTTAAAGTTCATAGATGCTTCTGATGAGGCTCACACTACGGAATCCATCTGTAAGTTGGTGGAGGAGTGCCTGAATGAAGTGGGAGTGGATAAAGTGGTTCAGATTGTGGCGGATAACGCATCCGCCAATGTAGCAGCAGGAAGATTGATGGTCACCAAATATCCGCAGATTTGGTGGACTCCGTGTGCCGCGCACTCCATTGATCTTGCTTTGGAGGAGATAAGCAGAGAGACAAAGGTGAGGAGTGCAATCACAAATCAAAGAGGCTTACGGTGTTCATCTACTCTCATACCAAAACTCTAAGCTTGATGCACAAGTTCACCAGCAGGAAGGACATTGCAAGGCCCGGCCAAACAAGATTTGCAACCACATTTCTCACTCTTGAGAGCCTAAATGAGAAGAAAGACAAGCTGAGATTGATGTTTTCCTCAGAAGAGTGGAGAAGCTGCAAGTGGTATAAGACCAAGAAGAGAGAAGCAGCGAGTTCCATTGTATTCAACCCTACGTTCTGGAACCATACAGCACATGTTATCAGCGTTTTCACTCCATTGGTTCGTATATTACGTGTGGTTGATGCAGATCGACGCTCGTCCATGAGCTTTGTCTACGGAGGGCTTGAAGAGGCCAAGCGGGAAATAATTGCAGCAATCAATGGCGTGGAGTCATCTTATAAATTTTTTGTGGATGTCGTTACCTCCAAGACTAAAGGGAGACTCGATACTCCATTGCATCTAGCAGCTTATTACTTGAACACATTTTTCTTCTACACTGAGTCTCATGGTGATCCAGATGTTGTGGTGAGGAGAGGGTTTAAGGAGTGCATGGAAAAAATTTATCCAGATCTGGATATACAAGATGCAATTACCAAGGACGAGCTTCCGACATATAGACTTGGTCGTGGAGATTTTGGCAAGCCTTTAGCTGTGAGACAAAGGATGACAAATGATGGCAATTTTGATCCAGGTATTTCAGTCATTGCTTTCTATTAATGTTAATCATTTATTTTATTATGTTGGCCATTTCTCTATTCTAATAGATAATTGGTGGCATAATCATGGAGATGACACACCTCATTTGAAAGCTATGGCTATCAAAATCTTGAGCTTGACATCTTCATCATCGGGATGCGAGCGTAACTGGAGTACATTTGACTCGGTAAAGACTCCACTCCACCCACCCAATTCGATTAGTAATAGTAAAATTTAAATGAGTAATTGATATAAAGTTAAATTTTTTGGTCTTCAGATCCATACCAAGAAGAGAAATAGGTTGGAGACAAAGAAGCTGAACGATCTTGTGTATGTGCATTTCAATTCCAACCTGCAGGAACGTCGAGCTGAGAAAGAGAGAGATCCTCTGTCATCTCGTGATCGTGCATACATGTCTGAATGGATCGGGGATGTTGATGCTCATGATGAGGAGGTTTTTCCAGGTTCCGGACTGACATGGGGTGTTGTAGCACATGCTAGTGGCGCCGAAGAGAATTTGGAACCAAGAAGGAGCCAACGAGGTGAGCATGGAAGGGGAGCTTCATCGTCAAGCTCCAATGCTACACCGATGAATGAGGAGGAGGAGCTACATCTTGAGGATATAGAAGAAGAAGATGATGACGATGATGAAGAAGAAGGCGATGATGAAGAAGAAGAGCTGGACTTGGATGATGACATTGAGGATTAAACCCAATGGCTTGTGACACTTGTCTTACTTTTCGCTTGTATTATTTTTTGGGCATGTTGTAATTGTTTTTTTATTTTTGAACATTTGATTGTACTATGTGCCAAACATTTCGTTCTTAACTTGCTTCTTTTTTCATTCTCTTGCTATTTTTTTATTCTCTTAAAAATATTAAAACTGCTAAATATATGAATATAAATGAGAGTATATGCTATAAAAATTGATTTATATATTTAAAATATTAAAAAATTCCAAACTAACTAATGCCCGACTAAATCCGATTACTCTTCCGACTGCCGATTAATCCTTAGTCAGTGATCCTGCCGATCGAGTACCGACTACCGACTTCTGCAACCTTGGTTCGATTAAAGCGGCTTGTGGAAGTTCTCAGGAGGACGCGGCTGGTCCATTTTCCCTACTTTGGGCCATTTGGTGTGCTAGAAATGAGAAAATCTTCCGGGGACATCCGTTTCTCTGTGAAAGGGTGTTGGAGCACTACAAGGCATTGGTGTCATTGTGGTATAACATGTAATTTCAACGTCTGGGATCTTCTGGTTGTAATATATATGTACTCGGCTTTTTCTAGTTAAATAAAATTGCGGTGGGTTCCAATATTGGGACTACACCCTCGTTCTCCTAAAAAAATTATTTAGAGACATATGTAGTCCTGGGACATTACTAAAGAATTTGTCTCAATTAATGTACATCATTTATATAGCAGCAAACTCTAAATATTTCTTTTTGGAGAGAACAATGAGTTCTACGGATGGAGAACCTTGCATTAATAACACGCATGTCAGTGAAAATAATCACCTCATACACATCACTAAAAAGATTCCAATGTTCCATTCTCTTCAAAGCATCAAGGGCCTTTTGCTTATGCGACTCGTCATGCTCTTCACTACCATCATAAGCATGAAGCTCCTTTTTTAAATCCCCCATTCGTTCATCAAGCTCTGAGTCATTGACACAACAATTATAAGTATCCAAGTCATGGATGAGAATTCGAGATAATTAAGAAGAGACCTATTTATTTATCCAAAGTAATATAATACACTCATGATTTGACATTAGCACCACAGTTTGCATAGTACCAAATAACTGAGCAGTTAAATCCAATGTGCCTCTTCCAATTTTCCTGAGTGTTAATTATTCATATCAATAGAAAAATAAACTTATATTTGCTCTCTGTATAACAGAGAGAAAGTCATCAGAATTCAAGAAGCTTAGCCATGATCCAGCCAACACCTTTAAAAATAACGAGAAGAAAGCACTGAATCTATTGAAACACACAAGATACTTCTCAAGTATACCTTCACATAGAGCCAACTTAACTCTCCTCCCTTTGCAGTGCTTGAATGCAAAGAGCTCATATATATCAATTTCGGCTAAAAGAATGTCCATAGCTTGATGGTCCTGTTAAGACAAAGAACATCATGCTTGAATAGAACGAGCACACATATATCAATTTCCGCTAAAAGAATGTAAATAGTTTGATGATCCTATTAAGACACACATGCAACCTTCCAAGAATCAATTCAGACTAAAAAATGGCAAAGCCTTCTCCCACTTTAAGTAGGGTCGCTTATTTCATGTTGAAAGATCCGACTCCGATTTTTTTTTACGTTGGTTGTCGGCTACACAATGCAACCCTCAAATGGGGATTTAAAAATCAATTCACAGTAATTTAACAGAATTCCTTTTTTTTTGCAGAAAGAAAGAATGACCATAGAGGTTAGCAGTCAAAATGGCAATCAAGCCAATGCATGCCAAATTTGTTATTGTGCCTATTGGAGGGGAAGCCAAGAAAATTGGCAGATAAACAAGGCAAACACAATAGGCACTTCAGACTGGTAACCACAGTGCTTATGCTGTAGGCTTTTCTAAAAGACCTAGGTGTTAGTGTCAAAAGAGTTGTGGTAATCATCGCCAAAGTTGAATTGTGAATTCTAGAATATATAAACAGACAGTTATCTACCTAGCGATGAAAAATACAAGCCATGGTAAATTTTGACAAGACATAACAAAAACCTAGTTTGGTCCTAACCTATAAAAATCATTAGCCATTGCCTTTTAGAAGTTGACCAATGAACACTTCAAGAAGAGAAGTACAACAAATAGTACCGGGACCAAAGCTATGCATGAAAATAATGTCTAGGTGAGAAAACCCAGAATTAGTCAAACTTAAAGGTACTCTTATCAAAATGGAAGCAACAAAAAAAGCTACGAATTGTATATCTAAGGGATAGAGTTCGTCACGGAAAAATGGAACCGAAGGTCTAAGGGAGACAGCCGCAGACATCACCAAAAACAGAGAACCTTTCTCTGATAACATCCTCCAATCTATCCTCAGCCTCATCTTCTGTAATCTCTGTAAAACAAAAAATCCGAGAACAAAAAAACGCATTAGGATAACATCAACAATTTAACATCATTCAAAAAGTTTAATTTCTACCCATGAAAGCAGTTGAGCAAATAGGATCCAGATATAATCTTAAGGCCATCATTGATGCATCCTGGCAAGAGACTAGATGCAACATTTTATTCCTTCCAGAAAACTATTACTACAGGTAACCCACAAATGGTTCGACTCCATGTGAGATTAAAAGAATACTTTAAAGTTTGTTAAATGAGTCCTTTAGCACGGAATCACAGGACTGTAGTTATTCCATAAGAATAATAACCTGAAACATCAAAGTCATATTCTGCGCATCATGAATAAAGCAGCTATACAAAGCGCTAGATTGATTTATCAGTCTTTTTAATTGGTCTACCATTCTCACGATAAAAAATCAGCAGTCAACAATCATCTATTCTAACTCAAATTAAGCCAGCCTTTTCTTAAAAACCAAAAATATAATTTGTGTCCTTAAATTACATGTTAACAAGTACAGTTTCGATGTTATTCAAAATGCCGAAGGTCACACGGATTTGTTTTAACAAATCAAGGATGGTCCAACCAATACATATACGAAGAAATGTCATGGTCTTCATCGGTATAAATCCATGTACCCTTTTGAGAGAAAAATACCTGCAACTGCGCCAACAGTCTTTTCAACATTGGGCAAACTAACTTCTGTGCGGACACCTTCTCCACCAACAGCCGGACCCCATGAAAATGGCCCAGCAGTTAGATCAATAAATACCCACCTATAACAAATGGGAAACTATTAATGACCTTGGGAAGAAGATCAAAACTAGATATATTAAGATTCCAATAAAGCACAAGCGGCTATTTTTGGAGAAACACAAGCAACTAATGTGAAGATTTAAACCAAAAAAACCTTCCATTGCCGATCCATGTGTCAGTGAGACATTCAGGGTGAACTCCAGCAAAATCGCCTGACTTTAACGCCTTGTCAACAGCATACTTTATATCACTCTTCCCTTTTAATATCTAGCAAAAGATCAAAGAAATGGGATATAATTCACCAAATACAGAAAGTCATGCCATGGTTGCAGATTCAGATATTGGCTACCTGTAAAACTTTAGAAGAAATAACTTCAGCATCATCTTTCCCGAGATAGTTTTTTTCAGCAACCTGTAGAGCATCTAAACACGCCTTTGACCATTCTTCCTGTGTGACAAAAACCACATAAACAGATGAATGGTTTAAATGGAACCATAAGGTAAACATATGCCAGGTTCTATAAATATTTTCAAGGTATTTAGATCACACTTTTTTGACAACAAAGAGCGTGTGGTTCCCATGAGACAAATCAAAAGATTCTATTAAAACCTCCACAATGTTTCAGAACACACAATTATAATATGATGACCTGCCTAATTTCCTGATTCTGCATTTGCAGGGAAGAAGTAATGAATATCCATGAGCATGGTTCAACGTGGATTAAGAGCTCTATTGAAGGAATAGCCTCCCTCTAAAGCTATGGACACTATTAAGAAGGTGATAAGTGATTAGGTTTTTTCACTCATTAAAAATGGGTTTCGAGTGGATCTCACCCCAAAAGATTACTATAGAAGAGTAGCCAGAATATTTGGAAATAAGATAGCGGATAGCAAAACTTTTCATCCTTTGAGAAGTGAGAACAAAGTAATAAATCTTTGGCACGTTTAAAAAATGGAATGGAAGTATATCAAGCTCAAGATATAGAGAAACCCCTGATAATACTAGTGTTCTAAAATAAGAAACCAGCAAAGCAAGACTATATGACAGAGACATGGTAGAAAAAAAACTATATAAGAGAGCGGACACTATATGGCGAGAAAAGAAAATTTAGAGTTTATAAAAGGAATATCAAAGCCAGACATACAGTGTGAGAATCATCAGCAGCTGTCCAAGAAAATTTTTGCAGTGGATGAGTGGCATACAAAGGTCTTCGACTATTACTCATTGCAATCTCTGCAGAAAAGAACAGAAGGTTTTCAAATTTAACAAAAGCATGTAATTTGCAGGGCTTCTGTATGTCCACGGTCATGCATCCCTTCAAAAAACATAATAAAATCTAACAACAAGCTAACCAAAAAACATTATGTTGAGGTATGACAAGAAATTTGATAAATAAAAGTGACACTAAGTACTGTTTAGCAGAAGTAAGCATTCCGTCCTTGTTTAAAACTAGGACTGAAATTGGCCCTCATCAGTCAGAAGTTAGAAGCAAAATTACTTTAAAACATAAAGCCAAGATTTAGAGAGAAAAAGCATTCATTCTTGTCTTCACCAGGCATCTTAAACATTATGCTGAGGTATCAGAAGAAACTTGATAAATAAACATGTGACTAAGTACGGTTTAGCAGAGTAAGCATCCCGTCCTTATTTAAGACTAGAACTAAAAGTGGCTCTCATCAGTCAGAAGTTGGAAGCAAAATTACTTTAAAACATAAAACCATGATTGGGAGAGAAAATGCATTCATTCTTAACTTCACCAAGCTTCTTAAAGTTGGTAATCAATATACAGTTGGATGGGCTACTGAGGATTAATCGGCAGTAGGGTAATTAATCAGATTTAGTTGGCTGTGTTTTTATTATACTTTGACTTTCTAAAATCGATTTTTATAGATATGGCCATTTTCAATACCATCATTATGAAATATGAGTAACATTTGATGGCAAACCAAATGCTAAGTGTCTTACCATTAGATTGCATATAAATCGAAGGGCAATGGAAAGGATATTGTATGACATCCGATACGAGACATGTATGGCCATCAGGCTTGTCCATATGTGCCCCTAAGGTCACGTCACTAGAGGATGCCTTTCCGAAGGGGATATGTGTTGTGATCCATGATTTGCCCACTTACAGGTGTCTTGTAGTGGACGTTGGAACCTCATTCAGATCCTGGTCTAGATAATTGGACAGGGGAAGAATCCTTGAGCAGCTTGTTTTCTCGCCTGTTCGCCATTGCAGCTAACTGCAATGCTTCCATATGTGAGGCATGGATGGACAATCAGTGGCTGCCGACATTCATAACAGGTCTCTCTGGTCAACGAGTTGAAGATTTTATTTAGCTGACTGATTTCATTTCTAGGTTCGTGGGTCCGTATATGGGAAAAGACCACTAGATCTGACAGAATGGCCACTTTTCAATAAAGAAGGCGCATTGCTTCATAATCCCCAACAGAGGGTTAAGGAACGAGATTGTAAGTTGATCAACTTTACTCAACCCTATGGAGGTAAAATTGTTTCTTTGGATGGAGCATTTGGGGAGGACGTTGACCAGGATGTCCAGAGACACTTCTACACTAAGAGAAGATACCACTTGCACCATTTGCAATTTGGCACATGGGGATCTCACACATTTATTCTACACCTACACATCAGGTTTTTATTAGGCTGACATTGACTGGATACCTCTTCACATCTGAATTTTTGGAACAATCCGGTTGCAAACCAGTTCAGACCAGGTATTGAGCTGTGGAGGTCAATAGCAACTTTACGGGCTATCTTGTTGACATGCAATGGTGTCATTTTTGGAGTGCTTTTATGTTGAGAATGTATCCACTTAGATAGATATCTCCTCGAGACCTGGTAATTTCACCTTTTCAATTTAATTTTGGACACCATCACGAGTATTTTTTCCCTTTTTGATTCAAAAAAATATGAGGAATAGCCAGCCCACTTAGCTGGGGCATACTGAGGAAGGCTGACAAATTGATCGACTAGGCCTACCCAACTCCCCAAACCATTGACTAGTGTCAGCTTTTGCAATCTTGGCATTCGTTAGAGCCCATAGTCCCCTAGGCTCCCACTAGTTTCACCACCAAATTATTCAAGTACTTTTACTTCCAATCTGAAATTTTTTGAGTTCTTCCTCCAACATCCATCCCCAAAAAAGGATAAAAAAAAGGAACCAACACATGAACCTGCACCACATCGGTGATGTAAGGAGACATTTTTGTTAGGGGCATTACAGTATACCCATGAGCAGCACAAATCCTAGAATAGATCAAATTCGTCTCATCTGTTCAACCCCCAATCCCATCCACTTTCTGAAAGCCACGCATCATTCTCTCTCAGAAATCATTATTCATGATAATAAAAGCAGTGGCCTTCCACCTGCACTGACTTATGTTAACACCCCCCCCCTCCCAACTTCAATTGGTAATTGAAATTCCTCTAACAATTACTCATAATTTCCTATCATCATGCAACTTTATGCCAGTGCTTATCCATCGATATTCTTGCATTTCTTTGTGTTCAGAGAAACACGCGGATAACCTACAAAGATCTCCTGCGATTAATAGGAATCATGCACATCTCTAGTTTTCTACCTCGCCCTATCTAAGGCGGGCTGAAGATCTTTACACACAAAGGGCAAAGATACCATGAACAATAATCATCAATGCGCATAGCCTATAGTGGAACAAATGAGCCCAAACACTATTCGACTAAGCATCCATGATACACAAACATTGGTCAGCAACCAGGGTAGACAAATGCAAGAAATGTCCAGAAAGAGCCCCTTTGGTCCAATCATCCAATAAAAAGTTTAAGCCGCCACCATTGCCTACCACAAATATCAAAAAGGGTGATATTTCAGGAAAAGCATAGCATAAACCCTTCCAAAAATTATAAGGCGGGCTGACAACATCAAGGGGAGAAAACAAGATAAGGTGAAACCATATATTGATTGCACCTTCCCAAGGTTGCAAAAATCGGTAGTCGGTACTCAGTCGGTTGGGTCACTGACTAAGGATTAATCAGCAGTCGGACGATTAATCGGATTTAGTCGAACTTTAATCGGATTTGGATTTTTAATTATTTTAAGTATATAAATCATTTTATATGCATATTCTTATATATTTACATAGATTTGTACAATTTTTATATTACCACAATGAAAGAAAAGAAGTAATTGAATTTAAATAAAACATTAAGCGCATTAGAAAAAGTTTACTTTAAAAAAATAAAAAATTATGGTATCTCCAAGCAAAAATTGATCGTCTAGTTGACCTAGTCAGAATTAGTCGGTACTCGGTCGCCCACCCCACCTACTAGACTAGTTGGACCTACTAGTCGGGCCAGTCGGAGGACTTTTACAACAGTGCACCTTCCTACAAAGAAAATCCGAACCATCATCCCAAATACACATGATCAACTTCACAAGGAAAGACTTATTCATCTCCTTAAGGCACCACATACCTAAACCACCATCATCAACATGTTGTGTCACCACTATCCAGTCCACCAAGGGGATGCATGATGCCTTCCTCGAGGATGACCAGAAGAAACGTTCCATTGAGGATTCAAGTTTTTTACACACCACCATTGACAGTAAACGAGACAAGATGAAGAGAATAGTCATAACTAAAATAACTACCTTCACAACCACCAACGACGACCCTTAATTGACAAGATGCCTTTCAAGTTCCAACAAACAACTTCTTCTCAAGCCTCTCCACCATCGGTAACCACTTTGTCTGATAAAGCCTACCACACACTAATATCATACTCATATACGAAAGCGTAATGCTTGCCCTCGAGGACATATGAATACAAGAACCTCCTCAGGCAGCATGCCAAAGGTAATGAACGCGAACTTCCTCCATTAGCTCGTAGATTGGATGTCTCCACTAATGTCCACGATTGTTCCGATCCCCTGCATCCGAAAAATCCCACCACTATGAAAAAATAGCATCATTCGTTGACCGAATAGCCAAGATGAAGACATTGTAACTGTTGCAGTATTTGGTTGTGTGCCACTTATGTTGTAGATGGGTTACCCCTTCCATGTGTTTAGTCCCACATCTACCAGTGATGGGACTTGGAGGCTCTGTGGAGGCTATATAAGGAGCAACAGAACTCCTGTATCCATTGAGAAAAAGCAATGAAGCATATGGCCATTTGAGGCATTCTCCCGTGGTTTCATCCCGCTCCTTAGAGAGTAGGGTTCCATGTAAAATCATTGTGTTCCAAGATTATTTTTCTGTTCTTCATGCTCTGTTTATCATTTTCGCTTCCGCGATCCTATTTTCTAACATGGTATCAGAGCGGGTTCGTTTCTCGAGGAATTTTATATTCTTTATTTTTTGAGTTCGAGATTCGATTTTTTGGAGTTCTTGAAGATTGATGTATAATTCAAGTTCCTGTTCAAGATCAAGTCCTAGGGTTTCTTTTGAAACTCTAATTCGATTCTAGGGTTTTCGTATCTGATGATCCAACAACAGTTCTAAATCACGCAGCAAGGAATTCAGACCGCAGATCTTCTCGACGTCGTCATTCTAGCCGCAGAGCATCTCTCTCACTTGGTGCATGGCAGCGATTAGGGGCCCCTTCGCGAGCCCTAACACTCCAAGAACAACATGGTGGCCTCTTGTCGCACCATCCTATCCAACCGCGTCCCAGACCGAGCATGCGACTCGTGCACGATCCAGTCTTCTCTCGGCGGCACTCCCAAAAGCATCACAAGGCGGCACAAATCCCACAGATCTCACAGGCGCGAGCCCATGCAAGCTCGTCGGCATCCCCCAGATCTCACACGAGCGGCTCCTCCCCACACTATCGCCATGCCCCATCCGGGCGGCACCCTTGCGGAGGTGGCATTCCTCCCAGTCTATCCTCCTCCGCGCGGCCTCGAGCGCCTCCAGATCAACGGCAGCGGAAGTCGCGACTTCACCGGACCCTCACGTACGATCCAGACGCAACCAGCAGTCCAGGCGCATCTCTTGCGCTGGCCGCTCGAGCTTCAGGCGGCGTACACACTCGCGCACAATCCAAGAGGAGCACCGCCGCCCCCTAGGAGAAACTTCTCACCAGCAGAGCTCCAGGCGGAGCTCGATATCTCCAAGTGGCGCAGCTGTGAACCCCTCTCCAAGCGAAGCACCTCGACGCATTTCCAGGAGGAGGACCACCTATCGAGTCGCCATCTCGCGCCAAGGCGCGAAGGTGCCACTCCCACCCAATCTCCCATGCGCAGACGACATCGCCCAGCTCCGATCCTCGTTGGCAGCGAAGAGCTCCTCCCAAGAGCCCCATGTCCTTCGGCGGTGGACATTGAGAACGAGGGTTCCCAAGTGGAACCCAAAATAGTGCCTAGGCTTAATAAAAATAATAACGGCCCAGCCTGAGTACTAAAAAAAGGAGGGGAAGTGCTGTGAAAAAAAGGGTAAAGGAGGGTTGCATATTCTATTAAATAAGGGGGGAGAGTGAAAAAAACAAAAAAATTTGAAAAAGGTACGTACAATAAAAAGCCGTATGCAAAAGATTTGCAAAAAAAGAGACGAAAAAGCCATAAAAATGATGATGAGACGGCTTAGAAAAATGTTTCCAAAAAAATGATTTGACAAGCCGGAAAAAAATATACGTCGAAAAAAATTATTGATGATTATCGGCTTATGCATGTTATACCTTGCCCCATTTTCTTGTCTTCTCCCAATATAGTCGATGACATATATTCCGACTAGTATGAGAGAAAGGGGGAGTATTGTATAGCGTGACAAGTCTATTCAGATTCTCCACATATAGATATTCCATACCATCCAGTTGTTCAGACTCTACTAGTTATCAGATTATCCATGCGCGGTTCCAGACTCGACGTCCAGATTCCGAGTCTACAGTTTGATGCGCAAGTTCAGACTCTACATTCAGGTTCCGAGTCTGCAGTTCAAGACACATGAGTGTGCGATCTTCAGTTTCATGGTCCCTATCATTCGTGTTGTTTCGGCCAGAGTTTTCATGTAAGCCATAGGGACTCCAGAGTAGAGATCTCATTCCCAATGCCATGTGGGCTAGGGTTTTCATGTGGTTTCATAGGGACTCCAGAGTAGAGTACCATTCTCTGTACCAGATGGGAGAGACCCAGTTCTCCGACGACGAGACTTTCAAACTCCATTCTCCAGTGATCGTGAACTCTAGTACGAGATCCTTCCAAGGTTCCTATGAGAGAACCTACTTCGAGGTCCCTATGAGAGAGATCCATCTTCAGATCTACGTATGGATAATTAGCGATGCTCTTTTCAGCCCTTTTCAGAGATAGAGCAGTTGTCCACATGTTGTGGCGGGCCAGAGTAGTCCGATTAGGAGACTCATTTCAGTTGCAGTGACTCTGAGAGGCGTAGTACAGAGCGCATGTTCTCCAACGACGAGATTCAGTTGACTCACACTCTAGCCCGTTCATCCTCCTCACCTGCATGGCATGAGAAGCAACGTCCTCGACAGCAGTCGACAGTTGTGTGCGTTGAGTTGATATTGTCTGTAGTATCATGTGGCGTGAGTTGAATTTCTTTCTATTTGTCCAAGCTGAGCATTGCATGCTCCAGCTTGAGGGGAGTGTTGGAGTATTTGGTTGTGCGCCTCTTATGTTGTAGATGGGTAAATGGATACCTCCAAGATCCATTTACCCCATCCATGTGTTTAGTCCCACATCTACCAGTGGTGGGACTTGGAAGCTCCATGGAGGCTATATAAGGAGCACCAGACCTCCTGTATCCATTGAG
Source organism: Ottelia alismoides (assembly GCA_037367405.1). NCBI lineage: Eukaryota > Viridiplantae > Streptophyta > Magnoliopsida > Alismatales > Hydrocharitaceae > Ottelia > Ottelia alismoides. The sequence continues at coordinate 99,216 of JAZKJV010000997.1, forward strand.
AAAAAGCAATGAAGCATATGGCCCTTTAAGGCCTTCTCCCGTGGTTTCATCCCGCTGCTTAAGGAGTAGGGTTCCACGTAAAATCGTTGTGTTCCAAGATTATTTTTCTGTTCTTCATGCTCTGTTTATCATTTTCGCTTCCGAATTCCTATTTTCTAACAGTTACGACCATAGCCCATGTAGAATGTAATATACATAGCCAAGTCAACCATCATGGTAAAACATCTATCACATGAAAAATGGGAAGGATGCAAGTAGGAAAGCCTATATGACAGCATTGTTCCGCACATGTTTACTATATACCAGCACAGAGTAGGACCTCTTCATAAAGCACCTCTTGATTCATGCGATCCAAACTCTGGAAAGCTATGTCAATAGAGAGGACCAAATGAATCTTTAATCTACGCAATCATATGTATAGGAAAAGCTTGCCTTCCATACCATCTCATTGACCTTGTTTCTATTTCAGACTAGCAGTAACCTCAGTTCCTACAACCACAATATCTAATGATTGCCAACCCATTACACTAGACGAATTATATAACCAAAAACCCCTCTAAGTTGATTAGTCGACAGCTCAACCAAAATGAGATGAATAGTATTTATTGAACAATGAGATCAGCTTGAAGTCATCAACCCTCTGTGGCGAATCCCTCTTGGGAAATAGAAAAAAAGGGGTCAGATTAGCTGCTTAAAACTTTGATTCCCTTACCTGAACTCCTACATCAAAGTCGTGATATACTCCTTAACCACTCAAAATTATATGAAGAAGACTGCGACGCCATTTGTAACGAGGGAGCCATCTGCAATTAGATGAAAGACTATCACACAGACTTCTTGCAACCCAAACTCGCATATCAAACAACCATCATGCATGTATGACATACTAGTGGCACCTCTCTCCAGTCATCTTTCACTACCTATGTGGACATGCCTCCTGAGTCCTGATGGCCCGGAAGTGGTCCACCATGACAGTCCCAACCCCATGATCACCACGGAATCCCTCCCCTCAAATAATTTAGTGTTTGTGTCCCCTTCCTTGAGTCAAGACTACATTGACCTTTGCTTATACTCTACCGATCTCTTCTTGTTTTCCTATACAACGATCTTCTAATATCCACTCCATGCTTCTCGATTCATGGTCATCCTCCAAACCGTCCAGATAAACAACCATGGCATGAGTCATATCCTTTCTTTTGCATGGTTTTAAGAGAAGCTCCTTCCTGGAAAAAAAGAGCATCACTTGCAGTCCGATGAGCTTTAGAGTGACCAGCTTCATAACGAAACCCACCACCCGATGAACCGGCCATATACATGCCACTTCCTCCAGAAAACCCCTCCTCTATCAGCCAAGATCATTCAAAACGGAAAAAAGAATTTGAATAATTGTCCAAACTTAAATCCCAAAAAAGGGCATGTAATTGAAACGAAATTTAGACAAAAAACAAATTAAAACCAACTAAAAAGTATTTATAAAATCTACCGACATAAGAAAGCAGTCAACATGGTATTAAAGACGTGCCTTAAGGCGCTTGAAGCATACTCCTCGAGGCATAGGGACCAATTTTAGCCTCACGACAATCGCCTCAACCCTCAAGTACCATTTGCAAGGTGCCCGCCTCACTTGGGCGTAGCATGTTAATGTGATGAGGTGTTAAATACATATGAGGCATCTTCTGAGACATTAAGGTTTTAAGGGGTTCACCCGTAATTGTCCACAAAAATTTTGTCTACATTTACACATGCATGTGACCCCTTTGGAAACCCTTCATCAACAAAAGCTCTCTCTCTCTCTCTCTTGATGATGGAAGAACAACAATACAGAGGAGGATTATTAACCTTAGCTTTAAGGGGGCTAATATGCATTACCCTTTGATAGATGGATCCACCTAAATGGACAAGTTTGCTAAATGGAAAATGAATAGAACTCACAAATTAAAATTTATTTCAATGGTATTGCCCCCGAGCCCCAACGAAAGAGGGCATCGCTGACCACACAACAAAACCCTCGTTCCATATGGCAAGCTTTGTTTGCTAGGGTTGGGTCAGGTCATAAAATGAGCTCTACAATGTGACGGGTTGAACAATCGTATTAGGATTGAAGGCGTCTAAACAAATGAAGTGATGCACATAGATTGGAGTATTGAAGCGGTTAATGAAATAAATCTTGTAAAAATATAATGCAAAATCATTTGGTTAACTTATGAGAGTTGAAGTTTGCTAAAAAATTTATTTAAGTGCTTTTTTAAGGAAAAATAGAGTGAAACATCGAGGAGATGCCTACCCTTAAGCTTCTATATATTCATAGTAAACATTTATTTATTTATTTATTTAAGTGAGTTTAATATACTTTCATATGCTCTTGTGCTTAAATCTAGCACAAGAAGCAACATTTGCCCTTCATTGAAGAATTACCAAAAATCCTTGCATTGATTTAAATACACTGAGATTTGTGCTATATTAAATATTCTTATGTTTAATGTAATATTTTTGATTAATTGTCATTTTTGGAGAAAATGATGCTTACACCTCAACCGCCTCAAGCCTACTCGCCTCGATTTTAGGACAGCAGCCTCATTACATCTTTCATTTATTAAAACCTTAATGGTTGATGCAAGATCTAGAAGAAGAGTTCCTCCAGGTATAAATATGCTTAGACGCATCCAGAATTTTCAAGGACACCTCACTTATAAAACAAGAAAGAGCCTTGAACCCCAGGCTTGCCCCCCTCTCGCTCTAGGACGATTATCTATTAAAAAAGCAACATTGATGTCAACACCCATGACACGACACCTGTGAAAATCGAACATGAGTCAAAGGCAACTCACCCATTGTTCATCACTTTAGGGGATTCCGGTGGGACCGTACACCAAGGTAACCGACATCCACATGCCATTTGTTGTCAATTGTCAGTCAAGGACAATAGTGGTCGATCTGCATACCAAGACATTTTCCACTCTATGAAACATGTACCATTCCGCCAAAAAATGATACCACCCTAACCCACCTTATGAACTCACACTCTAAAGACCAGGGTTCAACCCCACCCTCCTCCCCTTAATCACTAAAAAAAATGATACCACCCAAACTCCCCACAGTGTTAACTATTAAGAATTCGAACAATAAAAAAATGGAATCCACCACTTCAAGTCCATTCTTTTGTCGAGACATACAATGAATTATAAAAGACTATTTCCATTCCGCTCCTAAGTTAATTTCATTCCTTAGTTGATCCAATTGCAATGGGATTCCTTTAACTACATTTCTCTGAAAAGTCGTAAGTACCAATTATGCCCTACACCATAATAGGGAGCCGCACTTAGCGATTTAGATTTATTTTAAAAAGATCCTTGATATGATTTTAATGAACAAAACCAAACGTAATTCAAAGTAAATCAAAGAGATGACTTATTTGAAGTAGGATGCAGCATCGAGACTATTTTTTTCTTTGACCTACAAAGCTACAATGCATTCAATGTATCATCCTCCATGGAGATGCTTAATCTCTGAGTTCAGTAGGAATTGGGTGTGAACCTCATGCCTTATTTGGAACAAGGAGACAGTTGGGCAACTGTTACAGGATAGGTTTCATTTTTTGGGGGAGGCTCCTACCCTATCAGATCCTAGATCATGATGGATCACAAATTTGGAAAAGGAGTGTTGCTTTTGTGCATTCTATCAGATATGTATATGGGTGGTGGTAGGCTCGCAGCTCCCCCCGAGGTCTGTCATGCAAGTGATTCTCCTTTCAAGTTTGCTCAAGAAGCAAGTAGCCGGATCTCCACTTCCATCAAGAAGCAAGCAATAGCCCTTCGAGGGGAGGGGGGCTCTCATCCAGAAATTACCATGTCATCCTATGATAAATCTACGATCAAGCAGAACCTAGCTAATATAATAGGGGTTTTAAGGTGCCTCAGGAGCTTTTTCCTATGTTTTCTCAATTGACAACAACATCCAGTAGCTGGAAAAAGCTAATTATGACAATTCCATTGACTGCAAGAAAAGCCCTCGCTTGTGTCTGGTACAAAGTGTTTATGAATCGACTCCCCATAGGTGTGTGGCAAGATTGGGATTGCACAAGTCCTTGAGGGCATTCATAGGACATTGTTTGCTCCTTGTGGTGTTCATGAGAAAATAAAGGATGATAATGGTACCAAATGAAGATCTTCATTTGCAATGTGAGGGAGTTGAGGTTGTGTGTTGCAATGGTGGGATTCTACAAGACCATAAAAGCATCAATAAGGGTTGACTTTGCTCCTCATGGCAATGAGGGTGTTTGTGAGAAAAGAAGTGATGCCTTTGGTGCCAAATGAAGGTCTCCACATGCAATTAGAGAGGTCAGAGGATGTGGAGAAGAGAACTTCATGGAGGAAAGTAACTTTTCCTCATCAAACAAGTCACACAAGATCCCAGCCGAGAAGGCTATGGTCCCTTCGCTCTTAGTCTTCCCCAGACTAATCGGTTAGTTCCAATCTCTAGCATACGAAGAGGAGGTCGCAAGGTGCCATAGTGACTAGCATAATCTCTACCTAGAAAGCATGTCTTAGTCAATAGCCCAAATCCAAGGGTGCACCCGTAGATAAATCAATGTTCCTTGTCCATTCTGGTATGGATAGTAAACAACATTGCAAATCCCACCTATCTGCTTTAGTCAATCGTGCCCACTCCCTCATATGCATTTTCTTATGATCAAGGATAGACTTAATCAATAGTTGAGAAGCAGGTGATTGTTCAAAAGGACCTAGAGTTTATCCATGAAGCCCATTAGATTGATTTTAGGATTGCAATCGCCTTTCGAAAGAGAAGAAAACTTCACCTTCGACTGGACCTTTGTCTACAACCTAGTGGACTTCTCTAGGCATGGTGAGTTGTGGAGTGACTTGAGTTAGTGGAGAAGTACACAATAAAATTTACTATTTACTTTGAAGACTTCACATTTTACATCTCAACCAGGACGATTATTTTTAACATTATAGATTTCAATTGTTGCACACAGAACATGATTTTTTAAAATGAAATTCATAATTTCGATCTAAATTGTATCAAAGAATTGCTGGAAATACTTATTCAGAACTAATTGTATTCTCCTATCATTTCTTGTTTGAAGCCAGACGACGATCTCTAGAGTATATTGTCCTAAAATTGTAAATGTCTTTGCATAAGATGTATACTGATTGATGTTTACACGGCCAAGTATTTTGTTCCGAGAAAATATATAGTAGTAAATAAAAGAGAAGACACCACCTTTCAGTTGCAAATGTCATTACCTAGATAGCCCGTAAAATTCAACAATTAAAGTAAGAAAAAGAAAGCGGTCACCACTCACCAAGGGGTCTTGCCATCGCCATCTCTGACTGCAGAATCTTAGATCGGATGCCCTCGTTCTGCACAACAAAAATCACTGAGTCTAGAAAAATGCCGCACAGAATATAAGTTGAAATTTTTTTGTCAAGAAATACATTTCTCCAGCAAGCCCTCTCTTTCAGCAATGATAGCTTTTCATTGTTTCCACAATGACGATGATACTAGATAGCTTTCCCCTTCAGTGATTTTGTACATATTCCCACCTTCAATATTCCAGAAAACATATAAAGAAGAAGAAAACTGGCAAAGACATCATCAATCCTACCCCACAACTCTCTCATATAAAAAAAGGATATCAATAGCTTCCACTGTCAAGACACACAAGGTGCAAGTTTCATCAGCGTCAATGCACACACCTCCAATTAAATGTCCTGGTCATGAACAACAACCACATGCAAATCTTAAACGTTAAGCAAGACTCTGAGGTCCTATATCAACTTAAAATAACAAAGATTTGCATCTTCCATAGCCAACTCCCTCAACTAAAAGAAACACTTTTTTCAATGGAGTCGTTGTCTGAAAACATACTGGGACATCGAAGGCACCTTCCCGTTTAAAGCTAAAGTCAATAATGAGCATCTATTGGGATCATATAACCTGCTCCCCACCAATGTATCCAAATTCCTCCACCTGTTCATATCGGTCCCTCCCATTAAGATGAAACAGTAACATCATTCTAAGTGACAAGGTCAAAGATCCTAGAAAAGCTAATGCAAAGAGTTGTGCACTGAACAAGCCAACCCCAAGAACTTAAAACTAAACACCAACATACAAATTGAAGTAAAGAAAGAAAACACTAAAGACACCATGCCAAATCCTTCAAAAAAGACAGCACACACAAGCAACTCTCTTTTCCCAATTGAGACCATGAGTACATCCCATACTCCATATGCCACTTCCGTTCTTCATAAGTTTAACCACTCATTTTGTCAACCAAGCATCATGAAAGACCATAACTGGGGATTGCCATGTCCAACTAACCCATGGCTCAGCATACCTCTCTCCAGTCTACAAACTATACAAGGAAGCTTTCCACTCTTACTCCCTCTATAAATTGTTTACTGCTAGAAGAAAAAGGGTTGAGTCGCCGTTGTGGGCCTGCAGAAAAAGGTTGCAAGAAGAAAAAGGTTTGAGTCGCCGTTGTGGGCCGGCATTCGTGTTGTTCTGCCGACTGTCGCACACTTGTTGAGGCCGTGTGTGGGCAACGGCCAGACTTTCAGATTCTGGCAAGATGACTGGACGGGAGAGGGCGTGCTCGGAGGAAGATTCCCTAGGCTGGAGGCTTTGGCGGTTACGAAGGATGCAACTCTTGCGCAGGTGGCGGAGAATGGGGGGTGGGGGCCGCTTTTCGTGGCCGGCCTCTCGGACCAACGTTTTGAGGAGTTCACGAGGATGCTGGCGGAGATCCCTCCACCGGAGGAGTTGTCACAGGCGGCGGATCATTTTATGTGGGATGGGGGGACATTCTCGGTCATGAAGGTTTACGTGTATCTGAGAGGGTTGTCGGCGAATGGGGGACGGGACGAGGAGCTGTGTCAGGATATGAAGATCATCTGGTCGGCACAGATTCCTTTAAGGGTGAAGATATTTCTATGGTGCCTCAGAAGAACCAGGATCTGTGATAAAGCTAGGAGGGGAAGAATATTTGGCATCGAAGACGTGAGGTGCGACAGATGTGACGACTCTACGGAAGATGCGAATCACATATTTTTTGGGTATGCTACATCGACGCAGGTTTGGAGGGGCACAGAGCTGACTTGGGTGGAAACCACTGCCGCTGATGATTTCTGGAGATCGATCCGCCCTATAAGCAGGGGTTAGTCGGATGATTGCTCTAAATCGTTCGCGGTGTTGTGGGCCATTTGGTTGGGACGGAATGATGTGATTTTCAAGAATGGGAGATTTTACTGGGAAAATGTTGTCTCCCATTTCAGGTCTTATATAATTTTTGGACATCTATGTAATGTAACCTTCATTTCCGGATATTAATACAACGTGTGGTGACTCCCGACTCGGGAGCTCACCCTTTATTTGCTTCAAAAAAAAACGGTTTCTGCTATCAACCCATCAATTCTCAGTATCTGGAACACGTACACAAAAGGGACCATTTCAAAGATAAATTATTCATTATTTCAACAAACTAGCTCCCCCCTCCATGGTCTGTTAGAAAATCGGAAGCGGAATGATAAAACAGAGCATAATCTAGAAATATAAAACTGGAAGAACACAAAGATTTTTACGTGGAACCCTACTCCCTAAGGAGCGGGATGAAACCACGGGAGAAGCCCTCAAAGTGGCGGATATTCTATTCTTTTTTCTCAATTGTTACAGGAGGCATGGGGCTCCTTATATACCCTCCACAGAACCTCCAAGTCCCACCACTGGACAATGTGGGACTAAACTCAGTGGTGGGGTAAATGGATCTTGGAGGGATCCATTGACCCACCTATTACATAAGTGACGCATGCTCCAAATACTCTAACACTCCCCCTGAAGCTGGAGCATGCAATGCTCAGCTTGGACAAACAGAAAGAAACTCACCTCACAATACATGACACTACAGACAATATCAACCCAACGCGTACAACTACTGCACTCGAGGACGTTGCTTCTCATGGCGTGCATGTGAGGAGGACGAACGGGCTGGAGTGTGAAACTAGATCTCTCCCATCTAGCTCAGAGAATGGTACTCTACTCTGAAGTTCCTATGATACCACATGAAAACCCTTGCCCTCAATGGTATAGGGAATGGTCCTCTGCTCTGGAGTCCCTATGGCTCACATAAAAACTCTGGCCAACCAACAAGAATGACAAATGATTGGCATGCGTCGTCGTTGAGTCTAAATCTAAAAATTGTAGTGTCTGAACATCTAGAGTCTGAACATCTAACCGGTCTGGAGAATCTGACATCTGAATCTTAACAAGACATGTGACTCTACACTAATACTCCCCCTTTCTCCCATACAGGTCGGAATAACATTGTTGACCACGTTGGGAGAAGATAAGATAATACATAAATATGGGGAACAAAATAAAAAACCAAATAAGCCGATTACATTATCATTTTTTCTGGCTTTTCTTGCAATTTTTTCTTGGTTGTTTCCTTTTTTTACAAATATGCATACGGCTTTTTTGCATGTACGCGTCCTCTTTTTTTTGAAACATTTTTTTCGTTCGATTTTTTTTAAACTTTAGCGTACGGCTTTTTCCTTTTGTATGTGCCCTTTTTCGGATTTTTTTAACATTCTTTTCCTTCTTTCAGCCCTCATGGGCTTTTACAATTATAATCCCTTTAAAAAAATTTAACGCAGGAGCCCCCTTTTTACTTATTTAGGGTTCCCCGATGGGAACCCTATTACAACTCAAGCCGCCCCCGATGGAGAGGTTGTCCGATGCCGCCGCCTATGGGGAGCGGGATCGTCGCCGCCACCACGAGCATACGGCTCGCATCGTCGAACGGGATTCTGTCTGGAGATCTGAAGGAGATGCTCTTCTCTGCAGCCTCGAGCTAGGAGATCTGGGGGTTGATGCTTGTACGCACCGCTTGGAGCCACCTGCAGAAACACGATGGCGCGCGTGGGTTCCACCACAGAGCATGGCGCGAGGGGCTCGTCCTGGGAGGTCGTGGATGCGGCTTGGATTTGATTGTGATGCCGTCTGAGTCGATGTTGTGCGCGAGGAAAGAGAAGCGGGGGGGATCACCGCTAGGATTCAAGTCGCCAAGGGAGGAGGTCGCCAGGAGGAGTTAGGGCTTCACCGTGGAATCGCAGAGGGCTGCGATGGAGATACTCGCCACCAAGGAGAGGCGGTCATCGTTGGGTGCCTCCGTTGGAGCATGTGCGAAAGGAGATGTCAGGAGGTGTCAACTCCTCCTGAGGACCCGATTGCCTATATAGCCCGCGGAGGGCTCCGTCTATATCTAGAAGAAGAGGCGCGTCTATATCTGCTGCCTAGAAGATCTGTTGCGCTGCGAGCTAGGAATCGTGCAAGGATTGCACGCTAGGTTTTCATCAACTTATACCATGTTAGATGTGCGCCCGCCGTGGAGTCGCCATTGGAGCTCGAACGAGAGCCCTCGTCGCCTGCTGAGGGCTGGCCTGGTTTAGCGTGTCCAGATCCAGATTCCGGGCAGATCTGGATGATATCGCCAGATGTTAGGGTTCCTGTTCGAGAACCCTTTGCCTGACGTGAAGTAGAAGGAAGGCCGCTGCCTGCTCGCCGCTTGAAGATCACAAAGCCTGGAAGTCGCCTGCGATGATGCAATAGTTGGTATCCAACAGGCTAGGCAAGAAACCGTTGCCGCCCAGATCTGGAGCTTGGCTTCTAGACAGAATATCTAGGGTTTTAAAAAACGAAACCCTAGAACTGTATACAATGATGCTTGATGCTGAATGATCTCATGCAGACTTGAATACGAACATTGCTAAATCTTCAATCAATAATCGAAAAACAATCGAATCTCGAACAAGAATAAGAACATGAAAACTCCGAGAATCGAACCCGCTCTGATACCATGTTAGAAAATCGGAAGCGGAAGCGGAATGATAAAACAGAGCATAATCTAGAAATATAAAACTGGAAGAACACGAAGATTTTTACATGGAACCCTATTCCCTAAGGAGCGGGATGAAACCACGGGAGAAGCCCTCAAAGGGGCGGATATTCTATTCCTTTTTCTCAATGGTTACAGGAGGTCTGGGGCTCCTTATATAGCCTCCACAGAGCCTCCAAGTCCCACCACTGGACGATGTGGGACTAAACTCACCCACCCATTACATAAGTGACGCATGCTCCAAACTAATCTCTTTTTTAAGAATCCATGTGGCCGACCCTACTTAAAGTGGAAGAAGGCATCGCCAACCTTAGTCTCCTCCTAACCTTAGTCTCCTATATATAGGACAAGGATTTTTTAAATAATATTAAACCATTGTCCATTTTTAATATGGTATTAAAACGACGGTTCTAGACCAAAGCTCTGTGCTCGTTTACACTCCAACCCCAACAATAAAACCTTGCCAAGGACAAAGCCATTTGGCTTCATTCGCCCAACCCTCCCTCCTGCTAATTGCGGACCTGCAACCATTTCACCACCCCCCTCCCCCCACATGCTCCAAACCTCCACGTGTTACAGCCATCTCAAGTGCAGAAGACCACCACCAACTCCCTACAACCATATACATGTAATCGTGACTCCATCCCATCATGCATTCATTTTTTTTGAAGTCTAAAAAGGGGGAAACACTCAGTGGTGCCCGCCCCTGCATTATATTAAAAGAAAAAATAGAAAAGGAACTTTAGAAGGTACCACCCGCGATACCAAAAAGGGAACTAAACCGACGACCAGTCATCAACTAAACGGGTACAGTGTAACGGGACATTCTCTTTATAAAAACATTACCCGGTAAAGATAGCATCATTTCGGCCAAGCCAAATTGCCCAAACCTTCGCCAAGCACACCCAGGTATCAGTGAAGCACACCCAGGTATCAGTCGCCTCCTCCCAAACACCCATCATCGCCGAGCACGCAAAGAAAAGATGCTCCAAAGTTTCTACGGCATTGTTGCAAAGAATACAACTATCAGGGATAGTCCCAATCAGCCTCGCGCAGCGATCCCTCGTCATCAATCTTTGTCTCCAAACCAGCCAAAGGAAGAAGCCCACCCTCTCAGGAAGCCTCAGACCCCAAAAAAAACCGCAATCGCGCACCACCGCCTCCGGCCCGGGAAGAGTGGAGGAAGAAACCGCCACATACGCCTTTCTGGTCGAGAAGGGCCCCCCCTTCCAGGCCCAGTGATCCCTCCCGCCCGAGGGCTGACAGGCACCCCCAACGGCCTCCAAAAGGAGATAGTCGCGGAGCCTCTGTTCCGAGAGGTTATCACGGAAGAGAGGGAACCAACCGGCATGCTATCACTGTCGTTGCTTGGCTAATCATGCATCCCAAACGGCCCATCATGCATTCATCATAGCTAATATGTGCATGTTATCACTGTCATTGTCTGGCCATAACACATATTTCCAGCCATAGTGCAAATTACTGGATACAGCATCCATGGTGCAGCTACTCTAGAGATGAGCATCGGGTTGAAGGTGAACCGGTCCAAGGACCATTTAATCTGACTGGTTGTAGGCCAGGCATCATCTCAGAAATTTTTTATAATCGGTCCTGTTAGAAGATAGGAAGTGGAAGCGACAATTATAAACAGGGCATAAGAACGGAATGATAAAATATGAAGAACAAGAATATTTTTACGTGGAACCCTACTCCCTAAGGAGCGGGATGAAACCACGGGAGAAGCCCTCAAAGGGGCGTATGTAGCATTGCTTTTTCTCAATGGACACAGGAGGTCTGGGGCCCCTTATATAGCCTCCACAAAGCCTCCAAGTCCCACCACTGGTAGATGTGGAACTAAACATATGGATGTATGATGCATACAACTTATACTCCAACAGGTCCAAAACTCAGCCTAGTTTTTTCTGATAGGAAAAGCTCGGCCTAGTTAATAGTGGCTCGGGCTTTGGTCGGGCCGACCTATTTAATGTGTTTAGGATGGCAGTATAGAGGATGAATAACAGAAATTAAAGGTTTCGATGCTGGTAACCAATGAGGACGAATAGACATCGGGAGGATATGTATATAGAGAAAACGGATACAAACATAAGTCTTAACAAATAAAAGAGGGCAAATTGTGTGAGACATGCATAAGAGGAATAAAGAGTGCATTGTTAGTCACTGTGTTGTGAGAATGATGTTGTGATGAAGATGCAAAGAAAAGGCTGACCACAAGTGTGTTACACAAGGAGAGAGTTGCATTAGCCACATAACATTAGATCTGTGCACGTAGCAAAAGATAGGTTGGATATGAGGACATAATTAATCTTATAAGTTTACGAGTTGTTATATGTTGAAAGATATTTTGTTATTCCACCTACTAAAGAGTACACTAGTCTTTTCACAAACTCTATCATGTAACCTAGAACCTAAGACTCACCGTGTATAAAGAGTTGTAGGGCACCATATTCTGACAAGACAATTATTTCATTCCACTCAACTTGACTTCAGACTTGCCATCCCCCTGCCCCAACGTCGTCCGACCCATTCCGTTGCAATAGCCCCCAAGGCCCTGACCACCACATCAGCATCCCAAACCCTGGGGTCATTCACAACATTCACCCACAGGCCTCCTCCGACAGCACCATCGAGCTCTGCTAAATTAACAATTAACCAACTATTCATTGGTATCAAATTCTAGCTCTCTACATGTTTCTCGAAACATTGCACTTAGCATGGTATGGTTTGCCAAATAGTGTACCACTATTTATTGCAAGATGGCAATGGTGTGATAAAGAAAATGCCAAAATCAGAAGTAACCTCCTAGGGAAATGCTGGAGGGAACACATGTCTACCCTCATTTGCTCGATCCCAAAATTGGACGAGACCAATTATGCCAAATGGGGAGTACGTTCATGATTATCATAAAAGGGTACGATAAAGAACGCATTCTTCTTGAGCCTGAATCTGGTGTGAAAACAGGAAAATACGTCATTTGGGACAAAGATAATATGATGGTCTGTTTCCGGATTAAGGTAAGCATCATTAGTAGAATTGTTGACGAAAAGGTGTTTTATAAAAGGGTTTTTATAACTTGTGCACTTCTTATCTTGTGTATAAGTTATGCCCTCCCTTTTTTGGAATATTAGTTGTACTCCCCGCCCACCTTCTTAAAAAAATCATAGTTTTGCCTTTCCATTAAGGTAAATTAGATCATAATTGATATTATAAAAGGGCAATTTGTGAATTTTGCAAGAATATAGGGGTACTACTGATATTCCAAAAAAAAGGAGGGGCATAACTGTAACATCCGGATTTCAACCAAAAACCGAAGCCCAATCTGATTTGGGTCTGATTAACCCAATTAAGTTGTTTGTCAATGCTAAACAACTTAATCGATCAATTGATCGTGAATCAAAAGTCGTTCAGATGAAATCGACCAAAAATCGATCGCATCGTAATGCGTGTCCGAAAAAGCCGCGACGCAAATTCGGAAAGCACAAAATGAATCGAGACTGTCATTAAATCTGATTCGACGAAATAAGATCAACGGAATTGACCGTTCGTCAATCGGAGGTCGTTTGATATTTTTAAATCGTAAAATTTAAACATGAACCAAAACCGTATCTCGAAAATTTCGGGCATCCAACCCGATCGAAAGTTATCAATATTATACTCATATTGATCGTCATCCAGAGATGATCAAATCGAGATATTACGCATCGAAATCTGAGACTCGAAGCGTGTTTACAGACGACTTTAAAATGGGCGAGAAATAAGAAAAAAATAAAATTATTAAATAAAAAATATAATATCTGCATAGCAGCAGTCTGTTCGATTGTTGTTAAAAAATACTTTACAGGCTACGGCAGTCAACAACTAACACTTAGTTTTCCTCCTAATGCCACTTGGCATCATAAAAGATCACCTCTTTGGTAATATAAACAACTCTCACATAATTTTACCATCTCGTTTCATCTAAATTCCAGCAAGAACGTTCCTCCTTCCTCTCCAAATTCCTGGAATCTCCATAGCCACTGCTACTCCAAGAGCCACTGCATGCTTTGAATTCAGGTCAATCTTTCTTCAAAACTGGACATTTCAAGAGGTACAATCCTTAGCCTCTCTTTTGTTACCATCCATACTCCTACAATCCATATTTCTTTCCCAAATCCATCAAGGAGCTGCTGTCCCTCCATTTTTCCTTATTCTTGTTACTGTCCAGCAACGGCTAGATATCATATTCCATCAAATCAAGAGAAGATTAGAGCCTCCTTGCAATTGAGGGGCCACTACTTCTTGTTCCATCCTAATTGAGACACACATTAGGTACAACCCTTTTCCTTTCCTATTGCTGCCATACATGTCAATTTCATAGGGAATGGGAATCAGAGACCTGATTTTTTTTAAAGGAACATATAAATCGTTGGATATAGCCAGGGATAATAAGATCTCTTGTTATAAGTTTGCAAAGGTCAAATGTGTGTTGTTTAGTGAATTAAAAAAAACATGCGGATGAAGTTAGATTAATAATTCATTATTGGTATTATTGGTTAATTGATACACTTTTCGCAAGGAAATGGTCCATGATATTCATCGTCACATTTTAGACTATTGCAGTGCTGATCTGGATACATGTTATTGCATCTAAATTACGACGTTGATTTGTCAAAATTTTAGACACCGCTTAGTTTTTTTGGGATTCTTTGGAATGGGATAATATAGAGAATCATTGGTAGGTTTGAACTGAAGAAATGGAGAAACTGAGCTGGCAGTTTAAGGAGTTCATTCCCGGACAGGAATGGATGTATTGTTGTAATAAAAACATCATGTGGGAAACATTTAGGAGTGACAGTCTGTCAATTATTTGTGGACTGCAAATACTGCGAAGAAAAAAATAAATATATAATATAATTGATATTTTCTGGAATGTTACTGTAGACTCCAAATATTGTTAAATGATAGTTTAAAAATGTATATATATATAAATGAAATCTTTCTGGAATGTTATTGTGGACTGCATATGCTGTGAAGAAAAAGGATAGATATCAGTGAAATTTTCTGGAATGTTACTATAGACTGCAAATACTATTGAATGAAAGTAAAAAAAAAATATTCAATTGATAATGTACTGAAAAAAATAATAATTAAAATTTTAGTTTAGATATATATAAAGGGAAAAGGGAGCCTACACCCATGTGTAGGTAACTTACCTACACCCAACTCTTTTTCCCTCAAATTTTTTTATTTTTTTGAATTAATTCCTTGGGGAATTTAGATCACAATATATCACCATATCGTCATTCAAATTTCAACTTATTTTGAGACTTCTAACTTATCCATCATGACAGTCAAATTTTAACGGTCTGAGATTTGCTGAAATCGGCCCCTTCCGATGGAGCTGTTAGGAATGTCTGTTTTACATGAAATTTGAAACACATATTCCATTTAATATTCTAAGTAAATCCCCTAAAGATCCATTTCAAAAAAAATCAAAAAAAATAAGAAACAAGAGGTGGGTGTAGGTAAGTTACCTACACATGGGTGTAGGCTCCCCAATCCCATATATAAAAGAGTTCTGGATACTGGATACTATCTAAAAATTTTAAAATTTTAATTATATATATAAGAAGTTTGGCTAATGGTTATTGTTCTCTGTTTAAAAAAAATCTAACTAAAAGAAATTAACCTTTTATTTGATTGAAAAGAATTAAATTTTATTTGATTCGGATTTAAGTTTGAAATACTGTTATATAACATGACTTGGAGAAGTTAAATTACGAGTTGAGAGTTGTGCATTTTTCTTTAAACTTCGAATCCAAGTAATAACTTCTAATCTAAGGTTTTATTTAAAAAGTTGAAATACAAATATTATTCTATTATTAGCCTTTTCTTATAAAGTCAACAAATGATTTTTCAAGGTCATTATGATTAGAAATCTTTAAACATGAGATCTTTAAGTATACTCTGTTATTTACAAATATATCGTTGGAGTTAGGTAGCGATGAATTACCTGAAATCATAAAGTTGACCAAGAGATTATTGACCATTTGATTTGTAAAGTTGACCACAGAAAGAATGAAGAACGAAATAGTCAATCAAGAGAAAGTGTTGATGAATTATAAATAATTAAGAGTGTCGGTCATGGTGACCCTTATACCTAACCATGCGAGGGCGCGGTGACCCTCAACTGGGCGGGAGATAGGAAGCCCAGTTTGGGCAACGACCGCCTAGTGCGCGGGTCTAAGATCCCAATCTTTTTCACGGTTTTTACGCGAGCTCGCATTGTTTTTATGCCCCGTTGGGATCCCGACTTTGACCAGTTCCGCTGCCCCTTTCTTTTTAGGATACCCATGCGGGGGATCCTCGGTTTTAATTTTTCGTACGAGCTCATTTGCCCGTACTAGTCGGGCCAGTTTCTAGAGCGACTTTTCCGGAGAGTCTCTCTCACCCGTCTCTGGGGCATAGTTTTGGAGTAGACCTTTCCCTCTATTAGACCGCATTCCAATTTGAGGGCGAGATGAAAGAGCCCTTTTGTAGGCTACCTTACCGCTTGAGTTTTGTCCTTTCACCAGCAGACTTGGCAATACTACATCCAAATCATCCATGTCTACATCTCAGTCATCTAGGGTTCTATCTGAGACAGTTACAGTTGAGAGTTGGAGGAATTACAATCAAAGTTGAGTTGGTTGGAAGTGACTATAATAAAATTTGATTTGAAATAATATGACTATAATAATATGAGAATATATATATACACACCCATACACTTATTAACAATCAATTACAATATAAATATGTTATATATGGGAAATGTTGGGATAATGGGTGAGCATGGGAGGTGCATACAAGCAACTTCAAAACCTTTACAAGTAGATGTAAATATTAGATGTTTATGCATTTCTACTTGCCTCTTTTGCAACCACTTTAAATATCCTTTTTTATAATAATAATATGATATATGGGTGTACCAGCGCTTGCTGACACCTCTTCTTCCTACATGTTTTGGCAGGCAAGGAGCCTGCAGTACAGTAACAGATAGATGACATCTGGTGATCGTGTATATACGAGACGGTATGTTTCTTTTGTTTCAGTTTTTGGTTCAGCTTATGTTGTAATATGTTTCCTTCCTCTTCAGTCATGTATTTTGGGATCTACATGTACATTGTAATACATTCTTTTGTTACATGTAATTTGGTGGTACTTCTTCTTGTCTATGTGGTTTATTCATTGAATGTGAATGTCATATGTAGCTTCAGCGCGGAAAATTTTCCCCGAAATCTCACTTAGTGCGATGTCATGTGAATGAAATAATGCGAATGAGGTATAAACGGGCAACAGGATCCGAGAGGGTTCACAATAACTGATGTTGCAGAAGTTGAGAAGAGCACAAGTGATAGTAACCCTTTATAAAAACGCTTATGATACGTGGCCTTCCTTGAAATCGACATATAGGCGGGAAAATAATTCAAGCACTATGTTTCAAACTTATTATGATATGATGCATCCAAAGCAAGTAGGATGTCCCGGAACGAATTATTTCTCTAAATTGAAATAATTGTTTCAAAAATATAATGCATGTATTCCACGATGAACATGTACAAAATAGAAGGAATCGCAAACATATGGCAGTTATGGTATTCCTTGTTGAGCTTGGTACGAGCTATGTCGCAACCCGAGATCGGATGATTACAAACAATACACTTACTGCACTAAAATAAGCACATAGCACTCTTAGTCGTATTGTGGTAACTCATAACATTGCAACTCTGGATATTCATGGACAAACAATCGGTGCCCTTGATGCTCCTTTGGGATGCGGAGGATATGGCACATACAAGAGATGTGGTCACGGGTCATACCATGTCACGCAGAGGACCCAGTGCAAGCTAGTGCATATTTGTAAGATATTTTGGCATACTAAGACCATCTTGTACAGCAAAAAGAAGGGGCTTTGGCTTCTTATTCCTCCAATATTTTTATAATATAATAGTTTTTTTAGAAAACGGATTCTGATCTTTCCCCTCATGCATTAATCTAGTGCTAGGGACTAGTTTTTGAAGACCTCCTTCGGGCACTCCTCAAATGAAAGGTCCACTCTCACAACCTAGGAAGAACTCCATGAGTGGTTGGCGAGAAGGTCGTGAACCGGAAAGAATCATACATCCAACAGTGGAATTCGATCATGCTCCCCTACTCTCCCCCCTCTTTCCGCAATGGTTGGTTGTATGGCCTCCCTGAGCAAAGCCCCCTACATCAAGGATTTTCTATCTTATGATACACTCATTGTTTGTGCCATCACCCTTAACATCTATGATAGTCCTAACCATGGATTTTTGAAGACTCGATGCATCGCCCACGCTCAACCTTAGAGAATCTACTCGTTCCCAACAATGTCACTGATTCAAGTATCTGCGTTGGATCGATTAAAAAACATTCTAATATTGATTGGCTAGTTGTGGAGCTTTTACTCATCTTTGTAGAGAAAAGAGACTCCTTCGCTACATGTGACAAGTCATTCCACGTTGAACTGTCCAAGTAGTTGATGGAAGATTATTCCCTCTAAAAGGGGAGAGGGGAGATTTACCTCACCTCTAACATCAAGCTCACTAATTTCTTGTTTGATTCTACATCCCCATCGGCCAATTATAGGTTACTCATATTTGTAAGGAACTCAATCTCAAGGTATATTTGACATGGTATCAAGTGTTGCTTAGGATATCTTGATGGGGAGAGCAATTGGGGTGGGTCGTGAAGAAGGGGGTGTCCATCACTTAGTCCCATCCTCGAGTGTTACTACTAGCTCCAAGACTCAATTTTCTACTACTTCAGGTGTAATATGGCACCAGTACTTTAGCCATCCCTATAAGTTGAAAAAGTTGAAACTTCATCAGGTGCTTCTCCAGCTCCCTCCCTCTACCAACCTAGAGTGTAAGGCAAGCCAACTGCAGAAGTATCATCAAAATTCTTCCCCTATTTCTCGTATTATCCATTCTTTTATTTTGTTTGAACTAGTCTACCTAATGTTTGGGGACCTAGTCGATATCTGAATCGTCTATGGAATCGGTATTAATGTGTTCTTCTTGATGATTTTTTTAGGTTTCATGCACTTCTTTATAGAGCAAAAAAGAAGAACCTCCATATGATTTTGTTGATTTGGAGAAGGCTTATGATTCGGTCCCACAAGAGATATTTTTCGATTCTGTCCCACGGGAGATATCGTGGAGAGTTTTGGAGAAGAGACAAGCAAATTTCCTATACATCAACCCTATAAAGGATATATATGATGGAGCTTTATCTTGTGTAAGATCCTGTCAGGGAAGACTAACTAGTTTGACATCCAACATTGGTCTACATCAAGGTTCAGTCTTGAGTCCATTCATTTTCATTTTGATTACGGATGAGTTGATTAGTCACATTCAGGATGAGATACCTTGGTCTTGTTATTCGTTGATGATATTGTGTTGATTGATGAGACTAGAGATGGAGTAGATGAGAATCATGAGGTTTCAACCATGCCTTAGGCTAAAGGATTTCGTATAAGGCTTAAAACTCAAAATATGGAGTGCACATTTGAAGGAAGCAATGGTGAAGGAATCCATTGATGATGATAACATTCGGAAGAAAGATTCTTTTAAATATTTGGGATCTATTTTACAACATGATGGGGAAATCAATAGAGATGTTACTCATAGAATAAATACAGGTTGGCTACAATGGAGAGGAGAATCTAATGTTCTATGTGATGAGAAAATAACTTTGAAAATCAAAAGAAAGTTTTACAAAAAAAGCTGCGAGACATGTTATGCCCTATGGATCTGAATGTTTGCCAGTGAATCATAGACGTGCACAGAATGACAGCAGCAGAAATGAAAATGCTAAGGTGAATGTATGGTCGTACATGTAAAGATCGGATTCAGAATGATGTGATTAGAAAGAAAGTTGGTGTAGCACTGATAGAAGAAAAGATAAGAGAAAATGGCTTAAGATGGTTTGACCATTAGCAAAGGAGGCCGGTTGATGCACCAGTTAGAAGATGCGAGTTTCGAGATGTTGAGCCGGTTAAGAGAGGGCGAGGAAGGCTCGAGTGTTGGGATGAGACTATCTGAAGGGATCATAGTTTTATGTATCTAAGGTCAAGAATGACCCAATATAGATCTGAATGGAGGCAAAGAATCCATGTAGTTGACCCTACCTAATGTGGGGAAATGCTTTGTTGTTGTTGTTGTTCATGCACTTCTTTATTGAGAAACAAGTCTAAAGTTTACTCTATAATTGCCAAGGTTCTCAATAAAGTTCAAAAACAATTTGGTGCCACTATGAAAACTCTTCAATATGGTAATGCCAAAGAGTTTCTCTTACCTGACAAGCAGTTCTCCCCCCCCCCACACACACACAAGGGATTGTGCTCAACTATGTATGTTTATACCTTACAGTAAAATGGGGTTGCCGAACGAATACAATAGTTGATCAACATATTCCCGATTTTGCATGTATCTTACATATATATTGTCATATTCCCACGTCATATTAGAAAGATGTGATACTCATTACTGACTTTCTCATAAATCGCACACCCTCCTTTATTGATGAGTACATTCTTATTAAGATTTTCTACCTTAGAAATGAAGTATTTTTTGTTCCACCTACAATAATTAAGTGTGTTACCTTTGTCCATATTCTTGATCCTGAAAGGGACAAGTTGGCTTCCAGGGTAGTGAAATGTGTTTTCTTAGGATATGCAAGAAATCAAAGGAGATATTATTGCTACGATTCCTCCTAAGATATCACTACAGGGAAAGGTCAAGGGACAGTTCAACTGTTGATATGATAGATGTCCATATAGCCCTCATGAAAAGAAAACGATAATGCACCATGACCCATATCTCTGTAGCAATTTCCTTCTTAAACCTTGGATCCTCCTATAGACGATCGGCCAAGGCTCTATTAGCAATTTAGATCCCTCGTAATCAAAATGAGGTACTTCGTGACTCCATATGTGACTTCTAGTGCAAGAAGAGATTGTCGCTCCCATCTCTCATAGTTCATAGAACATGGCAATTGATAGATCCACTTGGTGATACAAGGTGGATGGACTTAAGCGGATCTTCGCAATCAAGTACAAACAAGATGAATCAATTGCTCATTACAGAAGCCATATTGGTAGCCAATGGCTTAATGTTGGAGCATTGCCATTGTAGTGATGGGTAATTGGATCCTCCACGGTCCAATTACCACATCCAGTGGCTTAGTCCCACATCTACTATTTGTGAGACTTGAAGACTCGGAGGGGGCAATATAAGAAACCCCACACCCATTGTATCAGAAGAGAAAAGTGAATAGAAAACACAAGCCCTTTGAGGTGTTCTCCGTGATTCATCCAAAGCCCTAAATGTCGATTTCGGTTACCATTTTAGTGATTGACCGAAATGGAATTTCGGTGGAATTTCGGTCGAAATTCGATCGAAATTCGGGTCATTTCGGTCATTTTTTGTACAAGGGCCCTCATATTTCGGCCATTTCGGTCAAATTTCGATTTCGACAAGATATCAATATTCGATAGAAGTTCGACAGAATTTCGCTGAAATTGAGGCCATCATTCATCCTGCTCCTTACGGAATAGGGTTCCACGTAAAATCACGATATTTTTCATGTTTATTCTTTATCTCTGATATTACGCGCCTGCATTGTCAATTTCAAACATGTTCTCATAGCGGGTTCGATTCTCAAGGATTTATTTTTGAAGATTTAATTTTATATCCGTTATTGATCAAGATTCGATAATAAGAAGCAGTTCCGGGAAAATCTAGGGTTTCTTAAAACCATAATTCTTCGACGTCATCTTTTTTTTTAAAAGTAAACGGGTGAAGTCCTAGAAATTGGGACCCACCGCCAAATATATTAAACTATATAATTGCAAAGGTTACAAGCAAATCACATCCTCCACAATGTACAAAGCGCTCTACTGTGTTCCACAATGTTTTCGGTATAACAGAGTTGTCCCCCCAAAAGTGGAACTATTCCTTGCGCACCAAATCGCCCACAACAGCACCAATGGATGAGTACTCTCCTCATGGCTATATCCGCAAACTCCCATGAAGCTTCTCCAGAAATCGGCACAGTCTAGCCCCTCCAACCATGGAATATTGGCTACATTCCACACATGTGCGGAGGACGAGCAAGAGAAAAAGAGGTGATCCAAATCTTCCATAGCCATGCCACATCTGATGCACATCCCACTCTCCCAGAAGCCTATCGCGGTGAACCTACGTGAGAACCCGCTCTTGCCGCGGTAACCACAAAAAAATCTTTATTCGATTGGGCACCCTGCTTTTCCAAATCAACTTGGTGTCCGTCAACATCTCCTCCTCTACCTCCTCCCCCTCGTCGACCAAAAAACGATAGGCCTTCTTGACCGAGAATCTCCCATTCTCCCATGAAAAGTGATCCCTACCCTCCCTCGGGCCCTCACAGTGTGCCAATAGCGCCATCAGAGCAAGGAGCTCATCAACCCTCTGATCCGACAAGGAAGACGCGAAGGTAGGTGACCAAGAGCCACTCATCCACATCTACTGCACTGTTGCCCCTCTATCCATCGCAATCCTCCATAGCCTTGGGAAACGCTCGCCCAAAACTCCCGTGTCCGTCCAATCATCCAGCCAGAAGTGGAAAGAAGCACCGCCCCCCAGAGCAGGCCTCAACTTCATCGCTATCTCAGGCAACACCTCGGTGATCCCCTTCCATAGAGATGATGGCCACCGACCCGGATCTGCCAACAGCGACATGTGCACTCCATAGATCCTCCTCATCAGCCTGCCGACCAAATCCTCTGATTTTCCCCAAATCTGCACCACCCACTTCGCAATGAACGCCTTATTCATCTCGACAATCCTCAAAATTCCTAGCCCACCCTTCTTCTTTAATGTTGTCATCTTGTCCCACCCTACCAAATAAATGCCCCGACGATTTTACCTCCCATCAACCCAAAAAAATCTCGTCATTAGAACTTCAAACCGAATACGAACACCCACAGGGAGCTGCCTCGTGGAGCAGAAGAAAATAGGAATGGCGGAAAGAACATGCTTCACAGAACGCAAACAAATTCAGTTCTTGGATGTTTGGTTCTCGAAGATTCAGTTCTCAGTGATTTATTTGTGAAGATTCTAAGCACGCTTTGCGCACCCATCTCCAAGGCGGCTATCGCCTTCTCGTGATTATTTGAGCTTCAAGTTTATGTTCTAGGGTTTCTAATGAAACCCCAATTCATGTGCAAGTTCCGAATATCACAGTTGTCGGGTTCAAGATTCTTGTAGGATTCCTGCAATTCTAATCCTTCCAAGCCTTATCTTCTCCAGTCTCTTTCCAACAATGGGTTCTCTCGCATTGTGAACCCTACAGTGAAGCAGAAGCCCTCAAACGATTAGGTGTTTTTCTGTGCACACATCAAAGGTGCACAAATCTCCAGCCAATGGAAGCCAACTCGAGCCACGAAACCCAAAAGCTGCAACAAAACAAAAGTCACGCCCATCAAGATCCTCAGGCGCGTGATCTATCCACCTTCATCAAGACTTCGAGCAGCATCAATAGGATCCCGATCTAGAGAACGACACAAGGTTTCAGCGGGGAAGAAAAGTTCCATGCAAATTCATGAAAAAGAAAAAGAAAGAAGAGGTGTTGCTCCCAAGCTGAGCCTCAAACCCCATGCACCCCACCTTTGTGCATATCAGGGAGAAGCACTTGTCGGCATTCTCCTCTATGTGATGTGTGCCGTCTCCATGCTCTCTCATCGCCAGTCGATCTTGAAGCCTCCTTGGCAACAACGATGGCGGCGGCGATCTCCTGCGTCGTGAAGCAACTCCAAGCAATGGTTTGCCACACTCGACTCGTGGAAGCTGACGATACACAATCGCAGCCGCCTCCGAGTGCAATGGTCCTCTCAGGCGATCTCCAGGAAGGACCATCTCCTTCTCCGATCCTCTTGCGACGGCATCCGATGAAGAAGCCCCATTGGGGTGCAAGCCTTCTTTTTAAGAGTTCCCAACGAGGGAATCCTAAATAGCCCATGTAGGGA
Source organism: Ottelia alismoides (assembly GCA_037367405.1). Classification (NCBI taxonomy): domain Eukaryota; kingdom Viridiplantae; phylum Streptophyta; class Magnoliopsida; order Alismatales; family Hydrocharitaceae; genus Ottelia; species Ottelia alismoides. The sequence goes on from JAZKJV010000997.1 coordinate 123,200, forward strand.
TGTTCTTCGTTAAAAAAATTTTGAGTTTATTCTTTGGGCACAATTGGCACGGGCTCCTGTATTACCAAAAAAAGGGAAAGGGGATTTGTGGCCCAAGTGGGTTGTGATTAAAAAAAGGATGAGATAAAAAAAAGAGGGAGTTTGATTTGTAAAAAATGAGAGGGGATTTTATTTGAGGCACAACAGGCCTGCTGCTATGTTGTATCAAAAAAAGGAAGAGAGATGAAAGCTGCAAAAAATTGAACGGATTAAAAATGGAGGCTACGTACAAAAAAGGAGTCGTGTGTAAAAAAAGGAAGGAGATTGTTTTATTTTTATTTTGGAAAAAGGTGTCCAAAAAAAGGGATAAAACTGTACGTGAATATACTTTAGAAAATAGAGATGGCTAAAAAAAGGAATAGTCGTGGCAAAAAATCATTTGAGATTATTTTTCTCGCATTCATGTCTTCTCCCAACTTGGTCGATGTCATTGTTTTTCGACTAGTATGGGAGAAAGGAAGAGTATTGTATAGAGTTTTACAGGACTCCAGTTCATATTCAGACTCTACAGATTGTTTCACAGTCTTCAGTTTAGTTCAAGGCGCACAGGTGTGCATTCTTTATTTGAGAGGTCCCCATATTTGATCTTCAGCTCAATGATTTCATGTGATTTCATAAGGACTCCAGAGTAGAGATCCCATTTACTGAGCTGGTATGGGAGAGATCCAGTTCCTCGATGATGAGACTTTCAAAACTCCATTATCCAGTGACCATGGACTCCGATGAGGATGTTTCCACAGCTTTTCCCAGTTCGGCCCTTCATAGAGATGGAGTAGTTGTAGGCCAGAGTACTCCAAATGGAGACTCACTCCAATTTTAATGACTCTAACAGACGCAGTACAGAGCACATGTTCTCTAACGAGGAGATCTAGCTCAACTCACACTCCAACCTTTTAGTTCCTCCTCACCAGCACGTCATGAGAAGCAAAGTCCTCAACAGCAATCAACAGTAGAATATGTGTTGAGTTAATATTGTCTACAGTGCCTTGTATTGTGAGTTTGAAATTTCTTTCTATTTGTCCAAGCTAAGCATTGCATGCTCCAGCTGTAGGAGTGTTGGAGTATGCTCATTGTAGTGGTGGGTAATTGGATCCCTCCAGAGTCCAATTAGTACATCCAATGGTATAGTCCTACATCTACAATTTGTGGGGACTTGGAGACTCAGTGGAGGTTATATAAGAAGCCACACACCGATTTTATTAGATGAGAGAGAAAAGTGAATAGAAAACACAAGCCCTTTGAGGCATTCTCTCATGGTTTCATCTCACTCCTCACGGAGTAAGGTTCCACGTAAAATCTCGATGTTCTTCATGTTTATTCTTTATCGCAAATATTATGCTTTCGCATTGTCGATTTATAACACTTAACACAAACTTAACAATGACCACTTCTTCAAGACATTCTCCCATACCGCATGTCTTTTAATAGTATGGATTCTTGTTTCAGTAACCATACAACTTGAATGGTCCCTCCACCAAGTTGACATGAAGAATGCATTCCTCTACGATTCCATTCCAAACATCTGAGAACGATGGGTCCTGATTGGTTGTCATCGCAAAGAGTCTTCTGGAACTATTCTGACAAGTTCATGTTTCTCGACCAATCATCCTTCCAAAAGCAAAATGATTCCTCGATTCCCAACAATAACTTCAGTAAGTGTCTCACACATGCCAACATCAAACAGATTCCACATCAAAAACTAGAAAAGGTGTGTATCTCCATACGATGCACCTCCAAGCAAGAACCTGACTTATAGATCTAATGCAACAACCTTTAAAGAAGATCCTCCCCCTCCCCAGATTCTCACCACCTACTTAGCCATTAGGGTATGATTCAACTCATCAATTCACCTAACTCCTAAGTCACTGCTTCCAATCAGTAACTTGATCGTACTCCAATCGACAAGGCATGTCCCATGCCATCCTACCTCACCCTGGTTCAAAAGAAACACCTCGTGCGAGCCTCTATCTGCTTCTGAATCCCCATCGGGGGGCATGTAGTGGTCGTGAAAAATAATAATAGCCATCAGAGCAAACTTCACAAGGTCTAAGCAACCAACATTCGAAAGGCATGACGACTTCCAACCATCCAATCTACTTTCCAACTTCCCAATTAGCAGGTGCCATTGTACAAGTGTAAGCATGTCGTTAGTGAGTGGAAGACCTAAATATGCAATGGGGAGGCCAGCCTGAGGGGATCGAAGGATCGAACCGTATTCGGTAATCCCTTCTCGTAAAAGGCCAAAAGAGCTAAAAATCGATTTATTGCAATTGATCATGAGACCAGACACATCCCCAAAAATGTATAGAACTGTGAACACCTCCCTCAATGAAGAAAATGATGTCATTTATGCAATGCAAGATAGGAATATAAAAATCTCCAAATATATAACAAGCGTTGAAGATGCCACAGATTGCCCGGCGAGACAACACGACATAAGCAGTGGAGCAACGGGGCAACCATGCAACCCCATTATGCAGTTGGAAGAAACTATCCTCAGGTTTGCCATTCACATCACGATCCCTTGGATAGGTTCCCTCGTACAATAATCGTGTGGAGAATTTTCCGTCTTCTCCTACTAGTCATGAAGTGAAATAACTTAGTATTAGCTAGCCATGATGTGAAAGAACTAAGTATTAGCATCGCCTTCCTTGAGCCATATGTACTTCAACCTATGTCCTTAGTCAAGCTCGACCTTTCTATCATCCTTAAAGACAATGGTATGTTGCATTGCATGACCTCCAACTCCCTGGATGATGTTAGGATGCAAACATCGAACATCTTCAATCTTTGCCAAAACGATCAATCTCCTCTTGAGTGGATATCCTTCTTCTATTTCGTAACCTGCGAACATCACGCCTAAAAGACACAAACCTTTTTCCAAAGAGTCGTGAGCTTAAGAAAGAGCCGCTTGTTGATTGAGCCCTAGACCTCATAACCCCTTCAAAAATCTGTGCCCATGGTCCCATAACCCTCTTTCAATAGCCATGATTGCTTGAAGGTGCAAGGATGGTAATGGTGATTCCCAATTGCATTAGAATCCAAAGAATGGGATTGTGTTCGGAGTAAGCTCTTAGGAGGGCTCTCACAAACTGGAGTTATCTGCAAGCATTAGCATCGAGGATATCCGGGAGCAAGTCCACCAATAAAGCCCTATACTATCATGATCCAGGGTCATCTCCATCGTCTGCCCCAGGGCGACCATACATCTTCAATTAACATTGAAATCCTCACCAATCATCTGAAGGGATAACTGGGAAATCGATACAAACTCATCTCGCCTCATCCTATACTCCGATCCGGTTGTCGTAAATTGGGCCTGGTCTGAAAAACTTCTGAGAATAGGTGACATCACCCTCATCCCCCCGATATTGCAAACCAACTCCTACTTATGCACATTCCATCATATCAATAAACCCGTAGAAGCTCCCTCGGGAGCCACCTCATAGTAATGTAAAACCCCCCTCAAGAACTTCCGTAGTTGTTTGGCCCACCTTCTAACACATGTCTCGTGAAGGAATATCATGTCTAGCTACCCCACGAAAAACAAGATGAATAGAGTCCTCCTTTTCTCAGCTTTCTAAGCTTACGCACATCCCACGAGAGAACCTTAATTCAATCATACTTCTTCTTCTAGGTGATATCAAGCACCCCTGATATCTCCTCAATGAGGGCATGATCAACCTCAATCCTCAAGAATAAGTTTGGCAACAAAACAAATAATCAACCAACCTTCTTATGGAATAAACATTTCCCTAATGTCTCCCGCGCACATAAATCATGCCCCACCCTGAAGATCAACAAGGATTTTGGTGCTTGCCACCTCTACGTTTGTAGGCAAAGAGAAGCTTCTTACTCAATTTAGTAAATCCAAGGTTCAACTTCCAACATGGTCCTAGACACCAACAAGAGACCATCTCCCATATGAGTCACTCATCATGACGAGAATTAGTGACTCCACTAACCAAGAAGGGCCCCATGGAACCTCTATCCCCTATGTGGTATAACATGCATTAAGGCCCAAACAGAACTCCTCAAATAACACAATCCATCCTCATTACAACCCGCCCCAAATCCACATTTACCGAACCCCAAACCGCACCACCTAAGCTCGAATCTAAATTCGAATTGTAGAGCCACTTCTCGACCCGAACACCAAAGCATTCATATAAGATCTCACAACTGGAGCCTCTAGTTCATCCCTATGAGCAAAAGGCAAAGGATGGTTCGCCTTTCTTCCAGATAAACTCATCAAGGAGCTCACCGAAAAGTTTGTTAATCCCACTTTCGATGTAAAATCAATGCCTCTTGATGGCACTTCAGCTTCTACATCCTTTTCCCTCGAGCAACTCACACTCGACCTTTCAGCTTCAACAATTGTCGGTGCCCCTTTGACGAATCTAATCGTTCAATGTCGACAAAGGAGTGTCGATACCCTTGGGGAGCAAGTAGATCTATCTGCCCACCTTAAACTCCACCATGGAAGGGATAGAAACATTGCAGTAATCATTTCAACAAGAACATATGGATGTTGACCCTTCGATATACCATCAAAGAGGATGGTGGGCACCTCATCAATCCTACTTAGTGTTGCAGGAACTAAGATGAGGTTATGGCAAAGCCCCTAAATACAAAGGGCCTTCTTGTCATTTAGCTCAGTGCCCCGTCCTTCCAATCATGGAGCTTTGCGCCCTGTCTCGAATCTCGACTTCCTCCACTTCACTCCACCTTGGGCCACCCCTCCGCACTCAAGCAATATGATTATCTTCCACGACAATAATCCCCGCATATACACCAGCTAAACCCCCAATGAAACCACATCACCAGCGAAGGGGCTAGCATGTACCTTGCCTATCATCGTCGATGCATCCCCATAAACCACTTGATGCCTCCAAGCATTCCCCCACCAGATTCAAAACAAGAGCTTCATATTTATAACCCACACTAATAGTGGGCTTTTCCTTCATCCATCTAATAGCCTGACACGTGGCAATGCCTCCCTTCTTTCTCCCATTCCACTACCCTCTCTACTCTCTCAAACATTCCCACTCTCTCCCTCCTCTCTCTCCACTCACTCTCTCCCTCTTTCTCTCTCTCTCCACTCACTCTCTCCGCTGTCATCTCTCTCCCCCCCTCTCTCTTCTCCAATTCTCTTATCTCTCTCTTTCTCAAACATGCATCCATCTCTCTCTTTCCCTCTCTCCTCTTTTTTCTCTTTCATCTAATATATTTGTTAAAATTAAAATTATAAATATCAGATTTTCCTTTATATTTATTATATTAATATATATATATGTTATATATATTAAATTAAAATTTTCATACAAAGTTACTTTTTTTTCTAAACTAAGTATTTTATTCAAATTCAAATTTTGTAATCAATGTGGGTAAAAACCTGTGTAGATATTTTATTATCGTACTAAAACTAAACAATATTTATATGTGATGTTAAAATTGTGAAATAAAATATTAATTTAAAAATAGTTTAAAACAAACTTAATTATGAAATACAATACTAATTTAAAAATAATTTAAAACAAACTTAAATTTGTAGATATAAATCTTACAATAAAGTAATAAAAAATATAATTTAAAAATAATTTCAAATGGATGCATAAGTTATTATGTAATACAAATAATTAAATAAATAAGAAAAATTAAATTTAACTTATGAATATGGTAATGATAGAATTATACTTATATCAATAGTTTATTAATAAAAAGTGTAAAAATAATCTCAAATTATATAATAGTAATTATTAAAAATATACTACATATTTACATTAAAGTGACATTGATTACAAAATTTGAATTTTAATAAATTACTAAGCTTGGAAATTTATTTAGCCTTATATCATCCCCTTTTACATTCTTACTAATTGCATTATTAAATTTATTTACCATTAAACTTTGTAGCATTTATTAAATTTCTCTATTGTCGTCTGATCATGCCGTGAAGCGCGAGTATGCTCCCTAGTTTTACCTCAAAAATTGGGCTACCAGGAGGCCAAAAACTACGTCAAGGTCATCTCCATTGACAATGACCAAATCCCCCGCATTTAAAACTGCACACATGATTTCTACACTGGTGCATAGCATAACTCCGACCACCGCCTCTTAAGCGTCGCCCCCCAAGCTCAATTGGTAATTTGTTGCTCTGACAAAGGCCACCATTGGTCATAAAGCAAACCTAATTTGAGCATCCAGTCTTGACCGGAGCAGGTTTCCTCTACACCATCCTCCAAACATCTCCAACTCTCGAGTTGCCACCTCCCATGATCTATATTCTTCCTGAGTTTTTTTGAAATAATTTCATTTCATCTTCTTTTGCATTATTTCTGAACTAATTATCTTTATGTTGTCTCGTTGATGAGTCATCTTCCTCTTATAAAATGTCCTACCCCCATGGTCTGTACATGGTCTCAAATATTGCTACATTATGAAGGACTACGAGACCCCCATTTTGGGTGTGGGCTTAATTAACGAAGAGGGACATTAACAAAACCATAATTACAATTGAGTCAACCTAATTAATAAATTCAAGTGTACGGTAAATCGTCAAATCACAGTTCGTTGGAGTACATGTACTTATTATCATTGCATCAACCCCCCTCGAGCATATACACATATATAATCGGTTATATACATATATTTCTAATTGAAACTAATATTGTGGTCCCCTACAAAATGATGTACTCGGATAGAATATGGGAGAATTTTGTTGAATACAGAGACTCGATCGGGAGAATATGGCAGAGAACATCCAGCAAGGCACATGGATCCATTAAGACACCTTGGATTCTGACGAATAACGAATTCTAAAGTACACATGTGGTCGGTATTGTACTGATACATTATATCTTATATTTTATGAGACTGTTTTTTCAAGGTAAAAGTGTGCAAATTATAAAAATGAACACCCAAAAACCTTTTGTTTTCACAATTTTGAGCTCATAAGTACAAAAGTAAAGTGTACTCTAGAACATTTTCAATATAAATATCTTACTACGGAAAATCACCCCATTCTGCTCAGCATATCACCCAAATCACGATTAGAGCTTGTGTCTTTCTCCCTACCACACACCCCAATTGATTGCCAGAAGGCAGAAACACTCTCAGAGGCCACACCATTGAAGCTAATCGCCTCCCAAGTGGCCATCGAGACCTTGTAGGATAAAAAAAGGAATCAACATTCTCTAAGCTCTCAAGATACACCGTTGGCAATGATCTTTCCCATCAAATTTTCTTGCATCGCCAAATAACGTTGAACAAATTTGTAAACCAAGTCAAACAACGCTCACTAAAATTATCCATACTTCCATAGGATTGTTATCAGGTCCTACACATTTCCCATGTTTCAAAGCCTTCAAAGCCCCCTCTTCTTCCTTCCTTTGTATTCGTCTGTAACTTGCACGATTCAAGTAACTTTCACTACTAGCTAGATCCCCCAAAGTGATCTCCCTATTTCCTTCCCCAATGAAAAGCTTGTGGAAATAATGCTTCCATCTAGTCTCTATATCCTTCTGAGTAACAAGCATGTGTCCTTCCTCATCCTTAATGCATTTCACTTGAGAAAGGTCTTTGGTCTTTCTTTCTCTTGCTTTGGCCAACAAGAATATATCCTTCTGGCACTCCTTAAAGACGAGATTTTTGTACAAAACTTCACTAACTTTTGACTTAGCTTCGCTTATCCCTTGTTTCCTTCTTTGATATTTTGTAGTTTGTGACAGTATTCTATGTTCTATCCTTAGACATAGCTTTAAAGCATAAAGCTTTCTCTTGCACCCTCTACTCCACCACCAAGTCTCCTTTTGGCCCGTGACTCATCCTTTTAATTGGCCTAACATTTCTTTGGCTACCCTTCGGATACAAAATGCTACTGCAGCCCACGTCTCGTTTGCACTGCCGTTATAATCCCAAGATAAGTCTCATAAAACCTTCTCCCTGAAGCTTGATTGCTTTAATTGAAGATTCCACCATATAGTTTTAGTGGTCTTGGAAACCCTCTTTTCTTTACAAGCCCTTTTATTTGCACATCCATGACTAACAAGCGATGTTGGGATGTCAAACTCTCTCCTACGATTACTTTCTCATGCAATCATACAAGCATACAAGCATCTGCTAAAATACTCAGAACCACAATTCGCATTTTTGTTGGATGGCCAAGACCCTCAATGAAGTCTAGAGAAGGGAAATTCCAACTCTCTTTTTTTGAAGAAAGTGAGACGGGTGGCCTCCCATGAGATGGGAGCCACCACAAAATTGTATTAAGTTAAAAAAGGGAGAATATTTACAAGAAATGCAAAAAGGATACTACGAACTCTACAGATTACACAACACCCTGCTATGTTCCACAATGTTTTCTATATAACAATTCTGCCCCCCAAAAATGGTGTTATCCCTTGCACACCAAATCGCCCATAAAATGGCAAAAGGACGCATGCTATCCTCGTGACCTTGGCCGCAAACCCCTCTAATGCTCCTCCAAAAAACGTCAATCTCATGTATTTGAATCCAAGGAATGTTGGCAATCTCCCAAGCCTGAGCCGAGGAATGACAAGTGAAGAGTAAGTGCTCCGCGTCCTAAGCCGCACCACTGCATCTGGAGCATGCTCCTGCCTCGAACCCCAATAGTTCACCACGTCGCACCTGCGTAAGCAGCCGCTCCTGCTGGAAGATCCAAAGAAAGATCTTTATGCGGTTTGGAATCCTGCTCTTCCATATTATGCTTACATCGTTCACCAACTCGCTTTCCACCACCTGTCCATCCTCCGACAAGAAACGATATGCTTTCTTCACCGTGAATCTTCCTTCGCCCAAAACAAAACGATCCATCCCTGTCGATGGGCCCTCAAATTGAGCCAAGTAAGTTTGCAAGTCTAGAAATTCCTGCACCCGCTGATCTAACAGATTGGTAACAAAAACAGGTGCCCACGCCCCATGGTCCCACATTTGCTAAACCGTCGCCCTTTTGTTGGCTGCAAGATAGAACAGTCGTGGAAAAAGTTGTTCCAAGGATCCGTCCCCAGTCCAGTCGTCAGTCCAAAATTGGAAAGCCACACCATCTCCAAGCACCGGCCGCATCTTCGCCGCAATGTCCGGCAACACCTCAGTGATCCCCTTCCAGAGAGAGGACGGCATACAAAAAGGACCCCCCTCCAACGACATCCTCACACCATATAGATTCCTCATCAGTTTGCAAACCATGTCATCAGAATCTCCCCAAATGCGCACCACCCATTTCGCCATGAAGGATTTATTCATCTCGCCAATGCGAAGAATTCCCAACCCTCCTTGTTTTTTAGATCTCGTCACTTTGTCCCACCTGACCAAGTGAAACCCACGCCTCTTTTGCTTACCATCTGACCAAAAAAACCTTCTCATAAGGCCCTCAATGCGTATCTGAATGCCCGCCGGGAGCTGCCTCGTGGAGCAAAAGAATAAGGGCATGGCCGATAACACATGCTTCATAAGCACCATCTTGCCCCCCCCCAGATAACATCGAAGCTTTCCACCCTATCAATATGCTCTCAAGCTTGTCCAACAAACACTGTCAGTCCAGAATCCTCGGTTTCCCTGCCACCAAAGGAAGACCTAGATACGTGATCGGAAGACCCTCAATTGGGCATCCAGGAATGGTCGACGCCTCCTGTGACTCATGATCTGACAAACCAAACGGAACCAAATCGCATTAGATAATGCTATGGGCATGTAATCCTCTACACCTGATGGAGCGCCACACTTGGGCAAAAGGAAGATGAGCGCCCTGTTAAGAGCTCCGAACCCGCTATTTCCATCTCGGAACTCCGCAATGACCCCCATTAATTCAATCTTGATCAAGTCCCAGAATTCATGATAGAAGGACACCGGAAAACTGTCCGGACCACCCGCCCCATCCGCGTTCAACTGGAAGCATGCCCTCTTAGCCTCCGCCTCAGAGAACTCCCCTTCCAACATGATCGCATCTGTTTTCGATATCCGCGAAACTCCTCTGCCTCGCCAACTCCAACCCGCATGGGTGGTCTGCCTACTGAACTCCTGGAAGTACGACCGCAAGGCCGACCCCACTATGTGATCCCCTTCTACCACAGTCCCTCCAACCCGAATGGAGTGAATGGTGTTCCTTCGCCTTCTACCGCTCGCCATGGCATGGAAAAATTTTGTGTCGGCATCCCTTTCCCTCATCCATCTCTGATGGGATCTCTACCTCCAAGCAAACTCGTCCTTCCTATCCTCACGTATCAGGACGTCAAAGTTAACACACCTCAAATCCAATTCCTCCGCTGTAAGCTCCCTGACATCCCCCAAATCATCCAGTCTCTTAATGTCCTCTTGTGCCTTCTGGGGCCGAGTCGTGCGCTGCCTCCGAAGCAAGCTGCTAAACCTCTGCATGAATGACCTCAGCACCCTCAGCTTGCTTGCAAAACGACGAGTAGTCGTGCCATCCGGGCAACATCCCTCCCAAAACTCCGCAACCGCCTCCCGAAAACCATGTTCCAGTAACCTTGCCTTCTCAAACCTGAAGAAAGACCGGGGGCGGCCCCCCTCACCCGAGAACCACAGGATCGGCGTGTGATTAGAGCGGGAACGCGATAGAGGCCGAGCACCAGTTAAAGGGAAAGCTTCCAGTGCCTCACCAGACAACGAGAATCTGTCGAGACGTGACCTAGATCGTGAGCCACGCCATGTGTACACGCATCCAGTAACATCAAGTATTTACAGCTCCATTCCTTGAATAGCCTCCATCAAATTATGCGAGCCACTGTCTTCACCGCCGCGTCCCCTAGGACGGTGCTCCGGTCGCAATGTGATGTTAAAATCTCCCGCAATAATCCATATCGCATCTTGGAACCTTGCCCGGGTCAGCCATAGTTCGCCCACCAAGCTATCAATGCCAATACTATTACAGGGACCATATACATTTGTGATCAGCAACTTCATACCATCACCCCTGCGCTTGAAAAGAATGGATAGGGAGAACGCCCACGGATTTTGTAGAGATTTATATATTATGCTATGTCGTTTTTCCTATTATGTTGTATTGTTTCTTATTTCATGTTTACATATGGACTCTTTATGTAATTTACCCATAGGCACCTCTCCTATAAAAGAGAGTCTAGGGTTTGTGGAATAAGACAAGATGCTCATTTCTTCCAACATGGTATCAGAGCGGCGGTCCTAGACCGGAGCTCGAGTACCCTAAACCTAGTCCCCACCTGTCGGCTCCTCTCTTTCTCATCTCTGCGGCGTCGCCTCCTTAGTCAGCCTCCACCATCGCCTCCGCAGCCCTTGTGCACCTGTGCGTGCAGCCCTCTCGTGTGCCTGTGTGCGCAGCCCTCGTGTACCTGTGCGCGCAACCCACCGTGCACCTGTGCGCGCGGCTTCTGTGCGCCAATGCGCTGTCCTGCTTGCGTGCCTGATCGCACATCCATGTGCGCCTGTGTGCAGCACCGTGTATCGGTGTGCATCGGGTGCAATTCAGTGCGTGATCCAGACCATGTGCGTGTCTCCACCATTGTTCGGCCCTATTCAATGATGAGATTGGTTGCACAAGTCTACACGTGCAATCCAATTCCTTTATGTTTGTGTAGACACAATCCTGTCTAGTATTCAGCCCTAGTCTTCTCAAGCCAATATGTCAGAGAACAAGGTCAATATTCCCTCCACATGCGCCTTCGGAGGTCTTGCGCCTATAGTCAAGATGGATGGGTCAAATTACGAACTGTGGGCTATGCAGTTCTTGAGTATAATGAAGTCTACTGGTAAGAAACACATTCTTACCGAGGAAGAACCAACTAAGAAGACTGGGGTCAATGCCTCATGGGAGGCAGATGATGCATATGCCAAAGTATGGCTTTCAGGAACATTGACAATAGAGATTGTCAATGATATACTTCATCAACCCACAGCCAAAGCAACGTGGGACATTCTTGCAGCCACGTATTCACAAGCAAAGAACGAGACGAAGATTCTACAGCTTCAACATGATATCTTCACCATTAGACAGAATGGACGACCACTACACTCTTTGTATACATCTCTACATGGGATGTTTGAGAAGCTGTACAGCTTTATGCCTCTTACATCTACTCCTGAGCAGCAGAAGACTTATAGGAATGCCACCATGGTGGGAGTATTCCTAGCAGCACTTGATCCAGAATATGAGGCAGCACGTTCTCAGATCTTGGCAGACTCCACTATTCCTCCTATAGAAGAAGCTTTCCGCAGACTCAGCCGCGTTACTGTTCCATCGTCTATTACCAATCAGTCTTCGTCAGCAATGGCAGCATCCCGAGCTCGCAGTGGTTCTTCTTCGTTCCGTGGTCGTGGACCTCGAGGAAGAGGAGGTTGTGTTCGCCATTCATGAACTTATTTTCATCGCTCTGGACATACCGAGGATACATGCTACTCCAAGCATGGATTCCCGGCTTCTACACGAGTGGCTAAATAGGATGAGCCTCCAGTTGCGTCTTTCTTGGACCAACGATTCGATGATCTTGCAGCTCGTTTGAGGGGTATTATACCTCCATCCGGTCTTGTGATGTCTTCACCAGCTCCCGAGAGTCATCCAGATGTTGCAGCCTCAGCCTCCTCTAGTACTTCAAGTAGTACTTATGCTCTCACTAGCAATAGTGGTTCTGACACTATGGAGTGGATTACGGATTCTGGTGCTACACATCATCTGTGTGGAGACCGGGGTCAACTCTCAGCTTATAGACAGGTTTCTCTTGGACGCACTGTAGTTATTGCAGATGGAACACATTCCCCGATTACTGGTCAGGAGGAGATTAGCTTGTCACCCTCTATGCATCTAAAGAACGTGTTGCATGCGCCTGATTTTTCCATGAATTTATTGTCGATCAGTCAGATTACGAAGGATTTACATTGTCGAGCCATTTTTTATCCATCTCCTCTTATTGTTCAGGACATCCTTACGGGCAACGTGATTGGTCATGGCTGTGAGCATGGGGGTCTCTATCGCCTTGTTCGACCTCCATATGCCGGAATCTCCTCTCTACCTGTTGGTCATGTTTCTCCATATTTGTGGCACCTGCGTTGTGGTCATCTACCGCTTCAGAAGTTATGTCGTGTTCTTCCCTAGATTTCACCTCACACATCCTTTCAATGTGAGGCTTGTCAATTGGGAAAGCATCATCGGTCTACCTTTCCCAATCGTCAGAGTCGGAGTAGTACCTCCAATTTCGAGTTGTTTCATGTTGACATTTGGGGTCCAACTCATTTTCCTGATCATCAGGGACACAGGTTTTATCTGGTCATGGTTGATGATTTTTCTCGTTTTTCTTGGGTATTTTGTTAAAGAATAAATCTGAAGCTGGAAATGTTATCAAAAATTTCATAAATGAAGTTCAAAATGTTTTTTCTGCTCGTGTGAAAATTGTGAGGACTGATAATGCCTTGGAATTTTGTACCAACTCTCTTTCTAGTTATTTTTCAACCCAAGGAATTATCCACCAAACAACATGTGCCTATACTTCCCAACAGAATGGGGTTGCAGAAAGAAAACATCGTCATTTGCTTGACGTCACTAGGACACTTCTCATACAGACTCGTGCTCCTCATTCCTTTGGGGTGATGCTGTTCTTACGGCCTGTTATCTTATCAATCGTATGCCATCGTCTGTCTTGGGTGAGAAGATTCCTTTCTCTGTTGCTTTTTCTGAAAAGGAACTGTTCTCACTTATCCCTCGAGTGTTTGGCTCGGTTGCCTTTGTCCACCAGCTATCTCCAGGTATTGACAAGCTCTCTCCTAGAGCTGTCAAATGTGTTTTTGTCGGGTACTCTAGGACACAAAAAGGGTACATATGTTATGATCCGCTGCGTAGGAAAGATTATGTTAGTGGTGATGTTACATTTTTTGAGTTTGTTATGTACTTCTCCCCTTCAGGTGATAGGTTGATGTCGTCTGAAATTGATGACTCCATATACATGCCACCTCCTCCACCAACACCTCCATCTCCGGCACCAACATCACCTCCGCCACCACCATATGTTCCACCTCCCATTACAGTTCATGTTCCACCTCTGCCACATCACTATACACGTAGGCCTGCATCTGCTCATGGTCATCGCTCATCATCTAGCTCGCATGAGGTATGTTCTGAGAATATTATTTCTAATGATGGATCTAATGGTTTACCTGAGCAGGCTGAGTTACAGGGGACAGATGAGGAGGCCATTGATTTAGATCTGCCTATTGCGCTTCGCAAACAGAAGCGAAGCTGTGCATCATATCTTATAGCTTCTGTGGTGTCTTTTGAGCGTTTGCATGGTGACTTCAGGAGCTTTGCTATTGCTCTATCTGCTGTGGACATTCCACGGAAGTACAAGGAGGCCTTGTAGGATAATAGATGGAGATTAGCTATGGAGGAAGAAATGGCGGCTCTTCAGTCGAGAGGTACCTGGAGTCTTGTTCCTACTCCTACGGGCGTGTCTACAGTTGGTTGTAAATGGGTGTTCACAGTTAAGCAAAATGCAGATGGCAGTATTGATAGATACAAGGCACGCCTAGCTGCCAGAGGATTTACACAGACATATGAGGTGGATTATCTTGACACATTTTCACTTGTTGCTCGTCATTCCACCTTACGGATTCTTCTATATATTGTTGTTATTCGAGATTGGCCACTATTCTAGTTAGATGTCAAGAATGCATTCTTATATGGTGATCTTCAAGAGGAAGTCTACATGCAACAGCCACATGGTTTTGCTGTTGAGGGGGAGTGTTCACAGGTGTATAGACTTCATAAGGCGATTTATGGCCTTAAGCAGAGTCCTAGAGCTTAGTTCCAAAAGCTTTCAGACTTGTTTGAGAAGCAGGGGTATAAACGTTCTAATGCAGATCATTCTCTCTTTATACAGAAAACATCTAGAGGTATGGTTGCAATTATGGTATATGTTGATGATATTCTCATTACAGAAGATGATATACAAGGAATCAAGAGGGCAAAAGAAATGTTGGGTCGTGAGTTTGTCACCAAGTATCTTGGAGTCCTTAGATATTTCTGGGATTGGAATTTGCGAGGAATCAACAATGACTAGTGATGACTCAAAGGAAATATGTCACTGACTTGCTGAATGAAACAGGAATGCTTAGATGTCGGCCTGCCACTACACCTATGGATCCAAGCATGAAACTATATGATGATGATACTGATGAGGTGGATAGGAGGAGATACAGAGAACTGGTTGGAAAACTTATGTATGTTACCATTACTAGACACGATATATCCTTTGCAGATAATCGGGTGAGTCAGTTCATGGAGCAACCACGTCAGGTACATATGGATGCTATACATATGATACTCAGGTATCTTAAATCATCTCCAGGTGCAGGACTATTATTTAAGAAAGGCAAAGAAATTACTATCTCAGCATGCGCAGATGCAGATTATGCAGGATGTCCTAAAGATAGGAAGTCCACTACTAGATTTACTATTTATGTCAGGGATTCTCTCGTCTCATAGAGAAGAAAGAAGCAAACTGTTATAGCAAGATCAAGAGCAGAGTCTGAATATAGGGCGATGGCCCAGGCTAGTACAGAAATGATGTGGGTTAAGGCTGTTCTCACTGATCTTTATATAGATGTGCCACTTCATATGGCACTGGAATGTGACAATCAAGCGACGATATTTATTGCAAATAATCCAGCATTTCATGAACGAACCAAGCCCATTGAGGTTGATTGTCACTTTATACGAGATATGATTCAGAAGGGGTTTATCTCCACATCTCATGTCAGCTCAGGGGACCAGACTGCAGATATTTTCACCAAGGCCCTACTTAGAGGACCATTCCAGAAGTGCTCGTCCAAGCCGAGCATGATCAACATCTATGCTCCATCTTGAGGGGGAGTGCAGAGATTTATATATTATGCTATGTTGTTTTTCCTATTATGTTGTATTGTTTCTTATTTCCTGTTTACTTATGGACTCTTTATGTAATTTACCCATAGGCACCTCTCCTATATAAGAGAGCCTAGGGTTTGTGGAATAAGACAAGACGCTCATTTCTTCCAACAGATTTCATCCCCCTCAATTTCAAACTTTGTTGCATCCCATCCAATCGCCAAACCACCAACCGCCCCAACCGCATTCGACATCCTCACCTCCCCTATAGCTCGACTCCCAACCTCCTTCCATAGTTCATCCATGCCTTCCGAGATTTTAGTTTCTTGAAGTAAGACCACGTCTGCCATATGGTGACTGAGGAAATATCGAATCGCCATCCTTTTGTCATGCTGCCCGAAACCCCTTACATTATAAGAAATCAGCCTCATTGGATCACAACTGATGCCCCACATGGTCTCACCAGACCCAAACATTCCAGAGCCTCAGACTCAAAGCCGACACCCTGGACATGTCGTTGTACCGCCTCCAGGTCTGCAACGACATCAGGAATCCTGCCTGCCTCTGATTGCTCCATGCAATGGCCCTCGACCGACGTGGGCGCCTCCGGTCGCGCCCCCAAGGTCCCCCCTGCCGCGTCAAGGAATTGGTTGTCATCATCACTCCCCTCTGATCGCCGCCAAATTCCCTCATCCCACACCCCTTATTCCCCGATGCTGGAAGACTCTCCACCACCCCCAAATGCCAGAACCGAACCCTCACCCTGTCTCCCTGTTCGCCCAACCTGCCAACGATAAATCTCGAACCGGCGCCCCTTTCTTGTCTCCCTAATTCGTCGACGAACAAAGAAATGCCCAAATCGAGCATGCTCTGCTAACTCCGTAATATCCACCCCCACGCGTGGCCTTATCTCATCCTGTTGCTCCGCCGCTAAAGGCAGCGTCTCCAAATCAGCAGCCCGCTCACCAGAAGCCAAATTATTTCGGATTTGCGTGGCATTGAAAGATTTTTCTGTCACTTTCGTCGATTTGGACGATCAAAGGTATTCCCTGGAGCACAGCGGCGGGTCCGGGCCAGGAGGCGAGAAAGGGAAGCCAGCAGCATCATCCACGACCGGATCCGGAGCTTCCAAGATCCCCAGCTCTCGATGATAGGATGAGCAGCGTCCCCCACTGTCGGATCCACCGCGTCCTCCACGATCAGAAGAGCCGAAAACATTAGACTTCGCCGCAGAAATACCGGAGCTGCGGTCCGCGACCCGAGTTTCGTTGCCCGAATCACCCGAACTTAAATCAACAGATGTGTAGCGTGATCCAGTTTGACCCGTGTGAATTAGAGATGGCCCTTGCACCCAACCCGAAATAGCGTCCGCCCGACCCGCATGTGGAGGAGGGTGCATGTGCGTCCGACCCGAATGTGCATTTGCCCGATCCAAATGGACTTCTGCCCGATTCGCCATGCCAAAGGGAGGAAAAGACTCCCGCCAACGGATCCGACAGAAGCGCCGCCATATACGAGGCACGGATTCCAACATCACGATCCCCTACTCCCAGAGCATGGTCTCCCACGGCACCAACTCCCTTCTCAAGCCTCGCACCAAGGCTTATCTGATACGCTTCCCCCTCTGTTTCCTTTTCCGAGTGGTTTGGTTCAAATTCCATGAAAGACCTGGCGGTCCTTTCCACTGCGAGAGCCACCTTCCCCAGCCCATCATTCGCAGTCGAAGACTCCGATGCCACAGCCGGTCCGGTGTTGACATGCCGCCCAGTTTCGTCCCGCACCTCAAGAACAGACTCGCAGCCATGAAAAACTGCCGGGAAAATCACCGGAAGCTGACATCTTAGTCCACAACCTTGGGCCGTGACCCATGGTTGTTGGCCCTTCCGTAGACCATCAGAAATAACCTCCTGAATCGACATGATCAGAGCAAGCATCTACCTGATCACTGTCACGCCTCGACCCAAGATCGGAAGACCTCGGATGGACACCAACCGGCAAGAGGAGCGCAAGTCACGCCACCCATCGCGCAATAGGGGGCGCCGCCAGTGCACTCTACCGGTTGCCCGAGACGAAAGCTCCAACAAGCGTTGGGCCTCCACCTGCGACAGTCCCCTCGCGCAGACCGCGACACCCTCCAGCTTCACCATGTCTCCCCCGAATCCAGCACCAATATACAAAACGATATCTTCCATAGCGTCCACCAGGGAAGTCGCCTCATCTTGACATACCCCGATGAGCAACCCCCGCCCCCCACGCCCCTCCGTCCCCCCCCTTCACGCCTCTCGAACATTACCCCCTTCCTGTCCACATGTTTCCCGCATCCCGCGACGGACACGCAAATCTCCGATGTCCCGACTTTCGACAAAGGAAGCACCGGATTGGATCTCGACATGCCGCCGGCCAATGACCATGCTGCCCACGTCGCATGCATCTATCGGAGACACCTTTACCTCCTGCCGAATCCCCATGCACAACCGCACGCCCACGAGCACCCAGCGTCGGCCTGCCTGGTCGGGTACAACTCGCAGCTGGACGCCCTCTTCGCTCTCGTGAAACCCGGTTCCAACCCCGAGACGAGTCCCGCTCCATCTTCCCTCCTTCACTACCTAATGCATGCACCATGAGTCGAAATTCCGACTCTTTAATTCGCTTAAAATAGGAATTCGCTTAAAATAGGTGCAGTAGGTCTATCCAAACTGGTATAAGATGCCATGTGGACTTTGAAAAAAATGACAAGTATCAATGAAGAATTTAATTGCTACTTTCCAGTAGTGTACATGTTTTTGCAGGACATCAGTTCAACCAAATGACAGAGTGAGCGGGATCTCCTTGTCCATTCACTCTCTCAATTCTTTTTTCATTTTCTTGGGATGGCAATTTGTCATATGCCATTTTTAGACAAACAGTTGAACAAACAAATTGACGTGCCAACAGAATATTCAACTTTGTTTCTGCATATCCGTCAAGTTTTTTCTTCCTTGTTGAATAGGAAGGTGGGATAGTAGCCATGTGAGAGCTAAATTATCGATACTACAAATAATTCACATGTATGTTGGTGTCCATCTCAGGAAATCCTCGAGGCACAATACTTACGCACATGTAAAGTGATCCGCTCATTGTTTATCTGGTGTTATCAGCAAAAACTACGACGCAACCTCAAAGAAATGGGACAAATTGGAGACTGTGATAAATCCCAATATCATACTGAGCAAATTAGAATCGGGGATAAAAAGAAAGCCACAATTATTGATAATTTCATGCTAATATCCCATATTGAAGAGAGGGTGATTTTCAAGCGATATATTATCAGGCATGTTACCACACCATGTCCCATTAATTGCAGATATGGCGAAAAGATCATCACAATTGGAAAGAAGAATAGGATTGAAAGCAATACCTCCTTGAGAAACTTAATCTCTGAATCAGATAAGCCTCTCCTGCAAAATATGTGCGCTCTTTACATAAAACTAGAAATGTATAAATACTTCGAGAGAATACCTAAACATAAAGTTAAATATAATAAACAGTATTACATGACCAAGAAACTGACTGAAACTTCAACCACGAGTTATCACAGATTCACAATAGAAATCGTCAATCAACAAGGTAATAGAATACAAATTTCAGTCATAAAGTTTTTGGGTGCGCACCTGATCGATGATCGAGTTTTTCCAAGAGAAGGTTCAAAAACCATTTAAACAAAGGCCGTGTGTGTGCATAGGAACTTTCCAATGAGCACATAGTTCATTTGGTTTGAGACGAGAACATACAATTTTAAAGCTTAGCTGTTTGATTTCATGGTATGGATTAAAAGCTCAATATTCACATATGCTACGTAGCTCAAATTTAAATACTTAGGGTTATGTCAAAGATTGATTTGTGATAACAAAAACGGCACTTGCACTGGTTCACATTTAAATACTTAGGGTTATGTCAAAGATTGATTTGTGATAACAAAAACGGCACTTGCACTATGAATCAATATATGAAAGTTTTGTAATAACTTAAGCTCTAATAGTGGTGAAAAATAAAAATGTTATGGAGCAACACTACAGAAGCTGATGCATTGGTACACAAGAGCTCAGACCACTAACCTCTGTCCTTATGAAATCTAAAGGATGGCCATTAACGGCCAACCATAATTCTTTAAAATGATGGTTAGAATATACAGTACATATGAGTGCCCACCTACCTAAGGTTCTCAGACAACTTTCTCATAAAAAAAACATCACACAATAATATAAACCATACTAATCACCCTTTGCAGGCTCCCAATCAAGATTGCAGAAGTTGATACTTGGCATTTAGTCGAGGGTGACTGAATAAAGAATAAATTGTATTTAAATTATTAATATAAATAATCAATTTTGATTCTTTTTCCATTAGTTAAGATATAGAAAATAATTTTCTATATATAATATGTATTCCTATATGTAGATAGATTTTGGGGTTTACAACAACTTCAATCAAAAACACCGCATATGAAAATATTAAAAAAACACTATCATCTCGAATATTTGATCGACTAATCGGCTGGCTTTTGCAACCACTGCACAAGGCACACATCAAATTTGCGCCACGTATCTGTCAACTCGTGTAGTAAACGTTGGTCACTAATATATCCATCATCAATAAACACACCAAGATCATGATTTTCAAGGGAGCCTTCCTCGCGATGCTAAGACTAAAACGATAACAAGTATAATTGGTTGATTTGTGAGGTGAATGGATATCTTACATACACAAGCAAATGAATACCCCCTCCCCAAGTCCCTCCTTCGAAAGACCTTAAGCTTCAAAGCAGAGTAGCCTCATAAGATCATCAAAACATTTACATTATAGTGAAGACGTAAAAGTGGGAATGCATATGCCAATTCAATCCTCAGCTATGCAAACACAAGCTATTGTCAATTTTTTATTTCAGAGGAAGCTATTGTCACCTAGAATTCGACTTTCGAGTTTATCCAAGAATGGTAGATCAATCTACAGATTCCGAACAATCATCCAGCCAAAAAAGAAAGTCTCCCCCATTCCATGTTCTCCTCAACAGTTCAATCACGTCAAGGGTCAGCCACACTGCCACTTTCATGAAAAATAGGACTCTTGACAATAGTTTTGTTCATAACCCTTCTGAGTACAGACCTACCATAGCAACAGAAAAGAATCAAACTGAAAATTTCTTCCCGTTCCTGAAATACACCACCAGTTTGGACAACAAAGTTATGTTTGGAGCCCGTATGTCTAACATTGAAGCCACCTTCCACAAACTTCATTATTTCAAGCCACTAGGGATACCCCACTGCAACTAACCCAAAAGCCTTTTAGAGGAACCTAATTCTCAGATAATCCATTCTTTTCTCTGAATTTTCAAGCAGCCACAAGATGGATAAGGAAAAATGACAAGTGCTCAAACTTCAGCAGCAGCAAGCAACCACCAAAGGGTAGAATAATTGAAACACTTTCCTCCAAGTGTCTTTTAACTCTCTGCCCCACTTAACTTCACTTGATGAAGGCATGGATATCCCACACACATCGAAGTGTTAGGAATTTGAATGCATGCTAATAATTTTTTATGATAACAAAGTGAATGCAAATAGTATTGCAGATTTTGTGACAACTATGCTCCCAGTGTGGAACATAAAAGAGCATATTTATGGATAAAGAGGGATAAAAGAATAATTATTCAAATTTTCAATCACATGATTTAACAAGGATGGCAAAGCAAATTCAACAGGAAAGCTGAAGCTACTGACAAACACAAAGAAGTGGGACAAGGACTTTTGTAATAGAAGTGTGTATAAACCTTACAATAATGTAATTTTATTTCAGATCATCCTAGTTGATCCAAACAATCAACAACCACTTATTGATCAACCCTATTGATTTGATTGATCACTTTTGCTTATTGGTTACTCATTGATCAATCACACCACCTTGCATGATCGATCACTTTAGCCTACCATTCATGATCGTTCAATTTGAATGATCTAATCAACCACATTTTGAATTATCCATCCAAGGGTCAATAGATTGATCAATCAAGTTCACTTGACTAATCGATCACCTTATCAATTTGATCGATCAATATGATTTAGCCGATCAACCAACCAACAGTACAATTCATTAAGACTGAATTTTCTAGCCGCTGGAACACTTGATAAATATTTACTCAAGACTCCACTTTAAACAAACTTTTTTTGAGCCAAAAAAGGGGGAAGCACGCTATGGTGTCCGCCCTAATATATTAAAAAGACGGAAAGATGTGACAAGACGACTTACAGAAGCCAAAACTCAAGAAGAGTCTTGGAATGGAAAAAAAACATTCTCACAATAGAAATGCCGTGAGACCTGCTATGCTTTAAAAACATTCTCACAATAGGCTGGCTAAAGTGGAGAGGAGCCTCCGCTGTTCTCTGTGATAAGAAAATTCCTTTAAAAATTAAAGGAAAGTTTTACAAAGCAGCCGTGAGACCTGCTATGCTTTATGGTTCTGAATGTTGGCCTGCGAACCATAGACATGTGCAGAGAATGGCTGTAGCAGAAATGAAAATGCTAAGATGGATGTGTGGAAATACACGTAAAGATCGGATTCGGAATGATGCAATCCGAAAGAAAGTTGGTGTAGCTCCGATCGAGGATAAGATGCGAGAAAACCGCTTAAGATGGTTTGGTCATTTGCAAAGAAGGTCAACTGATGCACCGGTTAGGAGATGCGAGTGTTGGGATGTTGAGCCGGCTAAGAGAGGGCGAGGACGGCCCAAGAAGTGTTGGAAAGAGACTATACGAAGAGATCTTAGTTTTTTGGATATAAGTCCGAGATTGACCCAAGACAGATCTGAATGGAGGCGAAGAATCCATGTAGCCGACCCTACTTAATTGTGGGAAAAGGCTTTGTTGTTGTTGTTGTTGTTGTCACAATAGAAATGCCGAGAAGAAAAGAGTACACCATTTCTAGCTAACCAAATACCCAGATTGTTACCAACGGTCGAAGAAGTTCCTCTCTAGGATGGTACTTTAAATCAAACAAAGAGTTCCAGAACAAATCCAAACTTTGGAGATTTACCCAACTCACACCAGCTTCTTCCTAAAGTGGTGAAGCTTTTGCACAATGGAAGATGAGATGTTCTACCGTCTCAATCTGCACTTCACAAGGGGGCACCTGTTGGAGATATCTGCAAAGAGTTGCGCACAACGGTCCCTCGTCATGATACGCCTTCTTCGCAGCAGCCACATAAAAAGACTAACTCTTCCCTATAGTTTAAGCTCCCAAATTAAGTTGCAATTACGAAGCAAAGTGTTTGTGATTGGCGGTGGCGGCTTGCACTTTACATAAACTTAGTTGTTTCCATTTCCTATTGCAGAGATATCGTTTAATTTTCTAACATAAGTAATTTCCTTAAGAGTCACCTACCTTGTTGAAACTTGTGATTCTCTTATAAAAATAAGATTATCTGAAAGAAGGATTTTTCAGAAAGGGGGAAGTTGATGATGGAGCGCGAAGGGAGTGCGAAGTGCGAAGGGAGTGTGAAGTGTGACGGGGAAGGGGGTGCTCATGCGGCTGCTGCGAAGGGGAAGGGGGTGCTCTCTCACGTCGCGGATGAGGTTAGGAGAGGGGATGGTGCTATCGCGAGGAGCTCTGCGGAGGGGGAGTGGGTGCACGTTTCGCATAAGAAGCCTGCTAAGCGTTCTTTCCGTTGCAAGGAGAGGGGACATTTGGCTTCTCGTTGTTCTCTTCCGCCTAGGTGCTTTGCATGCGGGAAGCCGGGACAACGTCGCGCTTCTTGTTGGCTTCTTCGTGATCGCCGATCGCTGCAGTCTAGGGTGGTCTCCTCTTCCTTGAAGGTGCATGCTCTGCCTGGTTCTCGTTCCGGTCTGGTCGCTTGGAGGGAGGTTCGTTCTTACGCTCAGGTGGTGGATCCCCGCTGCTGCTCATCGGGCGATGGCTCCTTCGATGTGAGTCTTCTGGTGAATGGTGCGGAGTCGCTTCCGCACTCCTCTTATGGCAAGGGCGAAGAGCTGCTGGTTGGTGGTGCGGCTGTCAGTGCAACTCGTGTTTCGGCTGGGTTGGCGGCTGTGAAGGATGGTTCGACCGTGGAGGAGGTCTTGCTACGTACGAATGTGCATGGGGAGGTTCTGCATGCGGCGTCGGTGCGCGGGAAGGAGGTTTTGGACGTGGGAAGGCGCATGGTGGCTATTGGGGTGGCACGGTGGTGCAATGTCGACTGGGCGGTGGTTAGTGCGCATGTTGGAACTCTTCTGGGACCACTCTTCATTGGGGACCTCTTTTTGTTGGACTCTTCTCATTGCTGTGTGCGTGGCATGTCCCCGGAGCAACGGGATAGGCTGTTGTGCGCTGGCTCTACCCACGACGTTGTCTGGAGGATGACTCGAGTGGCAGATGGCGCCTCTCAAGCCGCCGAGGTCTGTGTGGCGGTTATTCGTGGTGTTCCTTTTCTTTCGCGGACTGTACCCTGTCTCTCCAAGGCTTTTCGCCGGTGGGGGGAGATCTTGGCGGTCATCAACGACAGGCTTACTCCGGAGGCTGATTGGAAGATAACCAGGGTTCTTTTCGAATGTAGCTCGGCTCTTCTCTGTGATGCGCCTGGCAAGACTTTCTTCGGCTCCCTTAAGATTGGGCGCTGGTGTTTCAAGCTCGAGCTTGGTCCCTTCGCCGGCGGTTGCTCCGGACCGGGTGGCGCTGGCGGACGGTCGGGTTGCCTCCGCGCTGGCGGACGGTCGGGTTGCCTCGGGGTCGGAGCTCGACGCTTCGCCTCTGCCCTGCCACGTGGAGCGTCCTGCTGATTATTCCGAAGCGTCTCTACTCCTGGAGGATGTGGATGGAACCTTCGAGGCGCCCCTTCGGTCCCCGTGCCAACCGCCTGCAACTCCTGGTTTCTCTGACTTAGGGGTGCCCGAGGTCGATTCTGCTTTTCTCTCTCGTCAGGTCGGGTCGGCTCCCGCCTTGTTTGTTGGCTTTTCGGGTCCCACTGCGCATCTTCAGCACGTGAGGGTTGGCGGACCCGTCACGTTCGGATCTTGGCCGCGGGCCTTTCACCCGAATGTTCGGGCCTTCTCGCCCGTCTCTGCTACGGTTTTGCCCCGAATCCACATCGAGGAATTGCGTGTTGATGTCGACCCAGGACGAGAGTCCTTGCTCTTGGCTACTCCTCAGACCCCGGTGCGAGCCTCCTCGGATCTGCATGGTGACTTCTCTTCTTCCCATCTTCACTCGGGATTCCAGCTCTTCTGCGACGAGGACGGCCCTTCTTCAAGACGTTTTGGGAGGACTTACAAGAGGCGCATTTCTTCCAGGCAGGCCCCTGTGGTGACTCACTCTTGTGCGACTTTGCGGGATGTTGTGGTGGATGCTGCGGGCCTATGTGGCCCTGGGGGAAGTGACGGAGGTTTTTAATGAAGGTTCTCTCATGGAATGCCAGAGGCCTTGGGGATTCGGTCAAACGTCGATCCTTGGGTTCGCGGCTCTCTGAATGGTGTTCTGACATTGCTCTCATCCAAGAAACTAAGTTGCGAGGTATCGATGATATCATGTGGCGCTATTTTGGCGTTGGTTCTTTAGATGAATTTCGCGCGGTCGATGCGTTGGGCTCGGCGGGGGGCTTTTTGTTAGCATGGCGATCTCAAATGTTCTCTTTTAGCTCGATGCTTGTGGGCCGGCATATGATCTCAGTCGCTTTGAACCGGGCCGATTCCACTGAGTCTATGGTTTTCTCTTGTATTTACGCCCCAACGTGCCATATCTTGAGAAAGGAATTATGGGAGGATATTCGAAGCACGGCTACTTTATTTGGGGGCCTCCCTTGGCTCTTGGGAGGAGATTTCAACGTAACCATTCATTCATCCGATCGGCCTCGCGGCAGGGGTGGGCATGATCCGGGCTCCCTGGATTTTATTGATACACTAGATGATCTTGCGCTGGCTAGCTTGATCCCTAACGATATCACTTACACGTGGCAGAACAATTCCTCTCGCTCCAGAATTGATCGATTTTTGGCTAATGGGAAGTTGTTGGAATCTTTCCCCCTTTGTTTTGTTTCCTCTCGCCCCCGATCTTTTTCGGACCACTCTCCCATCATCTGGGACTCGGGCGAGGGTCTTCGACCTCGGGGACTTTTTAGATACGAGAAATGTTGGTTGCTGGAACCCAATTTCAAGCAGGTCGTACAGGACCATTGGGCTCATGTTCCCGTCTCGGGCTCCGCGGCCCACAAACTTGATCAAAAGCTTGCTTCGTTACGGAGGGTGCTTGCGGCGTTCAAGAGGAACTCTAAGTTGTCGCGTATTGCTGTGCGCGCGGAAGCAGAGGAAATTATTTTACAACTTGACTCGTTGGAAAATGAGCGGGACCTTTCGCATGATGAACTTCGGGAGCGCGAATCCGCTCAAGCTCGGGTGCAGGCTGAGGACAAGAAAAGAACCTGTGAATGGCGGCAGCACTCGCGGATAAAATGGCTAAAAGAGGGCGACGCGAACTCCGCATTCTTTCACCGTGTGGCGAGCAATAGAAAGCGTTTCAACATGATGCGGGGACTCTCCGTCAATGATGTTCAGATTTCTGGGGAAAGGGAGATGGGGAGCGCCATTGTGGATCACCTCAGGCGTTTCTCATCGTCTTCTTCTCCGCATAGGTGGCGCTAGCTGGGCCTTGGAGCTTCTTCTATCTCGGAGTCTGACTCTGCGTTTCTTATTCGCCCCATTTCCTTGGATGAGACTAAAGCGGCTGTGTGGGCCTTAAACCATGATTCTTCTCCGGGCCCTGATGGATTCTCCGTTGCTTTCTATCGTGACTTTTGGGAGATCGTGGCTGGCGACGTCATGGACGTCATTTCCGATTTTGTGTGGGCAACCTCGGTTTTGATCGCCTTAATCGGGCTAATATTGTTATGATCCCAAAGAAAATGCCGGCGCAACGCATCGAGGATTATCGGCCAATTTCCGTCTCCAATGGCATCTACCTTATCGTGGCTAAAATCTTAGCCACCCGTTTGGCTTGGGTTTTGGACACTCTTATTTCTCCGGTTCAGGCCGCGTTCATTAAGGGCAGGCAAATCGCGGATTGCATTGTCGTTGCTTCCGAAGTGGTCGCTGAGTGGAAAAAGTAAAAAAAGAAGGGGGTACTATGGAAGATTGATTTTGCTAAGGCATATGACTGCCTCGATTGGCGGTTCCTTTGGTCCGTTTTGCGAAGGCGCGGCTTCCCAAACTTGTGGATCTCATGGATGCGTAGATGCGTCACCACTGCTTCCCTCTCTGTGATGATCAATGACAGGTCGTTTGGTGGTTCTTTCCATCCTAGAAGGGGGGTGTGGCAGGGTTGTCCTCTTGCGCCCCTCCTCTTCGTGTTGGCCTTGGATGTTCTTGCGCGCATGGTGAACCGCGTTATTGACGCTGGGCTGTCGAATGGATTCCGTAAGGGGGACCTCTGTGTGCCCTTGATCCAGTTTGCGGACGATACTATTTGCTTTATCGAGGGTGGTACTGCGGAGGTCTCCGGTATGGCCACCACACTTGCCCTTTTCTGTGAATTATCGGGCTTGTCGATTAACGTCTCCAAATCCAACGTGGTGCCCTTTGGTATGTCGCCTGCGGAGGCGGAGGAGTGCGGTCGGCTGCTTGGCTCTTCTCCTGGTGAGCTTCCGATTGCATATCTTGGTTTACCATTATCGGTGGAGCGGGCCATAGCCCGGGATTGGCGTCTTATTATTGAGCGTGTGGAAACGCGCCTTGCTGGGTGGCGGGCGGATTTGCTCTCCCGGGGAGGGCGGCTTATTCTTCTCAAATCGGTGCTCTCGTCTATCCCTTTGTACTTCCTTTCCGTTCGTAGAATGCCTGCGGGGGTTCGATAGCGGATCGAGCGGTGTATGCGACGGTTCTTGTGGGGTCGGAAGGGGGGGATGGTAGGGGCATGCATCTGGTTGCTTGGGATGACGTGTCTATGCCTAAGCGTTTTGATGGACTTGGTGTGCGGAGATTGGATGTGGTGAACGACGCTCTATTACTCAAATGGGTGAGTAGAATTTGGGGGACGGAAGATAACTTCTTTATCAATGTACTCAGGGTGTTCTTGGGCAACGACTGGTTCGGGTTGCAGCGGGGGGATCTGAGATTTCATTCTTCCCCGTTCTGGCGCAGCGTGATGGCCGCACTGGCGAGGAATGCTGCGCTATTCATCCCGGTGTTGGGGGCGGGGGACTCTTTCAAGTTTTGGCTGGATGATTGGTCGGGTGGTGGTCCTCTTCAGGTGCGTTTTCCACGATTGTTCGCGCTTGCGTCAAATAAGAATGCGACAGTGGCTGAATGTTGGGTGGATGGGTGTTGGTGCCCACGCTTCTCTGCGAACTTCTCCGAGCAGCGGGTGGATGACTTCGTTTCCATGATGGTGGCACTTAGTGTTGTTGCTACGCCAAATTTGCAGGTGGATCATTAGCGTTGGAAGGACGGTTCCTTTTCCACTAGGAAGGCTTACCGGGCTCTGGTCCTTCCTCCACCTCCTGCTTCCTCTCTTCTTTTGCGTGACTGTGGATTCTTTTGGGGCTTGCGCTTGCCGGAGCGCATCGGCATCTTCCTTTGGCTACTTCGCAGACGGAGGCTGTTGACTCGTGATCGTTGTGCTACAATCTTTCCAAACTTCAGTCCATCTTGCTCCCGTTGTAATGTGGAGGACGAAACGATTGACCACCTCTTCTTCGGCTGCCACTTGGTTTCAGGAATTTGGGACGATATGCCTTGGACGAGAGCGGACAACCTCTCCGCTTTTTGCGAGCTTCT
This sequence comes from Ottelia alismoides, assembly GCA_037367405.1. Lineage (NCBI taxonomy): Eukaryota > Viridiplantae > Streptophyta > Magnoliopsida > Alismatales > Hydrocharitaceae > Ottelia > Ottelia alismoides. The sequence continues at coordinate 151,890 of JAZKJV010000997.1, forward strand.
TTGGTCCAACAGGAACAGGGATAGGCGGGACCTCCTGGCTCCCGTCACGCGGCTGTGGTGTATTTGGCTTGGCAGAAACGAAGCTATTTTCTCCGGGCAGTGTTTCTATCGTGAAAACATACTTATTTTGTGCGCTCGATTTATAACCGACTGGTGTATTCGGTAGGCTTTTATGCCTTATTGTTGTTGGCTTGTCTCTTCTTTAAACCCAGGATTTTGTTGTTTCTGCGTAGGGTTTCTAACTCCATCTCTCCATCCTTGACGTTGTAAGTATTTCTCCTTAATTTCTTTTACTATATATATATATATATATTGCTGGGGCGAACACCAACGAGTGTATCCCCCTTTTTGAGCCTCAAAAAAAATAAGATTATCTGTTGAACACAAAGACACAACCAATATACATGTATACTCAAAAGAAAAATTACTCTAACATTTTTCTCAATGTTTCATTCGCGGGCTACGGCACGCTCTCTATAGTAAGCATCTACCTTGAGAGCACCATTCTACATGCTCGGCTTGCATTTCAATTCAATTATAGCATGCATTTATTTGCCTTTTCATTCTCATTGTATATTTACAGTTGAAGCTTCATGGATTGTTGCAACATTTACTTTTACATTATTGTTGTATTGCAACACTTGGTATTTGATCTAAGGTATATAAAGAACTTGATTTTTGATCCAAGTTGTTGACAAAGTCTTCGGTGTGTGATCCAGAGCACCTATAAGTGCTTGAGTTATCCATGGGGAAATAACTTGAATAGTAGATTAGTTGATTGATTTGGTCAATTAAAAATCCAGAGTAAAGTGACTTGGGTTGTGGTTTTTACCCAACTGGGTTTCCATGCTAAATTATTGCCTCTTGTTGTTGCTTTTATTTTTTAGATTGATTGATATTATATGTGGTGATTATTATCTATATATCTATTTGTTGGTCATAACATTTGTTTTAACAATCCAGAAAGTCACATTCGGGATCACAGGAAACATGGTATCCACACAAAATGTTGTTTTCTAATGAATTCACATCTTTAAACAATTTTAATGACAAAAGTCATGTTTCAATGTTCATAAACAATGCATATTTCATATTTTTTTATAAATACTGTCTTTTTTCTAACCTCTATGTAAGGTGCACATCATTTTTGTTGTATATCTTTTTTTCTCTCAAAATAGTCTTTCGTCATTCAAGCATTACTCCACTGTCTTATTCTTTATTCTACAAGTTAAAAGTGTGCTCTAGAATAGCATGCACTTGAGAATTTCAAGGGGCAAAATGCAAAATGTTTTATAACCAATAAAGATTCCAAACAAAATCCCTTACCAGCAAATAGGATGAATAAAGACCAAGAAACAAATAAGAAAAATAGAAATCTGAACATCAGAGCTCAAGAAAATGCAAAAAGAAAATTAAAGCAACAACTTAATTTTCAAATTCGAGCACCATCCCATGATTACATAAAATTAAGAAAATCCCAAAATCTGGATCAAAAGCATGGGGTGCCAAAATCTGAGATCAAAGGCATGGGTAACAAAGAAAATGTGAAAGTTAGGGGCCTAAATGCAAGTTACGCATTTAGTTATAATTTTCAAAGTACTATATGGATGAGAAATTGATCCGCAAGATCATTGATTTCTTGAATATTTTTCAAATTTTTGCAATCCTAAATAGGGAAGGATTCATCCCTAATCACTCCCCTATATAGATCGTGAGTCCTAAAAGAACCCCTATTGTCTCCACACGGTGACCCCCAATGATCTCTTGAATATTTTCAGATTCAACCCTGATCTCTCCCCTCTATAGAGAGAGGGTCACAAGTGACCCCAATCTTGTCGCCACATGGCAACCCCCAAGCTGACCCACCAAACACTCGCTACGAATGAGTTCTAATATGCCAACTATTCAGAGGCAGCCACCGACCATCATCGTGCACGATCAGCCAAAGAGCAGTTATTGAAATGCACCCAAGAGTCTACTAGTGTGTGAATGACTATCAGCATTCTGCTGATATCGTCAAGCCAATTTTTTGCATCACCATGTGTCTATGTGCCCTTGAATGGCAGAATTTTTCCCTTGCGATAAGGGCCAAGCAGAGATAGATGCCTACAATGAGCATCCTCCATAGGTCCTTTAACTGGAAACAGATTCCGTAGGTGGCTAGTTGCTGGACACATCCTCAGAAGGGTGCCTGGAACCATTGCATCCTCAGGTCGCTCATCTCTAGCATTAAGTCATTCCCCCAATGCATGTTGCCTCCCTCACATCTCATGGAGCATTTCCATTAACGAAGTCATTTCCTGGCCATTTCAAGGGTTTAAATATCGATATCGGACTTTGTATCGGTACCATGTCGATACGAAATTTCAGCAATATATCAGTACCTATATAATTCGAAAATTTTGAATGTCTCATTGACTTATGTAAAAAGGTACCACGATGCTTTCCCCCATTCTTTAGGCATTTTCTTGCTTCGCCAAATAACATTGAATAAATTTGTGAAACAAGTGAAGCCATGTTCACCTAAACTCTCCATACTTCTACAGAAATGTCATCGGGTCTTGCACCTTACCCATGTTTCATAAGCTTCAAAGCACCCTCTACTTCCATTCTTTATATTCATCTATACAACAACAGCAAATCATTTTCCAAATTAAGCTTTATATCCGTCTATAGCTTGTGTAATTTAGGTAACTTTAACTATGATTAGATCTCCCAAAATGATCTTGTTAGTCCACTGCCGAATGAAAAGCTTAACGAATACAGATTCCATTTGGCTTTACATCCTTCTGAGTAACAAGCACATGTCCTTCCTCATCCTTAATGTATCTCACTTGAGTAAGATCTTTGGTCTTTCTTTCTCTAGCTTTGGATAATCGGAATACACCCTTCTGGCCCTCCTTAAGATCAAGCTTTTGTACAAAACTTTAAAGGATTTTGTCTTAGCTTCACTTGCGGTCTTTTTTGCTTCCTTTTTCACAATTTTATAGTTGTGTTAGTTTCCTTTGTTCTATCATTATACATAGCTTTAAAACAAGCTCTTTTAATTTTAAACTTCTCTTACACTCACTTAGCATCTTTTCGGTTACAAGATGTTGCTGCCACCTAAATCTCATTAGCACTTTTGTTACATTCCCAAGATAAGTTTTTAAAACCTTCTTGTTGAAGCTTGCTTTCATCAATTGAAGATTCCACCATCTAGTTCCATTAATCTTGGGAGCCTTCTTTTTCTTTTCCAACCCTCTTATTTGCACGTCCGTGACTAGCAAATGATATTGAGATGTCAAGCTCTCGCTGAGGATTACTTTGCAGTATTTGCAGCACAACCGATCCCTCTCCTTATCGTAAAGTAATATATCTGTATTTTAGTTTGTCCACTCTTACAAGTGATTAAATTCTCCTCCCTCTTCCTGAAGAGAGTGTTTGCCATGAAAAGGTCATGAGCCATTACAAAATCAAGGATGAGTTTTCCTTCTTCGCTTGTCAACCCGATGTCATTAACCCAAAGAACATTACCGTTGGAGTATGTTAGCATATGCGTCACTTATGTGATAAATGGGTAAATGGATCCCTCCATGATCTACCAATCCATTTACCAGATCTAGTTGTTTAGTCCCACATCGACCATCTGTGGGATGTGGTAACTCAATGAGGGTTATATAAGAAGCCCATCACCCTCTTGTAACAGTTGAGAAAGTCAATAAACACATCAGGCCATTGAGGCATTCTCCTGTTGTTTCATATCGCTCCTTAGGGATAGGGTTCCACGTAAAATCTCAATCTTCTTCAATATATTATTCTTTTCTCTGATATTCGCTTCCGCGTTCTTAGTTTCTAACATGGTATCAGAGCGGTTCGATTTTGGGATTTTCTTTTGAGATTCAATTGTATGTTGATTTGTTTTAGCCATCATAAAGTTTATTATGGATCATTGTTCAAGTTTTTAATGATTCATGAACATCTCTGGATTCGTGCGGCATTATATGATGCCAGGAAGTTTTGGTCCTTCGATGAATCCTAGACCATGACACGCAACTCCAGGCCATTGGCGACGGCCAGTCGAAGAGGCGGGCATTCCACAAGTTCTCCTTCAGAGGAGTCGACCTCGATCAGTTCCTCTCCTACAGGAACTCGTGCAGGTGGCGCCCTCCAGCGCAGTTCCTGGCGATGATGGTCGCCACCCCATCTCCAAGTCAAGTCGGGCCCTAGCACGTCAGCTTCAGGACGGAAAAAAGGCTCCTCCTATCGACGGTGAAGCTCCTCGCGCCTCCATCCTTCTGTTCTCCAGCAACGACCAGTGAAGCTACTCCCGATCTCCATCTCTTGCATCGATTCAGTTCCAGGCGAAGCCTAATGCTCCAGGCGGCGATAGAATTCGAGGAGCAGTGCCCATCGGGGGCGACGCGCAAGAGCAGGGGGCCCCCATCAGAGTGGCGCGCAACCACCAGGTGGGGCTCCAGCTCCCGCTCGCACCTCCTCCCTCATTCCATGTGGGCAGGTGGGGCGCGAGTCCAGGCGGCGCGAGATGGGAATGGGTTCCCCGTGAGGGAACCCTAAATAGAAGGCGGATGTAGTTATTTGATTTGGGCTCAAATTGAGCCCTATTATTCAAAAAAAAAACTTTTTAGGGGTAGTTTTGTAAGCCCAAGTGGACTGATAGTTCAGGAAAAAAAGGGAAATGGACAAGAGTTCAGTTGGGTCCAATGGGGCTGTAAGTTTGAAAAAATGAAATGAAAAAAATGAATGGAGAAAGAGAGTGAGAGAAAGCCCTAGGCCCACTATTTGTGCATTGATTTTTGGGCCCAAGTGGGTCAATTTCTTTGTTAAAAAAAGGAGTGCATACAAAAAGTCGTACGTGGAAAAAAGGGGAAAGCCGGGAAAAAATGAACGGCTTATTTGAAGAGAAAAAAGAAGACAAGACGGCTATAAAAAAGAAAAGAGAAATAGCCACAAGGGAAAAAATATTTGAGATTGTTTTATTCTCCCCGTATTTTGTTGTCTTCTCTCAACTTTGTCGATGTCATTGTTTTCTGACAAGTATGGGAGAAAGGGAGTGGGAGAAAGGGAGAGTATTGTGTAGAGTTCTACAGCTCTGATGATTCCAGTTCAGATTCAGATTCTCCAGTCCAGAGGCCAGCCATATTATCACTCTACAGATTTTCAGTTTCATACTCGGCAATCAGATTCCGAGTCTTAAGTCGGATGTGCACATGTTTGCCATCATTATTTGTGTGGTCCCCATCTTTATTTTTTGGTCTCAGAGTTTTCATGTGATCCATAGGGACTCCAAAATAGATATCCCATTTCCAATGCCAGGTGGGCTAGGGTTTTCATGTAGTTTCATAGGGATTCCAAAGTAGAGATTCCATTCTCTGAGCTAGTATAGGAAAGAAACGGTATACGACGAGGAGACTTTTCAGACTCCATTCTCTAGCGACCGTGGACTCCAACAAGGATGTCTCCACTGCTTTTTCGGCCCGGCCCTTTCAAAGATGGAGCAGTTGTCCACATGATGTGGCGGGCTAGAGTTCCCCACATGGAGACTCATTTTCAGTTGTGGTGATTCTGACAGGCGCAGTACAGAGCACTCGTTCTCCGACGAGGAGACCCCGTTCGACTCACACTCCATCCCTTTTGTTCCTCCTCACCCGCACGGCATGAGAAGCAACGTCCTCGACAGCAACCAACAGTTGCGTTTGCGTTGAATTGATATTGTCCGTATAGCATGAGTTTGAGATTTCTTTATGTTGTCCAATATGAGCATTGCATGCTCCAGCTTGAGGAGGAGTGTTGGAGTATGATAGTATATGTGTCACTTATGTGGTAGATGGATAAATGGATCCCTCAAGGATCCATTTACCACATCCAGTTGTTTAGTTCCACATCGACCGTCTGTGGGATGTAGAGACTCAGTGAAGGCTATATAATAAGCCCCTCGCCCTCTTGTAACAGTTGAGAGAGTCAATAGACACATCATCCCATTAAGGCGTTCTCCTGTGGTTTCATCCCACTCCTTAGGGAGTAGGGCTCCACGTAAAATCCCAGTGTTCTTCAATGTTTTATTCTTTTCTCTGACATTCGCTTCCGCATTCTTAGTTTCTAACAATTAGCATACCCTTAAGCATCCATTCCCACATATCCATTGAAATATCCACCTATGCAAATCAAGGTTCATGAAAGTGGTAGCGTATACATTCGGACAGGCCGTTGAATACTGAATAAGCAGTATGCGAGGGCATATGCAGGGTATATGCGATTTTCTACGGTTTTCTAATTTTTAATTTAAAAATAGAAAAAATATCTACAAGTAACAGTACTACTGAATTTATGTATCTAAGTGGAGTTAAAGAAGATCTAAGAAAAACGTTTCATGTTAGATGGTTGAGTATATGCTTTTAATTGCCTAACATTTAATAATAATAAAATATTTAGCCATAAAAACTTCACATATTAAATGATTCGTAATAACAAAACCTCATTACACATACATGCACTACATAAGCCAAAACTTAATCGTCATAGATTAAAATATTGACAATACATTGCATATACTCATGAAAATAATACATAAGATAAAACACTTCATATATATAATGGTATAATGCATTGCAACTGGATACAAATGCATGGCATATTCTTACAATTGAATGAAGGAAGAGGTAGCTCTACGGAATTAAGCACTTGAATGAGAGGATTGGAAAGTTGGAGATGCTAGAACAGTACGCGGGACATATGCAGGATATGCGGGGCATATGCGGACCGCATATGCAGGGAGGGCACATAATGCACCAATTCATGAAATCGTTTCGGTCTACATGCCATGCAGGCATATGCGGTCCCATATGAGGCCCGTGCGATCGATTTCATGAACACGGATGCAAATCATCTCTCTTTGTGGAATTCCCTGCACAATCTTATATAAATCATCTCAAAAAGTTGTGTTTAATCCTTTCCTTTAAACCAATTGGTGGTGCATAAACGAGATGATATTCATGAATTCTTCTTCAATTATCAATTTTAACAAAAATAATCTCATCTCCAAAAATTTGCACCTTAACCACATTATCCTTCAAATCCTTAGGAACAACCACTCCAACATCATTTCTATTCTTCTCTTTGTCTGAATACCATGAAATCCACTCCTCCCTAAATTCAGATCACCCACTTTACCACAAGAGTTCAGACCCCAAGCCACCATCTTCCTTTACCACCATTACAGGTTTCCAGGTAATCAGAAGCATCATCTGCAACTCCCCAGACGAAGCCCGGAATAACTGCCTCATAATCGTTTTTAGACTCCCCTTCACCCCAGCGAGCAAGAAGCGTGACGATAGGAAAAACACTGGGATAAGTAACCGAGAGGATCACCTTCAGTAGCACAAGGCGGCCACCTCTTGATAGGCACATCGCACGCCAGTTCGCTAACTTCTTCTCCAACTTCTCAATAACAGACTGGCTCTCAGACTATCGTAGCCTACCGCCCACCAGCAGCAAACCAAGATAAGTGATAGGGAGGACCCCTTCTCTACATCTGCAAGGCTTTCTCATAGCAGGCCACCTCCTCCTCATCCATCCCAAAAGGCACAAGCGCAGATTTAGCATAATTAATCTTCAAACTGGAGACCAATCCAAAAAGCTCAAGAACGGTACTCACTCCATCCGCAGCTCTCGAACCTCCATCCACAAAGAAGATAGTATCGTCTGCATAGCGAAGGGTAGGAATCGAAATCCCACCTACACAGAGGCCCACTAAGGGTCTGTTTGGTTGCAGGGTTGGGCAGGGTTGGCCCAACCCTGGTTACTATTCACAGGGGTACTTCCTCCTCACAGATTACTATTCACCCACCCCAACCCAGCCCAACCCAACCTTGTCCAACCCAGCAACCAAACAGGCCCTAAGAAACCACCCTCGACAGCCTACACCACCATACTCGTCGGAGCATCAGCCACCACCACAAAAATCAAAGGCACCAACCGATAACCTTGTTTAATGCTCAGTTGTGGCTAGAAAAGCCACTCTCCTATCTACCTTTCACCAGCGCCGCATAGGAAGCAGTCATCACACATCTTTTCATCCAGGTGATGCATTCACTTGGAAATCCCCTAAGGTGCAGGGACGACTAAACGAACCGCCAATCCACACAATCATAAGCCTTCGAGAAATTCACCTTCCACAGAAGACCTTTGATCACTCCGCCACAACCTCAAACACCAACACCACCCCTTCCATCATGTGATGCCCCGGGATAAATGTCATATGGGCAAGACCAATAATCGAACCAAGCACTTCTGCAATCTATTGGCAAGCATCTTTACACAATCAAATAGATAGCATCAGACAGTGCAATAGGGCGTAAATCCTCTACATACCTCACAACCTCCTTCTTGGGCAGAAAATCTCTATTCAAATCCGCCACCGCCCACTTGACCTTGTACAACAAGAAGGGTCGCACAATCTCCTCAGACTGCAGGTCCAACAAATGTGAGATATCTCTTGCCATGGAGGTTGATGGCAAAGAATGATAAAGTCCCCAAGTTTTCTTCATTTGCATATATATAATAGCCCGATAAAATCATGATCAATTCCCCAAGTTTGTTCCAGATTAGATGATAGATTTTCTCCATTTGCATGTATATGCTTTCCCGATAAAATTTCAAATCAGTAGTGCCCATATTTTAGAAAATCCATAACATTGTAAGCGGGTGCATATCCTACTTTTATAAAAGAATTATCCTTCTACGTTTCAGAATTTACATTGCATAAAGCACTTAATTCAATAAATATTTGGACTTGTTCATAAAACGTATAGCATCTTCCCTCAAAAAAAGCGTGTAGCATCAAGGAGTCATCTAGATACCAAACTGATCTAAAAGGGCTCTAATGAGAAAAGAATAAATACCTAATCAAATGCAATGATTCTCTCGAGAGGACTTACCTATATCCATAGTTAACTTTTTTGACATCTCGTTTGGGATTCATGACAAAAACATTGTATGCATTGTCAAGTTGAAGATAATCCACAAGACTCGTAAACAGAGCATCAATTCCATCTATATCCACTTGCCAGAGAATACTTTCATCATCACTGTAAATTAACATAAATGATTAGCTATGTAATGTACGATATTGTACTGGCATTCACATATTTAAATACACATGGTATTCAATTAGGCAGATGATGAAAAAAGTTACAAGGCATGCTGCACTATCCAGGGTGTTACAATGTCAGATGAACAACTTGTGAGAAACAAAGATATGCATGCACTGTGAATGCAATTCACCACTTGATCTATTTATGATTACAACGACAAACTAAAGACTTGACCTTATGCCTAAAAGAATATCTCCAACCCATTTTAAGCCTTCCATAGCACGGGTGGATCTCCATCCACTTCCCCCAACAGAAAAACCCAAGGAAATGCACGCACACCTTTCAGTTTAGTCTCCCAACGTCCACCATTCATGCACAACATAACCATTGAACAACAAACTTGGATATGTCATAGATGTGCATAACGGACACCAATCCCATCATTGGTCAACCCATACATTCCAAGAACCAGACTAGAACCCCAACTTGTGAGAAACAAAGATATGCATGCACTGTGAATGCAATTCACCACTTGATCTATTTATGATTACAACGACAAACTAAAGACTTGACCTTATGCCTAAAAGAATATCTCCAACCCATTTTAAGCCTTCCATAGCACGGGTGGATCTCCATCCACTTCCCCCAACAGAAAAACCCAAGGAAATGCACGCACACCTTTCAGTTTAGTCTCCCAACGTCCACCATTCATGCACAACATAACCATTGAACAACAAACTTGGATATGTCATAGATGTGCATAACGGACACCAATCCCATCATTGGTCAACCCATACATTCCAAGAACCAGACTAGAACCCCAACACTCCCTCGCCCACCATCCCCTCCTCCTACAACAAAAATAAACGACCTCATGCAAGCCTGTCGGACCATCAACCATTGTTCTTGATCTCACCCTCTCACGCATCTTCTACATGATGACAAAATTTTAAATACACGTTTAATGCATCTTAAAGAAGCGTGATGACAGATAAGAATGATTAAGAAAATTAAACATGTGAAAGCATCATCTGAAGTGTCTATTAGATATTAACTAGTCTTTGAACAGATACACAAACACAAGCAGCTAACAACATGATGTGTGATACCTTGAAGTTGCTATTTCATCCTTACGAGATAAAACTTTTATAGCTTGCTCAAAGATCGAAGTCACTTTCTCTCCCATTTGTATAGCATGAACTGAAAAACTGCATTAATGTGAAATAAAATATTAGCTAATTTCAGCCCTAACCAGGGTCATGATGAAATAAAACACAAGAGATGGAAATATACTTGTAATTTAAGTGGCTGACAAAAGGTAGATGGTGGCGCTGAGCTTTATCGACACTAATCTTATAAAATGGGGTTAGCACCTCTCCTATTCGAGGAACTCTTGTGTGCTCGAATACATGATCAATTTTCGCAAACCATCTCTCAAGCTCTTCAGGACCTAGCTTGAACTCTTCACAAAGATAAAATGAAGTTGATAAGGACTCAGAATAAAATAAAAGATCTGCAGCTAAGTAGAGAGGCACCGACCATGATTTCCTTTCCCTTCAAATCCTACAAAAATGAAGTTCACTGGAACTGGCAGGTACAAAGATTCTACCTCTGCGATCCTCATAAAGGTTCCAATATTTCCTGTTACAAATTTTTCAAAAATCGAAAGAGTAAGGGAATTTGTAATGGAAACGGCATACTATTTGGGTCCAGAAAGTCGCCCAAATTCATCCAACCAGTCGAACAAAAATGTATACTCTAGTATGTGCGATAGATACGCATACCCTCCCATGATGTTCATTTTGTAAGAAATAGTATTATAATTTATAAGATGAGAACCTTGGTCCTTTGGATGGCTAGCACACATTGAATGGTTGACAACCACTGGAGCATTTAATTGGTTCTCTTGTGATGTGCATTTGCTTAACCGATTACAAGTGGACATTCAACCCAAGGACTTCTGCCTATGAAAACAGCCTCATATATGGGAGGAAGATGAGAGGAGAAGGGAAGGAACATATCAAGGGAAATTCCATCTATGGTTTCACATTTTCAACTTAGCATTTCCCTTCATCATTACATATGTATTTGTGGGAAATCAGGCCCTAAAGGGGGCCATTGCATGACCTTTATGAAGATGCACTCAAAAAATTAAATACAAAAAATCGCAAATTAATCCTCTAATTCAAAATAACAGAACTCGATTAACGCTTAGTTGGCTCTTACATTGAGATAAGAGGGATCCAAGTAATAACTTAGATCTACATCACACTAAAATAAACCAATGACCAGCACAATTTGAACTTCACGCCACTAGTGAGGTTCTTCTTAAAATGGGTAAGTTGTCATGATAAAAAAAATGGCAAAAGTGGAAACGGACTAAAACCACCAAAATTGGTGTACTTGGTTTCGCATTGTCTACTGAAATGCCAGAAACAAATAGGCAAGAGAGAGTTCATCAAATATCAATTCAATTATAGGGGCAAGATCCTTAGCGACAGGAGAGGAGGACTATGCGAGAGGGATTGGGGTGAGAGCACTCCCTCCCTCAGGACACAGAACCTGGATGGGTCATAGGTAATAATAATATGTATTTCAAATCAGATCTCAATATACAGTTGTAAGCTTTGTTGACTGCTCGAGAAGGATTCTTTTTAATGACAGTACTATAAGTGAGGTGGCTTTGCTCTTTCATTTCTGGCCCTTCCCTCAATCAGGGATAAGACTAGCACCATCCATGGGAATGGAAAAATCCATCTAGGCTTTCTACTGCTTTCCTATATGTTGGAGTATTTGTTATATGCGTCACTTATGTGGGAGATGGGTAAATAGATCCCTCCAGGATCCATTTACCATGTCCATGAGTTTAGTCCCACATCTACCAGTTAGGAGATGTGGAGACTCAGTGTGTATTAAGATGAGAAAAGCAATAGACTATCAACCCTTTGAGGCGTTCTCTCATGATTTCATCTCGCTCCTAGGGAGTAGGGTTCCACGTTAAATCCCTTGTTTTTTCATGTTTTATTCTTTATTTCTCTAATACGCTTCCGCATTCCTATTTTCTAACAAGGTATCAGAGCATGTTATTTTCTAACATGGTATCAGAGCCACTGAAACTGGATGAAGATATGTTCCACGCAAGAGGGATTTCTGAAACACTAGCAAGTCGAGAGGTTTGGTGCTCTGGTGCGAGTTCCCAAGAGCCTGGTTCAGACGCAATGTTCAGAATTGCCTTGCCACAAGCAACGCCCATCTCCTTCTTGTTCAGTGGTGCCGCCTCCGCGCGAATCTACCACCGCAAATGTTCCAGTGGAGAGCCCTCGCGCAGCAAAGCCATCGCGGCGCAGATCCAGGTAGCCCTCCCTTCAGTCACGGCGGCACCTCCACACAGATTTATCAGAACCCTAAAAGGAGCCCCAAGTGGGCCCTTGTCTGTTAAAGAAAAAGCCCAACAGTGGGCTGAGGAGAAAAAAAGGGAGGGCGGTCTAGCGTTTAAAAAAAAGGGAAAAAGAAAAGAGCAAAAAGGGAAGATAGAGTTCAGTTCTATAAAGCCCAGATGGGCTATTGTATTTCGGTCCAATTGGACCAGAATTTCTTTGTGCAGAAAAAATAACCAAAAAAAGAAGAAAGAAAGGAAAGAAGCGCGTACAAAGAAAAGTCGTACGCAAAATATTTGCAAAAAAATGAAAAGCCGTAAAAAATGTGAACGGCTTAAGTTAAAAAAATGAATGACGGCTAAAGAAATAGAAAATAGCGAAAAAATGAAAAAAATTGATTGAGAAAAGCCGAAGAAAATGAGACGACTTAATTAGCTCCATGTTTTCCCCCATTATCTTGTCTTCTCCCAACTTGGTCGATGTCTTCATTCCGACAAGTATGGGAGAAAGGGGGAGTATTGTGTAAAGTCACAGGTCTATTCCAGATTCCAGATTCAGGTGTCAGATTCCAGACCGGTCCGATTATTCAGACTCTACAGATATTCAAATGATCAGACTCGACGTGAGTCTTCAGTTTCAGACGCGTACATATATGTGGTCTTTTTAGATGTGCACATGTATGCCATCATTTGTCGTGGTCCTCATCATTCTTGTTTTCGACCAAAGTTTTCATGTGAGCCATAAGGACTCCAGAGTAGAGGACCATTCCCTATGCTGTGTGGGCAAGGGTTTTCATGTGGTATCATAGGGACTCCAAAGTAGAGTACCATTCTCTATGCCAGATGGGAGAGACCCAATTCTCCGACAAGGAGACTTCTTCAGACTCCATACTCCAGCGACCGTGGACTCCGACAAGGATTGCACTCCACGACTTTTAAGTCCGACCCTTTCAGAGATGGAGCAGTTGTCCATATTGTTGTGGCGGGCCAGAGTTCTCTATGTAGATACTCATTCTTCAGTTGCAGTAACTCTGACATGCGCAGTACAGAGCACATGCTCTCCAATGAGGAGATTTAGTTGACTCACACTCCAGCCCGTTCGTCCTCCTCACCTGCATGGCATGAGAAGCAACGTCCTTGACAGTAGCCGACAGTTGTGTGTGTTGAGTTGATATTGTCTGTAGTGTCTTGTAGCGTGAGTTGAGTTTTCTTTATGTTTGTCCAAGCTAAGTATTGCATGCTCCAGCTTTAGGGGGAGTATTGGAGTATTTGTTATGTGCGTCACTTATGGGGGAGTTTTGGATATAAGCCTGGGATTGACCCAAGCTAGATTTGAATGGAGGCGAAGAATCCATGTAGCCGACCCTACTTAATTGTGAGAAAAGGCTTTGTTGTCGTTGTTGTTGTTGTCACTTATGGGGGAGATGGGTAAATAGATCCCTCCAGGATCCAATCACATCCATGAGTTTAGTCCCACATCTACCAGTTAGGAGATGTGGAGGCTCAGTGGGGGCTATATATAGACCCCCACACCCATTGTAATCAGATGAGAAAAGCAATTGACTATCATCCCTTTGAGGCGTTCTCCCGTGCTTTCATCCTGCTCGTTAGGGAGTAGGGTTCCACGTTAAATCCCTTGTTCTTTCATGTTTTAATCTTTATTTCTCTGATACACTTCCGCATTCCTATTTTCTAACATGGTATCAGAGCATGTTATTTTCTAATACTATCCTCCTAGTCACCTAGTCCAATTAGCCAGTACATTGGTTTACCCTTTTTTGGTAGTTAAGCGGATGGTTGCCCCTCCAACAAGAAAAGGTATAAATATGAAAACTTCTATGCCATTTAGATCGGAGCTCCAATATGCATCATATGCATCACAACTTAGATGTCATAAATACTCAAGCATGGGATTATAGCCAAGCTAGGGGCAGTCAAAGATCATACTCACATGAGCATGCATACCCATACAAACCGTAAAAGACATGATTATATTTCGTTGAGTATTGATATTGTACGAACTCTTTAACAATTAGTGCATCACTTGCAACTTGGAAAACCCACAAGATTACTTGATCTCGATAGTTGTAAAATGCATCAATGTCATCCGACAGGCATGTACTTATATGTCTACAAGGTTAACAATAATCTTCATCCTCCAATCATGCATGTAGTCATTCCAAGTATGCCACAATGAAAAAATATTATTTTTTGTTTGGAGAGAGAGAACAAAAAAAGCATTATATCCATTGTTCATAGTCAGTTTTGCCAAGTCCTGGAGGTGATTTATATAGAACCAAGATTACGTTAGAATGCAAGAGAGTTCCATCATAAGGGACAATACAAGTTAGGTGGACAGTCCTGGATATTATGGGCTTAGCTTTCTAGTAAGCTTCAATGGCTATGTATTAAGTATCATTATGAACATCATATAGCCAACTCCAAAAGATATGTCAAGGATATAGCACCGATGAGGATAAGAGTAGTGAAAAGGGTTTGAAAAAGATATTCTTACTTAAAGCAACGGTTTCAGAATGTTCCTAAATCAATAACTAAATAAAAATGTATTGTTATGTGTACAAATAGACGAGTACAAGTTTCAGAGGTGCAAGTTGCAAATTGCTTGAAGACATGCTTCAAAATGAACATTATAACCAAGCGATGAAAACTAGGTTGCATTATAAGCTCATGTCATCACGAACTGTGTTTTTTAGTCAAAAAGGGGGGTAACATGCTATGGCGTCCGCCCTAAAGTTTTATTAAAGGAAAAGTAGAAAGAAACTCTAAAGTTTTATTAAAGGAAAAGTAGAAAGAAACTTACAGGAACCAGGATTCAACAAGGAGCCTGGTATGTTGGAAAATAAGACACCGTTTCTAGCTAACCAGATTGCCTAAACAAGGGCCAGCGGAAAAAGAATCTCCTGACGTGGTTTATCCTTTGCCTCCACAAGCGTGCTCCAGAACTCCTCCAAGCTTTGAGTGTTGAGCCATCTTGGACCAAAGTCAAGCCAGAGTTGGGACGAAATTGGGCATAGGAAAAAGATGTGGTCAATAAATTCCACCTGCCTCAAGCATAGCGGGCAAGTATTGGATATATCGAGGAAGAGCCTCGCACAACGATCCCATGTC
Source organism: Ottelia alismoides (assembly GCA_037367405.1). NCBI lineage: Eukaryota > Viridiplantae > Streptophyta > Magnoliopsida > Alismatales > Hydrocharitaceae > Ottelia > Ottelia alismoides. The sequence continues at coordinate 167,487 of JAZKJV010000997.1, forward strand.
ATAATTCTCTTTCTCCTCAGAAGCCAAAGGAAGAAGCCAACTTTTTCTGGCAACTTTAACTTCCAAACAAGGGCCCAACCTCTAATGATGATGTTCGCCCTTGAGGTCGGTGGCCAGCAGATTGCCCCGTACAAGGCCTTAAATGTCGGTTTCGGTCACCATTTCGGTATCGACCAAAACAAAATTTCGATGGAATTTCGGTGGAATTTCGACCGAAATTTCGGTCATCTCGGTCATTTTTTGTACTAGGACCCCCATATTTCGGTCATTTCGGTCATTTCGGTCGAATTTTGATTTCGACTGGATATCGATATTCGACAGAAATTCGACCGAATTTCGCTGAAATTTGAGGCCATGGCCCCGTAGGCCTTCCTAACAAAGAAAGAGTTGCATTTCCAGACTCAGTGATCAAGATCCTCAGAAGGCCTATCGAGTTGCCTAAGAGACTCCAGAAGTTGGAGGAATTCTTCCATACGATGATCCGAAAAGTTGGTAGAAAAAGAGGGCATCCAGTTACCATGCTCCCAGCAGTCAGCAACACAGGCACCACGGTCAACCGCAAGAGCAAAAAGGCGAGGGATTAGGGTTCAGATGAGAGTAGGGTTCAGTGGGGGCTATATATAGACCCGCACACCCATTGTAATCAGATGAGAAAAGCAATTGACTATCAGCCCTTTGAGGCGTTCTCCCGTGGTTTCATCCCTCTCGTTAGGGAGTAGGGTTCCACGTTAAATCCCTTGTTCTTTCATGTTTTAATCTTTATTTCTCTGATACGCTTCCGCATTCCTATTTTATAACATGGTATCAGAGCATGTTATTTTCTAATACTATCCTCCTAGTCACCTAGTCCAATTAGCCAGTACATTGGTTTACCCTTTTTTGGTAGTTCAGCGGATGGTTGCCCCTCCAACAAGAAAAGGTATAAATATGAAAACTTCTATGCCATTTAGATCGGAGCTCCAATATGCATCATAATCACAACTTAGATGTCATAAATACTCAAGCATGGGACTATAGCCAAGCTAGGGGCAGTCAAAGATCATACTCACATGAGCATGCATACCCATACAAACCCAAGGCCCTAAATGTCGTTTTCGGTCACCATTTCGATGATCGACCGAAACGGAATTTCGGTCGAATGTCGGTCGAAATTCGACCGAAATTTCGGTTATTTCGATCATTTTTTGTACTAGGGCCCCCATATTTCGGCCATTTCGGTCGAGTTTCGATTTCGACGAGATATCGATATTCAACAGAAATTCGACCGAATTTCGCTGAAATTTGAGACCATGTACAAACCGTAAAAGACATGATTATACTTCGTTGAGTATTGATATTGTACGAACTCTTTAACAATTAGTGCATCACTTGCAACTTGGAAGACCCACAAGATTACTTGATCTCAATAGTTGTAAAATGCATCAATATTGTTAGAAAATCGGAAGCGGAAGCGGAAACGATAAACGGAGCATAATAACAAGAAAGATAGAACATGAAGAACACAAGATTTTTACGTGGAACCCTACTCCGTGAGGAGCGGGATGAAACCACGGGAGAAGCCATCAACGGGGCGTGTTTGTCTATTGACTTTCTCAATGAGTACAGGAGGTCTGGGGCTCCTTATATAGCCTTCCCAGAGCCTCCAAGTCCCACCACTGGACGATGTGGGACTAAACACTGGATAGGGTAAATGGATCTCCTCCAGGATCCATTTACCCTGCTACAACTCAATAGGCGCTTACAACTTATGCTCCAACACTCCCCCTCAAGCTGGAGCATACAATGCTCAGCTTGGACAAACAGACAAAAACTCAACTCAATGCTACAAGACACTACGGACAGTATCAACCCAACGCGCACATGCTGCAGTCGAGGACGTTGCTTCTCATGCCGTGCAGGTGAGGAGGACAAACGGGCTGGAGTGTGAGTCAACTGAAGACTCGGAACCTGACTATCGAGTCTGAACTTACGCCTGAAGTCTCCTCGTCGGAGAACTAGGTCTCTCCCATCTGGCTCAGAGAATGGTGCACTGCTCTGGTGTACCTATGATACCACATGAAAACCATTGCCTTCAAGGGAATGGTCCTCTGCTCTGGAGTCCCTATGGCTCACATGAAAACTCTGGCCTGACAACAAGAAGATTGATGGAGACCTCTGACAATGATGGCAACATATGCACATCTGACAATGACCGCACACTCGTGCGTGTCTGAAACTTGGACTCGGAAGACAATCGTCGAGTCTGAAACCGAACTGTAGAGTCTGGAATCTGAACGGTCTGGAAATCTGGCATCTGCATCTGAATCTGGATCAAGACCTGTTGACTCTACATAATACTCCCCCTTTCTCCCATACTTGTCGGAAAACATGAACGTCGATCAAGTTGGGAGAAGACAAGATAACATGGGGGTAAACAAGAACAATCAAAAACTTGCGGCTTTTTTTTTCCTTCCTTTTTTTTTAAAGCCATCATCATCATTTTTTTTAACATAAGCCGTTTCATCATTTTTCTTGCGGCATTTGCAACTCTTTTTTTTTAACTGCGTACGGCTTTTCTTGTCTCTCCCTTTTTTTTCGTACGCGCCTTTTTCAGAATTTTTTTTCCTTCTGTTTTTTTTTCTCTTTTTTTTAACCACTATCGGCCCACATGGCCCTTAAACATACCCCCGTCCCTTTTATTTCTCTAATACAGAAACAACATTTTTTTTAAATAACAAAGGCCGACGGGCCTCTCCGGATACCCATAGCCTTAGGGTTCCGCTCGCGCCAAAGGTTCCAAAGAAATCCGATGCAGCCGCCGCTTGGAGTGAGGGCGAGAGGCTCACGGGAGCTTGGAGGCATCGCCTGGGCCTGCTAGGGATGAAGCGAGAGTCCCGCTGGGCTTGCCGACAGGAAGCCTGCGTATGTGCCTGCGCAAGGACTGGAGGGCATTGCTGCGGGGTCGGGGCGGCATCGTGCCGCCAGGAGCATGAACGGATGGCGCCTGGAGGAGTCGCTGGGCCCTGGAGATTGCTTTTAATAAGATGGGTGAGATCTGCACGTTGGCTGGGGGCTGCGCGTCTGTGCGCACGTAGCGAGGTTGCCTGCGATGGGTTTGGACGCAGCGGAAGGGTTTATGCGGTGAACTTGACTCCGCACGATGGTGTCCCAGCCTGGAACTTGGAAGATGGCGACGCCTGGGGTGGTATGGCCGCCTGGAGAGCACCGCTGCATTCTGGAGAGGGGTTGTGTGGAGATGCCTGTGAAGGAGAAAGAAGATCGCCGTTGGGGGAGACAGGCAACTGCAGATCGGAGCTTCTAGACAGGAGAACTCGCCCCACCAAAATTAGGGTTCTAAAAGAACCCTAGAACTTGAATCAAAAATTAATATGCTCTCAACTCTCGAAGATAAAAAATAACGAAATCAACCGAGAATCAAACCCGCTCTGATACCATGTTAGAAAATCGGAAGCGGAAGCGGAAACGATAAACGGAGCATAATAACAAGAAAGATAGAACATGAAGAACACAAGATTTTTACGTGGAACCCTACTCCGTGAGGAGCGGGATGAAACCACGGGAGAAGCCTTCAACGGGGCATGTTTGTCTATTGACTTTCTCAATGAGTACAGGAGGTCTGGGGCTCCTTATATAGCCTTCCCAGAGCCTCCAAGTCCCACCACTGGACGATGTGGGACTAAACACTGGATAGGGTAAATGGATCTCCTCCATGATCCATTTACCCTGCTACAACTCAATAGGCGCTTACAACTTATGCTCCAACAAATATCATCCGACAGGCACGTACTTATGTGTCTACAGGGTTGACAATAATCTTCATCCTCCAATCATGCATGTAGTCATTCCAAGTATGCCACAATGAAAAAATATTATTTTTTTGTTTTGAGAGAGAGAACAAAAAAGGCATTATATCCATTGTTTATAATCAGTTTTGCCAAGTCCTGGAGGTGATTTATATAGAACCAAGTTTACGTTAGAATGCAAGAGAGTTCCATCATAAGGGACAATACAAATTAGGTGGACAATCCTGGGTATTATGGGCTTAGCTTTCTAGTAAGCTTCAATGGTTATGTATTCAGTATCATTATGAACATCATATAGCCAAATCCAAAAGATATGTCAGGGATATAGCACCGATGAGGATAAAAGTAGTGAAAAGGGTTTGAAAAAGATATTCTTACTTAAAGCAACGGTTTCATAATGTTCCTAAATCAATAACTAAATAAAAATGTATTGTTATGTGTACAAATAGACGATTACGAGTTTCAGAGGTGCAAGTTGCAAATTGCTTGAAGACATGCTTTAAAATGAACATTATAACCAAGCGATGAAAACTAGGTTGCATTATAAGCTCATGTCATCACGAACTGTGTTTTTAGTCAAAAAAGGGGGGTAACATGCTATAGTGTCCACCCTAAAGTTTTATTAAAGGAAAAGTAGAAAGAAACTTACAGGAGCCAGGATACAACAAGGAGCTTGGTATGTTGGAAAATAAGACACCATTTCTAGCTAACCAGATTGCCCAAACAAGGGCCAGCGGAAAAAGAATCTCCTGACGTGGCTTATCCTTTGCCTCCACAAGCGTGCTCCAGAACTCCTCCAAGCTTTGAGTGTTGGGCCATCTTAGACCAAAGTCAACCCAGAGTTGGGACGAAACTGGGCATAGGAAAAAGATGTGGTCAATAGATTCACCTGCCTCAAGAATAGCGGGCAAGTATTGGATATATCGAGGAAGAGCCTCGCACAACGATCCCCTGTCATAATTCTCTTTCTCCTCAGAAGCCAAAGGAAGAAACCAACTTTTTTCGGCAACTTTAGCTTCTAAACAAGGGCGCAACCTCTAATGATGACGTTCGCCCTTGAGGCCGGTGGCCAGCAAATTGCCCCGTAGGCCTTCCTAACAAAGAAAGAGTTGCATTTCCACCGCCCGTGTCTCATAGAAATTGCATCAACGCCCCTGCATGCCATACTCACGGGTACCGCGTGACTTGCGTTGGGAATTTAGCATGAAACCCGTTGCTATTTTACGTAACTACAAAAGTGTATTTCTGTATTATTATGTTATTATAATTTTATTTTCATTTTGTGCTTAGACCCTTGTATTTGAAATATTATCTGAACCTTCATTTTGCATCATATTCTAATTCCGAGAATGGACCAAAGTCAACCCAGAGTTGGAACGAAACTGGGCATAGGAAAAAGATGTGGTCAATAGATTCCACATGCCTCAAGCATAGCGGGCAAGTATTGGATATATCGAGGAAGAGACTCGCACAACGATCCCCTCCCCGGTCATAATTCTCTTTCTCCTCAGAAGCCAAAGGAAGAAGCCAACTTTTTCCGGCAACTTTAGCTTCCAAACAAGGGCACAACCTCTAATGATGGCGTTCGCCCTTGAGGCCGGTGGCCAGCAGATTGCCCTGCAGGCCTTCCTAACAAAGAAAGAGTTGCATTTCCACCGCCTGTGTCTCATAGAAATTGCATCAATGCCCCTGCGTGCCATACTCACGTGTACCGCGTGACTTGCGTTGGGAATTTAGCATGAAACCCCTTGCTATTTTAGGTAATTAAAAAAGTGTATTTCTGTACTATTTTGTTATTATAATTTTATTTTCATTTTGTGCTTAGACCCCTGTATTTGAACTATTATTCTGAACCTTCATTTTGCATCATATTCTAATTCCGAGAATTATAATACATTGGACAATTAACCATCATGTAGTGAAATAAATATATTTTTATGAGCTTGAAATGATTTATGAATATTAAATTGGTAAGAAATTGCACGTTTTACTCGTCGCGAGCTCTGAAATTCATAATAAAGCATTTATTGGTCCAAAAATTCTGAAAAAATTACCTTAGGTAGAATTAATTGTGTTATGTAATTTCTTCGAAAATCATCTCATTTCGTGTCAACTTTACTTAAAATAAATTGTTCAGTGATTCGAATATATGAATTTTAACTGTCTGACTGTCTGTAAACATCATATTTTTAAGATTTAAGATTTTTCCTGGATATCTCTTATTTTTATATATACAGGTTAATTTTATTGCTGGAAAATATTTAGGTTCGCTAATTATTAAAACTTATTTATTGAAAATCACATTGCATGCATATTTAATTCACATAGAATTCATTTTACATCTGAAAAATACCAAAAATTCACAGTAGCTTAGATTTGCATTAAATCACATTCTGACCAAATTTGAGGATTCGTGGACTTAATATGATTGATATTTTTGTGAAAACACCCTTGAGCTTGGTCACAATTTGCATTCAAATCATTTTATTGCATACGAATCTAAAAAAGGCCTCTCTAAAACTTAATGTCTAAATGATCTGAAAATTAGCCTGACGAGACAGTTGCATCCCTGTGATCGACCTTGTGCTTGCCTAAGTAAAAATAAATATGACCGCTTTGTATTTAATTCATTCATTCATTTAAGCAGTTTTTTGATCAATCCTTAATTACTCGACTACTACAATATGCCAATATTAAATAGGACATTTCAGCGATTCGTCAATTACGTTGCATCGAGGATAATGTCACGAAATTAATAAGGATAATGTTACCGATGAAACATATTTTCATGAACCAAACATTCGTCATGTCCAACCAGAGAGATCTGACAATCTTCCCCTACAATCCCTACTTCCTTCACTAGAACTACTTTCACTTTCCATACTTGACTCTCGTAGACCTTCTCGAACCAAAGTAGTCCCTATCAATTTGTGGATGGTGTTGCTGATGTCGCGATGGTCGTTGCTGATGTTGAGAAGCATGTTGTTGCTGGTTTAGATGTGAGGGGTCTGGTTGAGGTGGGCGTTTGAGATTTTGGAAAGGAGTTGCATGATGCAGATATGCGTAGTAGGAAACTCCAACGTCATGTTGAGGGGGAAAGCCATTGCTGATCAAGAATTCCATGAATATCTGCGTAGGTGGGGTTAGCCCTAAAAGTCATCAGCCTACGAAGGATATGTAAGCTGTGTCTCTATAAAATCATATACAACTACAGGTCATGTGCGAGATAATCTCCTGACGTGCCTTATCCTTTGCCTCCACAAGCGTGCTCCAGAACTCCTCCAAGCTTTGAGTGTTGAGCCATCTTGGACCAAAGTCAACCCAAAGTTGGGACGAAACTGGGCATAGGAAAAAGATGTGGTCAATAGATTCCACCTGCCTTAAACATAGCGGGCAAGTATTGGATATATCAAGGAAAAGCCTTGTTAGAAAATAGGAAGCGGAAGCGTAAACATGGAAAAATAGAATAAACATCAAAGAAGAACATCGGGATTTTACGTGGAACCCTACTCCGTGAGGAGCGGGATGAAACCACGGGATAAGCCCTCACAGGGGCATATGCTTCATTGCTTTTCTCATCTGATGCAGGAGGCCTGGGGCTCCTTATATAGCCTCCACATGACCTCCAAGTCCCACCACCGGACGATGTGGGACAAAACACTGGGATGGGGTAAATGGATCCTGGAGGTATCCATTTACCCATCTACAACTCAATAGGCGCTCAACCAAATACTCCAACACTCCCCCTCAAGCTGGAGCATGCAATGCTCAGCTTGGACAAACAAACAGAAAGAAACTCAACTCAACGCTACAGGACACTACGGACAATATCAACCCAACGCGCACAACTGCTGCTGTCGAGGACGTTGCTTCTCATGCCGTGCAGGTGAGGAGGACGAACGGGCTGGAGTGTGAGTCTGTTGAATCTCCTCGTCGGAGAGCATGTGCTCTGAACTGCGCATGTCAGAGTCACTGTAACTGGAATGAGTCTCCTCAATCGGAGTACTCTGGCCCGCCACAATATGTGGACAGCTGCTCCATCTCTGAAAAGGGCCAAACTGAAAAAGGTCGTGGCTGTGCAATCCTCTTCGGAGTCCACGGTCGCTAGAGAATGGAGTCTGAAAATAGTCTCCTCACCGGAGAACTGGGTCTCTCCCATCTGGCTCAGAGAATGGCGCACTGCTCTGGTATACCTATGATACCACATGAAAACCCTTGCTGACATGGCATAGGGAATGGTCCTCTACTCTGGAGTCCCTATGGCTCACATGAAAACTCTGGCCTACAAAACAAGAATAATGATGGGGACCACGAACAAATGATGGCAACATATGCTCATCTGAAAATGACCGCAAACTCGTGCGTATCTGAAACTGGAGTCTCTCTCTGGAGAACTCGAAAAATGGGCCTCTCATCATGGAGTGCCTCGAACTTGGACTCTGACCAATCTGAATGTCGAGTCTGAAATTGCGCATCAAACTGGGACTCGGAATCTGAACGTCGAGTCTGGAATTGCGCATGAGTCTGAAAATCTGACCGGTCTGGAAATCTGAATCTGCACCATGACCTGTGACTCTACTTATACTCCCCCTTTCTCCCATACTGGTCGGAAAAACATGGACGACAATTATCGACCAAGTTGGGAGAAGACAAAGAAATAAAGGTAAACAACATAAACATTCATAAAAATTCTCACGGTTTTTTTTGTCAATTTTTTTTAAATAGCAGTCATTTTTTTAACATAAGCTGTTTCATCATTTTTTTTACGGCTCTTGCAACTCATCATTTTTTTTAACTTGCGTACGGCTTTTTTTTCGGTGTACGCGTCTCTTTTTTTTCAATGGCCCAGCGGTTTCCTTCCTTTTTTCTCTGGATTTTTTTCCGGGCTTCCATTTTTCCAGCCCACCGTTGGGCTTTAAACAAAACAATTTTTTTAATCGGGCCGACTCCCCCTATTTCATCAATAGGGTTACCCCCTTGGGGCTAAAACCCTATGGTTTCCCCGATTGGACCCACCGCCGCCGTCGCCTGGACATATGCTTGCGAGCTGGCGCCTCCTGGAAGCTGGAGCATGGAGGTCTCGCGCCGCATGGGAGGCTTCCGCCGGCGATGGTGGTCTCGCATCGTGCGCCGCGCACGAAGTGGGGAAGAGAGGCGTCTCCTGGTGCTGTGCGGTCGCCCGATAGGGCACAGAGGAGGGCGCGCGGAGCCTGGAGGTCTTGCCGCAGTTGCTGTGGCTCCGCGTGGAGAGGAGGTCGCCGCCTGGGGGTTCGCGGGCTGGAGGGCTGAAGAGGATGCGCGCCTGCACCGAGCGGTCTTGTGCGCCTCTGCCGGGAGCGCGTGAGATGGAGGTGATGCGCCGGAATAAGAAAAGGTGGCGCCGCCAGGAGGAGCTTCGCCTGTGCGCGCGAAGCCACCAACGTGGGGTTGCGTCGAGCACAAGGGCATCGTCGATGGAGTGCGCCGATGGAGTGCGCCGCCTTATGCGGATCTTCTGGACTGATCTTCTGGGAGCCTTGCCGCCTGATAGCGGCCGGAGGAGATCGCGCATACGAAAGAACTGCGGCTGAAGATGCCCCCATGACGAAAGAACTCCAGAACCAATTAGGTTTCAAAAAGAAACCCTAAATATAAATCTCGAACATAACAACAATCGGACATGTTTTTATGATAATCGGATCTCAGAAAAAAAATAAAAACAAAGCCTCAAGAATCGAACCCACTCTAATACCATGTTAGAAAATAGGAAGCGGAAGCGTAAACATGGAAAAATAGAATAAACATCAAAGAAGAACAGCGGGATTTTACGTGGAAACCTACTCCATGAGGAGCGGGAAGAAATCACGGGAGAAGCCCTCACAGGGGCATATGCTTCATTGCATTTCTCATCTGATACAGGAGGCTTGGGGCTCCTTATACAGTTATACAGCCTCCACAGGACCTCCAAGTCCCACCACCGGACGATGTGGGACAAAACACTGGGATGGGTTAAATGGATCATGGAGGTATCCATTTACCCATCTACAACTCAATAGGCGCTCAACCAAATACTCCAACAAGCCTCGCACAACGATCCCTCCTCATAATTCTCTTTCTCCTCAGAAGCCAAAGGAAGAAGCCAACTTTTTCCGGAAACTTTATCTTCCAAACAAGGGCCAGCGGAAAAAGAATCTCCTGACGTGGCTTATCCTTTGCCTCCACAAGCGTGCTCCAGAACTCCTCCAAGCTTTGAGTGTTGAGCCATCTTGGACCAAAGTCAACCTAGAGTTGGGACGAAACTGGGCATAGGAAAAAGATGTGGTCAATAGATTCCACCTGCCTCAAACATAGCGGGCAAGTATTGGATATATCGAGGAAGAGTCTCGCACAACGATCCCCTGTCATAATTCTCTTTCTCCTCATAAGCCAAAGGAAGAAGCCAACTTTTTCCGACAACTTCATCTTCCAAACAAGGGCACAATCTCTAATGATGACGTTCGCCCTTGAGGCCGGTGGCCAGCAGATTGCCCCGTAGGCCTTCCTAACAGAGAAAGAGTTGTATTTCCAGACCCAGTGATTACGATCCTCAGAAGGCCTATCGAGCTGCCTAAGAGACTCCAGAAGTTGGAGGAATTCTTCCATACGATGATCCAAAAAGTTAGTAGAAAAAGAGGGCATCCAGTTACCATGCTCCCAGCAGTCAGCAACACAGGCACCACGGTCAGCCGCAAGAGCAAAAAGGCGAGGGAATCTGGCAGCGAAAGATCCATTCCCGGACCAGTTATCCGTCTAAAATGCGAAGGAGCGCCCATCCCCAAGAACCGGCTTGGAACATTTCCAAAAGAAGGTCAACGCAGAAACAATCCCCTTCCATAACGGCGAGTAGTGTGTGCCAGAAGGCTGGACCAGACGATCAGGATGGCTAATGTCATGAATGCACTGCAACACTCTACAGCAAAGGTCCTCTGCTGCCCCCATAGCCTACCCACCCACTTCAGCAACAGTGCCTTGTTCATGGTTTCCAGGTTCTTGACACCAAGCCCGCCGTCCGACTTCAACTGTGTCACCGTCTCCCAGTTCACCAGGTGCATCCCGCCACCCTCATGGCCCGACCTACTCCAAAGGAAGCGACGCATCAACTTCTCCATCCGCTTACGGATGCCAACGAGCATGACATGGGTAGACATAAAGAATATAGGGATAGCGTCAAGAACCGCCTTCAACAGCACCAAGCCCCCCCCCCCCGACAGAATAGCTGCCTTCCAACCAGAGAGCTTCCTTTCCATCTTCTCCACAACCAGCAACCAGTCTGATAGCCTGATTTCGCGAACGGCAAGAGGGAGGCCCAGGTAACGAAGAGGGAGAGAGATGCACGCGGTGCCTAAATCCTAGTCGCAAAGGAAGGCCTCCTCTGTCGACAAACTGAGAGGTACCAAGGTAGACTTGCTAGGATTAAGGATCAAAAAAGACATTTCGTTGAAAATCTCAAGGATCAAACCAGACATTCCCTTAGCCTCACGCATCTCCCCTTCGATGAAAAAGATTGTATCATCCGTGTACTAACATAGGAATAAAGATGGCTTTAATGGAAAAGCCAACCGAGAGCCTGCTCGCCGCCCCGCTCCACCATGCAGGCCAGAACATCAGTCGCTACCACAAAAAACAAAGGGGCAAAAGGGCAACCCTGCCTCACCCCCCCTTTGTGGCTGGAAGAACCCACCCTCTGGGCGCCCATTAATTAAAGTAGAGTACGAGGCCATAGTAACATAACGCTTCATCCATGTAATCTAAGGTCCAGGGAAGCAACGTCTGTGCAGTACTGCCCAGAGAAAACGCAAATCCACAGTATCATAAGCCTTTGATAAATCCACCTTCCACAGCATGCCCCTCTTTTCTTCCTCTTCCAGTCCCTAACAATTTCATTAGCCATAACAAGATTGTCTGTGATCTGCCTACTAGGAACAAAAGCCAACTGCATCGGCGAAATAATGTGATCCAACACTCCGTTCAGCCTAGTAGCAAAAACCTTCACCACAACCAAGTAGATTGCATTGGAGAGGGCAATAGGCCTAAAGTCATTTAAAGACACGCAAGTATCATGTTTAGGCAGCATGAAGATGAGAGTCATGTTTAGCCTCTCAAAACCGGCATTGCAACGACAGCACTCCCTAACCACCTCCAAGATGTCGTCTCCAATCACAGACCAGAACTCCCTGTAACGAGACCGGAAAACCGTCCGGTCCTGACGCACCATCCGCAATTAGGTTCCACACTACGCTCTTCAACTCCTCCCCGGTAACCTCCTGCACCAGGAGCCTAGCATGCTCATCCGAGAGCAGAGACCCCCCCAACCCACTCCACCTCCAAGGACGATCACCAGCCCTACTGTAGAGGTCCCGGAAGTGGCCTACCACTGCACGCCCCATCTCCCTATCCCCTTCCACCTTGACCCCACCAACCTCCAGCGACTGGAAATATTTATGACCATAGTTATTAAGGCAGCAAGGTGACAAGGTGTTAAACCTGGGCGCATGTACGTTTAGGCATGCTCAGGCGCGCCTAGGCATTTTCCAAAGTGTGTCCTACGTATCGTATTTGAGACATATGACATATAGTTATTTAAAGCAAATGGATGTCGCATGTCTCAAATGCGACATGGGATGAACACCGTTAAGTGTCTCCCCCTTCTCTTGGGCCTCAAAAAATGTCTCAAATGCGACATCATTTTTTTATTTTTTTAAGCGCATGTCGCATTTTGGAGATACGCTATGTATATCGCATTTTGTAAATGCGCTATGTATATCGCATTTTGTAAATGTGTTATGTATATCGCATTTTCAAAATGCGATATGTGTAGTACGCATAAAAAAAGTAGTCGCTTAGGCGCCCAGGCGTGCCTTGACGCCCAAGCGACCCAAGGCGTACGCCATTTTCTATAAAAGAAATGCGCTCTTTCTAGGCGCACAGCCTGGGGCGCCAGGGCGCCTAGGCGGTCGCCTAGGCGTACGCCTTAACATCCTTGGTTACGATGTCATCTCCCTCTCGCGATCCTATGGAAAAAAGTCGTGTTTGCATCCCCCTCCTTGAGCCACGTCACCATGGATCTCTGCCTCCACTCCACCACTCGCCTCTTATCCTCTGTAAGAATGACCCTCTGAGGCGCAGCCCTCTGCTACAACTCCGACATCCCCAAACACCTGCCATCCTCCAACACGTCAAACATAGCAACCTCAGCCTCTGTCGTTGCTCACGCGGCCAAACGGGCCTCCCTGTTCTCTTTCTTAAAACGGCAAAGAAACGGTCGCAACAGAACCAATTTCTATGCCATGCGGAAGGCTGCCGATCCGAACACTTCAAAAGACGACCACTGACAAGAGACCATGTCCCTAAATGACTCAACCTGCAACCATGCCCGCTAAAGAACCCCCGAACCAGAGAGGAGGCACCTGAATTCCACACAAATGGAGTATGGTCTGATCTCGTGCAGGCTCTGGAGGAAGGAAAGGAAAGGGAGAAGGTCTCCATGAGCTCAGGAGAAGCCAAGAAATGGTCGATCCTGGAGAGAGAACTCGCACTCCTCCAAGTATATTTCATGTTTGTAACATCCAAAACCTCCCAGAACAGGTCATCAATCAGATCAGCCATGGCCTCAGAACCCAGATCCTGGCCCCCCCTCAGCCTGGGGCAGTCGGAAGAGAGCAGCGTGACATTGAAGTCACCCCCAACTAGCCAAGCACCACCCAAAAGCGCATCCCGCGCATCTCTGAGATCAGCTCAAAGCTCGTCTCTTCGGTCTGAAGACACAACCCATACACATTCCAAAAAGCCACATGAGTTCCCGACTGCACACACTCAAGGACAACCGTAAGAACGTGAATTCCTGCCAACTCCGACCGGAAGGTGAAAGCAGATTCACGCCACGCGATCAAGAGGCCACCCGCAGCATCGGTCGCGTCAATGGCCCTGAAACGTGATAAGCAACCAGCACCAAAAGATCTCCACGATACTTCAGAAACAGAGGAAAGCTTCGTCTCTTGGATAAGGATAACATCAAAACCCCACTCGGTGAACCTAGAGCCCAACACCCTTCTCTTCTCCGGGTCACCAAGACCCCTAACGTTCCAGGTTAGGACATCCATTGATGAACTGGTGGTATTCCCGATGTGCGAACAGCACCTGTTGCCAAGGCGACCGCACACTTGAGATCCGAGAACTTAGGGGGGCGGAGCCCTGGACCGATGTTGCCTCCTATATCTCTTCATCAAACGCCTTCCATCTCCCACCTGCAAATCTGAGGGGCAGATGCATGGGAGCCCCCCGGCCAGCACCTCGCCCACCAAAATCCCAAGTAAGTGGGACAAGTCACCACCGACCTCCAGAGCTACACCAGCGGTCGCGCGATGGTGGAAAGAAATAAGAGGTGCCCTGCGCAGCCCAGGGTACGACATCATCGGAAGGATCAAGGCCGGAGTAGGACCACTGAGAGCCCACAGCATCACCTGATGACGAAACGAGAAGGGAGCAGATCCTGGAAGCACCCTACGCCGAGCGGCAGAGAGAAGAGCAGTCGCCACCGGCCCAAGAGGAAGCAGACGAGACCGGGCGCCCATTTAGCTCCTAGAGGGAAAGCTAGACTCGTCCTCCCGAAAACAATCGAAGAGCAACCCGCCAACCCGACAAGCAGTCGGCCGCAGCGAAACACGAATCTACAGATCTACCGAGGAAGGGCGGATCCGAAAACTGGATGACAGGATCTGAGTCTGCCAACCCGTTCCAGAAACCCGACTCAAAGGACCATGAAACAAAGGATGAGGCTCCTAGAGACCGCGCCTCCCCCCGAGTCCACTTCACCGCTTCGCCCATAACAGAGGATCGTAGACGAGATTTTCGAGTGATCCGCCTCCTCGAACATCATCACTGAATCTTCCCCTTCCACAAAAGATGAGCCCTCTTCCTCCACGTAAGGAAACCCTTCACCTTCCAAGGAGAGCGACCCATCGCCTTCCAACCGGGCCGGCACCGCCTCTGACAGCGTAGCGGAATACTGAGAGAGCACCTCTGGCAGAGAAGGTGGAGGTGGCGACGAAAGCAGCCGCACCAGCAGCTTGAACGAGGCCCGACCCACATCGAGGCAGCAACACGACTCCATCGGCGCACTCCCAATGCATCGCAACAGGACCAAGGTGACCAGCGGGTCCGAGCCTGGAGACTGACAATCGGAGATGATCCTCACCACATCTCCCAGGTGGCCCAACGCTGCTCCGAGGACCTCCACCGACTGCGACAAGAACAGCACTCCAACCACACGCGCGACTCGCTCATGTCGACCATACCCCTCTCCATCCGCGGACCTTGGCAACATCCAAGAGATGGCATTGCCGCCACCCAACGCAAGCAAACGAGCCTTTTGAGCCGGTGACAAACCCCTCACACAACACTGGTCCCCCCAGGCCAACCACATCGCCAACAAAGCCACTCCCGAGCAAAGAAGCAAACACTCCCCAATCGATGCGATCAATAAACCAAGCCCCCTCGACGATCCAATAAGGATCCCCGCCGGCTCCTCCAACCCGCGACCATCGCTGACAACATCAGCAAAAGAGCGATTATCTCGGAGTTCGGTAGACGGCCCATGCACAGAGGTCACCTTCTTCGCCCACACGACAACCCCGCGGCCCCCTAATGCCGCACCGTGGCAGGAGGCACGAACGTAGCCCTCCCAACCACAGGCGAAGCACCGAGGCGGGAGCTTGCAGAATGATGCAATGTGACCAACACCACCGCACCGAAAGCAACAACGCCCCCCCTTCATGTGGGAAACCAGCTCCCACCCCTCTCGGACCTCCTCTCCCTCATGAACGGTAGCCCTCCCACTCCCCAACCCACCGTGCCTGCCTCCCAAGGATGTAGCCCAATCGCGCACGGCGCCCTTCATCACCCATCGCCAGCGCTCTCGCTTCCCAGCCCGAGCGACCATCCTCCTCACGAACTGTGTTTACATAAACTTGTAATTATACAAATCAGACTGGGAGAGTGTAGAACTTCAATGTCATGAATTAAAAACATATATAAATAGTAATTATACTATGAATCTGGTGAGCATTGGCTGCAATATTTTTGGCTGCATTGTTACTCTTTGATGTTAACTAAAAGACTTGCATTCATACCAATAAAATAGGTGCAAATATTGCATATAACATGATTGAATCCGGAAACATGACTAAGAAGCAGGTAAGGGTAGATGTTGCGGATAGAAGCTAAAATCTGATACTTTAAAGCGAGATTGTAGATTTGTTTCGTCTTAAGTCACCCTCAAAAGTCAAGATTTTTTTTAGTTGTTGCGCAAGGGTCGTCTAATGACTAAAGTTCGCAAGACCAAGTTTGCACCAGAGGCTGGTATGGCTTGACCTCTTTGTGACGGCAGGCCTGAGGAGCTGGAACAAAGCCAGGAACGAGTCTATTTTTCGTGGTCAGCATTTTTATTCCAAGAATGTAATAGAGCACTACAAAACTATCCAATTGTATTGGTCGACTGTACAGTAACATTTATATTTTCTTAATGAATGCATGAGGTGGATCCCATCTCAGAACTTCACCCTTTTTTCCTTTTCGGAAAAAAAAGAACTTGTGTCATGTGTGGTCGCATTGGGAAAGTTTGGAGAGAGACAGCCAACCATGGCTAAATCAATCATCTTTGGAGAGAGCGTGGTTTCGGCTGATCGTTGAACGGCTGAAACGAATTGTTTGGCTTTGGTCCACTGGCTTGCACACAAGGATAGATTTTGTGTTGAGAATGATGCACATCATGCTCAAACTCTTCTTGAGTCCGGGCTTTCGTAATTTGTTTTGCAATAAGTAATGCGTTTTGAGGGGCATGTGTTAAGTTGGCGGCACGCCATCATTTCCTTCAAAAAAAATAAACTCAGATTACAGGCTAATCGAAATTAGATTCAGAATGTGCGCTTTTGTTTCCAGTTCTCAGAGATCTATCACAGAGGCGTGAGAAATGGGATATTTCGAATGTATGAAAAGCCAGCAGGGGAGACTAGCAGGAGAAGGCCAATAAGGGCTCTATGTTTGTACATCTGCAATAACCTATCATGGCCATAGCCCCTTCCTTCTTTATTTAGTTTTCCTCTAACACACCGGCAGGACCGATCAGGGGAATATCAATCAGTATAGCCGCCATGATAGAGCATCATATAACCTGCAATTGCAGGCTACATGCGATCAATGTAGAAAATAGAACTTAGAGGGATTACTTACCTGAGTTCGTGTAGTTCAACAACCCCGCCTTCTTCGAGCCGGAAGGCATCGTGCTCTCCAAATCCTCGAAATCTGAATAGCAGAACACGAAGCCACACCGTGCAAGTTATACATCAAAATCGACAGTACCACCGGAGTAGACCTCAAGTCAACAATCAAAATTAATAATTTGAAGTTACGAATTTATCCGCTCACGAACTGCCGGTGGCATATAATCCGATCTAATAACGAAAGATCGAGCATCATAGCCCTCCGCAAACGTATAAATGCAAAAATGTTTCCTACCCCCTCGGATGACGGACTCGCTCCAGAACTTGCTCTTGGACTTGAGATTGAAGAGGGAGAAGACGGAGGACTTCCCGCCCCGCTGCACGCGCATCGTGGATCCGTCGCACTCCGCAGCCGGAACCTGCTAGGGATCAAGCATATGGTAAAGGATGGGAGACGGATGAGATTGAGGAGAAGGAGGGAGTTCGAGCTCGGGGATCACCAGCAGCAGGAGGAGGTGGAGGAGAGCGGCGAGGGAGGTCGAGGGTTTTCCCATCGCCGCGAGTGGGAATGGATGGGAGGGGAGGAAAGGGGCACAGGCAATCTCAGCTTATATACGGTGGTGGTGTGAGGCGAGGGAGGAGAGGTTTCCGTTGCCTGAAGCCGGCGTGGGTGCGTTCATGGGGGGTTATGGTAGGGGTGGGTTCTGCTGCAGATTGCGGGTTGGGTTGGGTCGGGTCGGGTCGGGTTTTTGAACCGAACCGTTCTTTGCTGGTAACTTTAGATGGAGCTTTTTGAGATGGATGTGTAATTGTGTATCATGCGTGAATACTCCCAGTGAAGATAAGTATTTTATAGGGACTGATTTCTCTAGTAGGACATCATTGTTCCTTAAATATCTTGTCAGGATCTTTGATTTACATCTTTTCCTGTCAGGGCATCTATCCATAAATGGTTTGTCGAATCATTTGTTGATCAACACGTTAGATGATAAGGTTTAACAGGCCTCGTGCGGTCTTCAAATGGGTTAGGTCTCCAACGTCACTCTGTAATTTGTCGAAGCTCATGTGATCTTCGAATGAGCTGGGATTCCGATGTCGCCCCGTAATCTACATCAACATACTTTACGTAAACCATCAAAAAGAGCATTTCCGCATTTTTTAAAGCCCGTCCTCGCTCCTTTTCATTCACTTCAGCCTGCTCATCTTGCTCCTTCAACCAGGTGCGAAGCCTTACTCATTGTTACTTCAATCTTGTGAATAATTTTCTTGTATTTTTTCTTTGCCACAACTAGTCTCCTTACATGTAATTTATTTTTTTTATAATTGTATTTTAGTTAATTTGATGATACATGATGTGAATGTCGTAGTTTAAATATCAAGATGGCATGCACCGTTGAAATTTAATGGGCTTTTTAAGATTTAATGAGCTAATATTATTTTCCAAGTCTTTTAACATGGTGATAAAATATTGTAAGTCAAACGTGGTGTGTTTTTTAGTAGACAATTTTATGCATTAAGTGAATAGTGAAGGACTAATATTTTTCAATCTTAAAAGAAAAATAAACAGCAATATACTTGCAAATAAAAAATACAATCATGTGTAAAATGGGGAAGAATGCGATATATTTTTGGCTTGGAAAAATATTGTAAATAGTGCTACAGTTATTTTAGTTAAGAAATTACCATGTAATTAATACTAGGAACATATGATAAAATCAGTATCGCGGCGTGGGTTTCATGCGCAGCAAAGGCTTTGAATGAAGGATGAAGAATCAGTGTAGTAGTGCTACATGATACAACCACAATATTCAAGGGTATGGATTTCTTGTAAAACGAAAAATAATTATAGAATGACTGAATTTTAAAAATACCAAAACCTTAATTTGTTTATAAAATTGAGACGCTCATTTTTTGATAAGGAAGTTAGGTTTAATTTGACCGAAGATAAAAAGATGTGAATTTTTCAGTTCAATTAGAGGAAAAGGATCCTACTACATGAAGTGGGTAACCTTGCATACTCCATGCTCATTTTTTCCAATTTTTTATTTTTTTGAAAAATACTTCTTTAGATTTTCACAACTATATACCTCTAATATGTCATTTAAATTTTGTCAAAAATCGAGACTCATATGCCCTCCATCCAGAACAGGTCGACTACAGCAATTCCAAAAACCATTAAAATTACATGTTCTAGATGGAGGGCATAGGAGTTTCTGTTTCTGACAAAATTTAAATACATATTAGATAGGTATAGTGGTGAAAATCCACGCAAGTATTTTTCAAAAAAATAAAAAAATAATTAAAAAATAAGCATGGAGTAGGTAAGGTTACCTATTCTATAGAGTATGATCCCTTTCCTCGTTCGAATATAGGTTTAAAAATACATGTATTTTTGGGTTTTTAAATTAGTTTTTGTATATTAGGTATTGATTTTATATTTTATTTATATATTGTACACTGTTAGATACATGCTCGTATTCTTTTTTTTTATTGAATTGGTATGGATCTTATAGAAAATAAGACAGTTAATTGACTGATATATTAATAATACAAATGATTCAAAGATTTTTATTTATGTTTTTTTATTCTAGTGGAGTTCGTGTTTTTTATATTTTTTTATAAGATACTACGTAACATATCGCATTTATAAAAAAGCAAGCGTGTGAAAGTCGAGTCGGGGGTAGCCAACTCAGCAAGACCTAGTCGACCATTTATCGGCCAACTCGACTACTCGGTCGACTTTTACATCGAGCTTATTTATTTATTTATTTTTAATTTTTATTTTTTAAAAGCAAACTTATACTAATATGCTTAATGTTATATTTAAAGTCAATTATTGATTTTATTTCATTGTGATAGTATAGAACTTGTAAAATATATGTGTAAAAATGATTTATATATTTAAAATAAATAAAAAAAATCAAAATTCTCTAATGGTCGAATAAATTTGTTTGGTCATTCGACTACCGATTAATCCTTAGTTAGTGGCAATGATGACCGAGCACCGACTACTGCTTTCTGCAACCTTGATAAAAAAGGGTAAAATGGAGCTACCCCTAAGGGGAGCTAACTTGGCTCTCCCATCCTCATTTTTTCTATTTTTTATTTTTTAAAATAATCCGTAAAAATTCATCACTGTATCCCTATATCATGTCATCCAAGTTTCGTGAGAAATAGAGACTCCTACGACTTCCATCTAAGCAATCATTTTTTAAAGGTCGCAGAATTGTTGAAATCAACCTCATCTAGATGGAGGCCATAGGAGTCTCTATTTCGCACGAATTTTGAATGACATAATTTAGGGATATATGATGAAAATCTACGAAAGTATTTTTCAAAAAAATAAAAAAATGGGAAAAATAAGGTGGATGCCAAGTTAGTTCCCCCATAGACAGCCCATTTTACCCTTATAAAATATGTACATGGTGTGATTAGTGTATATGTGCCTTGAGTAACAATATAAAATTGTTGTAATCACATGATACTTTAGTTTCAAAACCCTCATTTGCATGCATGTACGAACCTTAACCACCCAAAGAATATTTTTATTTAAAAATTGTATAATTGTAGTGTATAACTTTAAAGGTGCGCAGAATTTGATTGGAGTTCATCTGTTGCATTTTATTCACGTGGTTAAATTTCTCATGATCTATGTATATCTTGTAATTTATGACTTATTTTTATTCACATTCAAACTAAGCCAATTGAAATTTATACACCTGTGTTGTGAAAACTAAGTCGAGGTTGCCTTCATTAGAAAACTTGTATAACACTTTCTAATTAGAATTTTAATTTATGATCCTTTATTAGAAAAAAATTATTGGTGAAAATCAACCAAGAATGCATGCATTAGATGTCATCTTATAATACCCTTTTAGGATCTCAATAAATATTAGTTAACTACAACCAGTCGTGGTAGAGTTTAGATATACCACTTTGAGATGTTGACATAATATTGAGATTCTCCATTATGCATGCCAATGACATTGTCATAAAACATATAAAATTTAATCGATTGATTAAAATTCATTCAACATAAACTCTAATCGAATTATTGAAGTTTTATTGCTCTTTGCTTTGATCTTATTTTTATTGCTCTTTGCTTTGATCTTAAGATGAAAGTTTGGAGTAATTCAATCCCAATAAATAAATGATAAAATGCATTAAAAACTAAATTTAGTTGTGATTGAGACAAAATTTGTGTCTAGACTTGGGTTTTTACAGCGGTTACCTAATTGGGGCCTTACATGTTAAGGAAGTACTCCCACTTGACGTTCTGCACGATCTAACTGAAAATGTTTCGATCATGGCTAATAGGATTATAAATTTCACAATTTAAAACAAAACAAGAATTATAACATTTCATCCACTTCATTCATTGAGATAAACTAAAGAAATGAAACAATCAGCATACATTTAATGAGACAAAATCAGTGCCTAGACGTGGGACCTTGTAATGGTTATCTAATCAGTGCCTTGCATGTTAAGGAAGTGCTTCCACTTGACATTTTGCATGACATACCGATTCCTTTTCAAATCTTACGTCATCATATCATTCAATACTACATCAACAAATTAATCATATCCAATAGTGACACTACTAAGATCAAAATTGATTTCCCCTCCTTCATATTTAATGGCTAACATAGTTACATTGTTGTGTCTTCTAGAATGGGAGAATCATCTTCGAAAATGAGAACGTGGGCTATGAAGGAGAGAGTGGTCAGATCAAGCGTGTTTGAAGATCTTCTTTTAATGGTTCATAACCTAACCGGTTATAGTCGAGGAGAATATAACTTACGAGTGGCGTGCAAGTGAAGTTTATTGGTAATTGGACAAATGTTCCTTGGGTAAATCGAAATGATGTTATGTTCTTCTAACCTTGTTACATGCAGTGTGTGGTCTTCTAAATCACAATGAAAGTTTATTATATTGTAATGCATGTATTAATTAAACTTTACACTTTACCGACTTGGTCGTGTGAACATATACGAAATTGGGGTCCCTCGTCCATATCGATTGGATCCAAATGCCTTGCATGGTGATACATGTGTCTAGATCTGAATACATATATCAAGAGTAATAATAGACAAAAATAACATATGTGGTGGTCTCCATATGATATGCATATTTTAAATAACTTACATACAATTTGTCGAGAAGGACAAAAAGTCCAGAGGTCGCAGACGGTGTTGATCAGTTTTGATGTAGCTACTATGCACAACCAGATCGTGTTATGTGATAATTTGATATGTACCAACACATCCTATATTTGATTCCCATAATATTATATCTGGAACGTCTAATTCGACGGAGGGACAATGAACCGAGTTAAAATTGGGTAGACCGACTCGGAGAACAAATACTTTGGTGGAGTCAAAGAAGACAAACAATTGCGATGGAAAGATCTTTAACATAATCTGATAAACAACAGTTGGTACGCTATAAGTAATGATACTGGAAAATTACGCTTTGGATTCAGACATCAATGCTTCAACCACTACTTGCATATTAACCATACACTCATATATATATGCCTTGGGTGAGTAGCAATATTCTCGTTATTGATTTGTCAAGTGTGTGAAATTCATAATAAATCTATCATGGTAAAAATCTTTAAAATGTGCAAATTGCGTATGAAGCTCATAGGATACTTGTAGATTACGAAAGGAGCTTAGAGTTGCGAATTTTTTGTTGGTTTGCTTGATTCCTCGTTGTAGAATGTTTGATTAGCGGATCCAATGATGCAATCTTATTCAAATGAACCCTCGGTGGTTCCTTTCTCCTATCATGAACCCCAACTGCAATACGAAGTTGTTTGACCCTCGACATTTGCTTTTTCTTCGCAACAACAATACATTGTTGGGACTCATGATGCTGTGGCAAGATTATCTCGCACATGACCTGTAGTTGTATATGATTTTATAGAGACACAGCTTAATTACACATCCTTCGCAGGCTGGTGACTTCTAGGGCTAACCCAACTACGCAGATATTCATGGAATTCTTGATCAGCAATGGCTTTCCCCCTCAACATGACGTTGGAGTTTCCTACTGCGCATATCTGCATCATGCACCTCCTTTCCAAAATCTCAAACGCCCACCTCAACCAGACCCCTCACATATAAACAAGCAGCAACATGCTTCTCAACATCAGCAACGACCATCACGACATCAGCAACAACATCTGCGAAAAGCAACAACATCTGCGAATTGATAGGGACCACTTTGGTTCGAGAAGGTCTACGAGAGTCAAGTATGGAAACTGAAAGTAATTCTAGTGAAGGAAGTAGGGATTGTAGGGGAAGATTGTCGGATCTCTCTGGTTGTACATGACGAATGTTTGGTTCATGAAAATATGTTTCATCGGTAACATTATCCTAATTAATTTCGTGACATTATCCTCGATGCAATGTAATTAACGAATCACTGAAATGTCCTAATTAATTTTGTCATATTGTTGTAGTTGAGTAATTAAGGATTGATTAAAAAAACTGCTTAAATGAGTTAATGAATTAAATACAAAGCGGTCATATTTATTTTTACTTAGGCAAGCACAAGTCGGTCAAAGGGATGCAACTGTCTCCTCAGGCTAATTTTCAGATCATTTAGACATTAGGTTTTAGAGAGGCCTTTTTTAGATTTGTATGCAATAAAATGAATTGAATGCAAATTGTGACTAAGATCAAGGTTTTTTTCACAAAAATATCAATCATATTAAGTCCACAAATCCTCAAACTTGGTCAGAATGTGATTTAATGCAAATCTAAGCTATTGTGCACTTTTAGTATTTTTAAGGTGTAAAATGAATTCTCTGTGAATTAAATATGCATGCAATGTGATTTTCAATAAATAAATTTTAATAATTAGCAAACCTAAATATTTTCTAGAAATAAAATTAACCTGTATATAAATAAGAGATATCCAGGAAAAATCTTAAATCTTAAAAATATGATGTTCACAGACAGTTAAAATTCATATATTCGAATCACTGGACAATTTATTTTAAGTAAAGTTGGCACGAAATGAGATGATTTTCGAGTAAATTACATAACACAATTAATTCTACCTAAGGTAATTTTTTCAGACTTTTTGGACCAATAAATGATTTATTCTGAATTTCAGAGCTCGCGATGAGTAAAAACGTGCAATTTCTTACCAATTTAATATTCATAAATCATTTCAAGCTCATAAAAATATATTTATTTCACTGCATGATGGTTAATTGTCCAATGTATTATAATTCTCGAAATTAGAATATGATGCAAAATGAAGGTTCGGATAATAGTTCAAATACATGGGTCTAACCACAAAATGAAAATAAAATTATAATAAATAAATAGTATAGAAATACTCTTTTTTAATTACCGAAAATAGCAAGGGATTTCATGCTAAATTCCCAACACAAGTAATGCAGTACACGTGAGTATGGCACGTAGGGGCATTGATGCAATTTCTACAAGACATGGGCGGTGACACACAAAATTCTCCCACCGCACGTGGTGTGCAAGCATGTATGGGGTGTGGGTGGAGCTTCAGGTCCACTGCTACACTTGGTGCACAAGCGTCTCTTCGGGTCGTCCAACCCTCTTACCTCAAGCTGAGGTTCGCACAAGAGTCGTGGACGAACTCAGTCTGTTGGGATGAGAGGGAGGAGGAGCGAATCAACAGTAAATGTGGCACTGAATCCCCTTCTTTTCCCCTTTGTCCTTCTTCATTAGTCTCATCCTGTCTTGATATTGGATTTAATCACGTGGGGAGTGATGAATCTTTGATTAACCATCACTATACTCCTTATTTATCATCGGAGCATAAGAACTTTAATCCAAATCTTCATTAATTCTGTATCATTAACAATAAACCATCTTACTATAATTAACCCTAATTTATAAATTAACCCTTTCATTTTCTTTATTTTTTTCCTTATTTTATTTCCTATTAAGAACTCTCTAAAATTAGATTAATTGTTGTAGACATTTTTTTGGAGTTAAAAATAAATTAAAATGACAAAAAAACAAAGTCATCAAAAATCAACGTTTCTATTCACTGAAAATACTTCCAAAAATTGTGTGTTTATTTGATTTATTTTGACTTTTTATTCAACATTAAACTTGTAGATCTCCTCAATATCTAAAACTTTCATGTTTGACTTTTTTGCTAATTCGACCTCCTTTTTTCCTCTTATTTTTTCCTTTTTTGAATAATTTGATTGGACCACACAGAGCCTTTTTGGTTGTACATTGGTCGCTTCCAAATTGCGCCACGCACTACCCCTCCCTGCCATTGCATCCACCTCTTTCTGCCTGGGTGGATCTACGCCCTCCATCTCCGCAAATCCGCCCTCCATCTCCGCAGATCCCTTCACCATCTGATCTGCTCTCCCTGATGTAATTCCAGCCGCACATTTCCGCTCTCATCTCAGCCATCAGATGATCATATCTTGAGCATATGAACTCCGATTTAGTTGATTTTAGTATCATTTTAATGCTTGTTTCATTATCTATATTATGGCAGTATTTATTTGGTATTTTAACATTATTCTACATGCTAAATTCTAGATGCCCATTATGTCTACTACTCCTCATTTTTAAATGACATTTTTTAATCTTTAATAAACTTTGATGTTCAATTTGATTGAAATTGAATCATCCTTAATTGCTCAATTATTGAACTATTTTTAGGGCATATCGGTATCTGCATCCGCATATCATCTTGCATCGTTTTATTTTTCTAAAAACCAAACAAAAATTGCATATTCTCTGCATCATATTTGCTTGCAGTTTGTATTTCATTTTTGCATAGAAATAAATAATAGAAGAATGCATTAAATTTCTTTGTGTTTAATGATCTTGCATAAACACTTTGCAACTTATTCATTGCATGCATGTGTCTTGCATGATTTGTTTCATTTAGTGTATGCATATTATCTGTTCATTTTGTGATGTGCGCATTGTGTATGTATTTGGAACCTATATCAATGAATTTATTCACTCAAAATTAATTATTAATTTTTGATCCACAAATTCAAATGTGTGTTTTTGTTGAATTCAAATCTGTTTCATATACTACAATTATCAGTTATTAAAGAGACGAATTTTCAGTTCATCAAGGGGGAGGGGTGAGGGCACGACACATGGTGCTCCTCGATGATGTAAGAGGTTCGGTGGATTTACATGAGGTTCGGCCAAGAAGTAGAGGTATTCACATCGTCGATGCATGCTGTAGAAAATCAGATCTTTCAGGGAGCAAGAATTTCGAGGTTGAAGTTGGATATATTGGTTTGTTGCTCTACGATGGCTCGACGGAGACGGCTAAGATGGGGGCACCAGGTGATTCCTCTATGCGTGATAGGGCAACGACTTTGCTCTTTATGCTGATCTGAAACTGCAAAGGGTGGAGCATGATTGCCAGATTTCGGTGATGGAGGTGGAATGAAATGGAGTCGGAGATCCTATGTGAATGAAGAAGGTGAAGGATCTGGAGGCTCGCCTCTTTCAGAGCCGAGGTGGGTCGGGATGGAGGAGGTCAGACAAAGGGGATTTGATCGGTAAGTTGAATTGCTTGGGGTTGTCGATTGAGGAAGAAGATTGAATCAATTTGGGGGTATATGTAGTAGAACATATCTGGAAGAAATCGAAAGAAGAAATTGAAGGAAAAGAAAGCGAAGTGGTTGAGAGGTCTACCTGGAAGATGTGGAAGGAGGTTCGTTTGGGGTGTTAGAGCTCGTGCTCCTGCAAGTCCATGTTCAAGTCGTTCGACGGGAGGACGAACTTGAGCAACCTTATTACAGGAAGAGGCTGCAGCAAAGAAGGAAGAGGATCCTCCTTTGGATCTCATTAAAAGGTGGGGGGTATCTGCTCGACAGTGGTGTTCCTCAATTGTCACCTAAGGATGGCCAGAGATCGCTCCTCACTTCGTGAAAATGGTTGAACCCTTGAGAGGGAGGCGGTAAAGAGGGCTTTGAGGAGGGATCGTTGGAGCTCACCACGAGAGGTTGAGATGAGGTAACATGGACGAGAGGTGTGCGATGAGGTCCTAGACGATGAGGTCGTGGGAGAGATAGAGAGGAGGTGGTACGGCGAAGCGAGGGATGTGGAGGGCAGTTGGGGTTCGATCATGGGCGGAGAAGGTGGAGGAGAGGAGAAGGGGTCTAGGCAGTTCTATCAACCGAGATCAAGCGACCAAGGATTTGTCACGTGGTGAAAGAATTTAAAAAATAAAATAAAATAAAATAAAAAGTTAATATGAAAATATATGGGTCGTTGGATGGAGCACTCTTCATCCAACGGCCATGGATAAGGGCAGCTAAGAGATATCAGATGGGGGCTACGTGGCGACTCCTGGACTGCCACGCATCGCCTCCACAAAATTCAAAAAATAAATTAAAAAAATAAAATAATAAACACTATCAATTCAAAAAGTAGTCTTTATGAAAGTTGTTCGTCTCGATGAGATATACAACTTTCTTGAAGAAACCAAATCAAAAGATGTCATCTGTACAAAATATATTTTTGGTGATATTGTTTTCCAATTTTTATACTTTTTATATAATGGAAATATCAAAATAAAAATCAAATATAATATAATAAAAATATCTGCACATTAATATAATTTTTGGTACTTTTAATAATTAAAAAATAAATAAGAGAAATATGACTTATGTACAGACTCTTTATACAGACTCAGGACGATTTATTTTCTTAAATTTCTACTTCATTTTAGAATTGAATTTTTACACGTTTTATTAAAACACAAATCAAAGAAACAAATTAAAAAAGAGTTGATTTTGTACATAAAAATGACGAGTCGGAGTTAGTCAATATACAATGTGAGCCCAAAATCCATGTTTCACATGTGAACTCCGATTCTTTTGAACTCGATCTTATTTTGCATATAATTCAAATTCAAAAGTGAGTAGAGGTCCATAGTAGACTGTATGTGAGAGATATTTGACTTTGCAACTTTTTGTCACAAACTAGGGTCTGGTTTTATTTGTCAATTATATAAATTAGTATTTTCTGATATTTTTCATTTGATAATGTTCGTATTATGTACACAATGAAGTTGATTTTACTGTATCTGGAGCAGTGAAAAATAAATAAGAACATGAGAAGTTAGTTATGATACATGTGATTATTCACACATAATTTTTTGCTTCTTATTTATGCAATTGTGAATGATAAAGTATGGATATTATTTATACATGCAGGAATACTGATATTGCAATATAAATGACTAAGTGTAACTAATTACTTATGAACGAATTAACTCTCTATTTTCAACTTTTAAAGTGACAAAACACATATTCATCAGTAATCTTGTATCTGTTATCTATTTATGTTTGTTACGAATACATATGCACATATATGAATGCAGATATTAACACATATTTGTATGTATATTTATGTAAAATGTGTTTGTATTTACTTATGCATATATGCATTGACGTAAAATGAAACAGGCAGGAACGCCAAAGCATTTACCGATCAACTAATGATTTGCCGATAATAATAAATGGGTATTATCGTTTACGGGCACGAAAAGATAGGAAACAAAGATCGGCAAACAATTTGTTGATTAGCGAAACGTTCGCCGATCGATGCCTTGACAAGGAAAGGACAAAATCAAATGCCATGACAAGCCATATGGGTGACTGGCGTGCCCTGCTAGGAAATCACTCTTTTATCAGACATTAACCAATATTGAGTCATCCAACGATTGTCATTAATCCACACATAAACCAAAATGTGAAATCAAATTTGTCTATGATAAGAAAATTTAACCATAAATTTGATTTGAAAATAATATATAAAAAGGCACAATAAAATAAAATCCTTTAAAAAGGGTCAAAACAAGTGTGTTATTGCTGCTGAAAATAACTATATATATATCATTTATCTGACTTTACTCACCGATGCCATGTTCTGATATATATATATATATATAGGGGGGGCAGGGAGCCTGCACTCTGGGGTGTAGGAAACTCCCTGTACCCACCCCATTTTTTGATTATTTTGTTTCATTTTTTGAATTAAAAGTTGTGGAGATTTACTTAATATGTTGAGGGGAATACGTATTTCAAATTTCATGCAAAACAAACATTCCTAACACGTTCATCTAAACATGGCCGATTTCAGCAACTCTGAGACCGTTAAAATTGAGTGGTCTTGATGGAGATGATAGAAGTCTCGAATTAAGTTGAATTTGGAATGACAACATGGTGATACATGATGATCTAAATTCCCCAAGGTTTTATTTCAAAAAAATCAAAAAATAATGAAAAATTAAACCGGGTGTAGGGAGTTTCCTACACCCGTCGGTGTAGGGTCCTTGTTCCCATATATATATATATATATATATATATATATATATATATATATATATATATATATATAGGAGAAACTTCAAATGAGACGGGATCTCATTGTGATTATGATGAGCCGCAATATTCAGCCATTGGATTCGGATCGACGGACATGATTAAAACCGGATTTGCAATAGAAAACCACCATCAAAACCGCCCTCTATCCCATTTTTATGGAAATTCTTAACCTATTAACCATAATTCTGAGTATTTCATTGGATTTGGAAAGATTTATTTCCATCGATTTATTTGGGCGGAAATGTCGGAGCTGACCGTGAGCTCCCCTTTAGGAAGTAAATTAATACTTTCCTTCTTTTATTATTATCACAAGCACCCGTCGATACATCCTCATGATTACTCAATTAATTTTTTCCATTTATAACTCAATTTTAATTTTTAATTGTAAAGTCGGAACCATCCAATAGGAAATATATTTTTTAATCCAACGAATTTTGTAATCTAGTATCCTTTTATTTCAAAACTTCTGTAAATATTTGTATAAATCAAATCAAATTTAAAAAAATAATTAAAATTCAATTTTACATAATTATTAAATTACAAATATTTTAATCTTAATATTATTTTCAAACATCGGAGTATACACTGTTGAGACCATCAGTTTATATAAATTTGCTTAAAATTTAAATTTCAGTATGCTATTTCGAATACCAACCAAGTGTTTGTATTATTATGCCTTCAAATTTCAATCAATCTATTCAAATTTTGACGTAAAAATTAATTGTGAAAACTGTTAATTAATTGTTGTGGGATTTTTTTGTAAAATACATTTGTTTTTTTAAACCATAACATATTTACAGTGTTCAATAATTGAAATTGTTCGTATTGAAACCTCATTAACCTTTGGATACCGTTTTATTTCCTCCTAAATTATTGAACTAATCATCATGACATAAATATAGTACATTTGTTGCTATTAAAACCAACAAAATATGAACAAATTTTTGTAAATTTATTAGCTCTATTTCAAAAAGGTAACTTACGATATCAATTCGTTCAAACCTTATTCAATAAAGTATCCTTAAAAAGTAATCTTTTTTGAACTCTTTGGTATTTAATATATAAAATAGCCGGTCATAAATCTGTTTTTAATAAATTAGTTATGCCTAATTTGTAGACCCGTGTTTTCCTCTACCCTCCCCCAGGTTCGTATCCTCTAAATATAGAAATAATTGTCATCAAAACCATTCCATATAATGATAGTGGTTTTGATCTCATTCATTCGTTCTTAATCCAACCGTAATTATGGTTGGCTCATCATAATCTCTATGAGACCCCACCTCATTTGAAAGGGTCCCTATATATATATATATATATATATATATATATATGTATATGTATGTATGTATGTATGTATGTTGGGGAAGCTGCACCGGCAGATGCACCCGGCCATTTTTTTCATTGGTTTTTTGTGTTTTTGAAATGTAACCTAGGGGGATTTAAATCACCATATATGACCAGGATATCATACCAATTTCAACTAAATTCGACATTTATATCATCTCCATCAAGGCTATGACATTTCAACGTTTCAGAATTATTGAAATTGACCATATCTAGATGGGCATGCTAGGAGTGTTTGTTTTGCATGAAATTTGAAACACATATTCTTGTCAATAAACTAAGTAAATCTCCATAAGTTTTTTTCAAAAAAACAAAAAGCCAATAAGAAAAATGGCTGGGTGTAGCTAGTTAGCAGCACCCGCCGGTGCATACTCCCTTTTCCCATATATATATATATATATATATATAGGGGTCTCATAGATATTATGGTGAGCCAACTATATTTACGATTGGATTAAGAAGGGATGGATGAGATTAAAACCACTTGCATGTTATGGAATGGTTTTGATGAAAAACGATTTCTATATTAGGAGGAAACGATCGTGCGATATTCAAGGGAGAGGAGAGGAAAATACGGGCCTACAAAATAGGCAGGCCTATTGTATTAAAAAGAATTCTATGGCTGGCTATTTTATATATTAAATGCGAAAGGGTGCCAAAATAAATTACTTTCAGAAGAAACTATCTTGAATAAGGTTTAAATGAGTTACATTTAGTAGCGACTACTTTGAAATAGACGTAATAATTTTACAAAAAATTGAACAGATGTATGATGGTTTTTTAGCAGCAAATGTACGATATTCAGGGCATGATGGTTTGTGAAACAGTTTAGGACGAAATAAAAGAGCATAAAATGGTTCATGAGGTTTCATTGCGAATAATCTGAATTATTGAACACTGTAAATATGTTATGGTGAAAAAAACCTAATGTATTTTACAAAAAAGTAGATAAAAATGGTTCATCAAAAAGAAATGAACAGTTATTACAATTAAATTTAAAGTAGAAATTTGAATAGTTAGGCTCAAATTTGAAATTCGATAGCATAATCATATAAACAATTGAATCGTAATCATAATAACATAAATTACTAACATAAATTACTGAATTTTAAATTTTAAACAAAGTTAAGATAAACTGATGGGCTCAACAATGTATTATTCGATGTTTGAAAATAATCATAAAATTAAAAAAATATAAATTAATAATTAGGTAAATTTGAAAGTTAATTAGGTATTCCTTAATTTTGATTTGCTTTATACAAATTTTGTCGAAGTTTTGAAATAAAAATAAACTATATTACAAAAATCATTGAATTAAGAAATACATGTGCTATGGGATGGTTTCGAATTTATAAACAAAAATTATCAATGAATTATAAATGGAGAATGATTTTGAGTAATCATGAGGAGGCAGCGACGTGTGGTTATGGAAATAATAAAATAAAAAAGGTAAGTATTTATTTGCATTCTTAAAGGGGATATCACCGTCAGCCCTGATATTTCTGCCCAAAAAACTGAAACACAGGTATTACTGGCGGAGGAGAAATAGGGATTGGGTCTGGCGATCGGATCAAATCAAAGAGGATGAACAAAGAAAAAGATTCGGGGAAGGCATTCAGTGAGGAAGGGAAGGATTCTGCTTCGCATGTTGCTGATCGAAGGAGGTTGCGAAGAAGGTAACGATGTAGACTTAATACATTACAATACGATTTTTTTAAGATTAGGGTTCCCATATGGCTTCGAACACTGAAAATAGAAAATGGAAAACAAGATTAGGGAAGGGAATATGTTATTTTAGTGAACAGTGCATTTTAAAAAATGTTCATTTAGGTTAATGACGTTTTGGAATGGATTTGGGCGAAAAAATACGTGATACAATAACTTTATGATGTCTTACTAGACCAATGCATTTCAAAATTTGGGATAAATTTATAGAATATATGAGACAAATTTTGATTATTAAGTTCTGGATTGCATAAAGAATCATAATAAGAGTGGAATGCATTGTAGAACGGATTTTAAGTATTGGGGAAAACTGCATATGAAGTTTGGTACTAAACTATGCAAATAATAAATCTAAATGAATAAAACAGAGCAATTTAGTAAAATTTAGATGTATCTATAAACAGTATGCATTCAAAAAAACATACGATCTACAACACACAATAGAATAAAAATAATACATTTTTCCTTGTGATGCAGGTTGGCATGTCATCTTCTGAATCAGATTATGATGATTTTGACATTGGATCAAACGATGGGTTACATGTATCAACGAGGTCACCTGAGGGAAAGAATATGCAAATTCTGGAATTAAAGAAACAAAAAGGTAGTTAAAGATCATAAACATTTGAATTATTTAAATTCTATTTGAAAAAAATACTTTTTTGATATGGAACATGTTACTGTTGTGATTAATTTCCATAGATGAAACACAACATAGATGGATTGAGTGTGAAGACCACACAAGACTTAGTGCAATGCAGAGAAGAAGAGTTATTTCAAGAATATGGATGTATGGTTTAATATTTAATAACTTTATATTATCTTTAACGAACGTATTATCTATAATACATAGTTTAAAATATATTTTTGATTTCAGGCAAGGGATACATACATCATAGATGTTTCATTGAACACTTTGTCCAGTTCATAGATGGACACAAACCTACTCCAAAATAACAATCGCTTATATCGAAGACAGTTTTCTCAAGACTCATAAACATAGGAAATATTGATATATAGAGAAAAAACCCGCAATGGATAGTAGAGAAATACCAAGGAGGGAGGGAATTTCGTTTTGGTAATACGGTGGTAACATTCAGCGATGATGATATTGGTATCATTCTTGGATTACCCAATACATGGTTTCCAATTACAGTTAGGGGAAAACATTTACCTTGGAAAAGTTTGATATCAATAGAGCTTTTTGACAATGGGATGATTTTCAACAGGAGGAAACTGGTTCATGTTATGATGGACTACTATGACGTGACGATGATAACTCGATAACAATCTACGTTACTTGTTTAATTCTGTTCATGTTTGCGACGTTCCTCTTTCTAGATTGTGCATATTCGTTTCCAAAAGAATTACTGCACTACGTTGAGTCATTGGAGGACACAAGATACTTTAATTGGTCAGATGCAGATACTAAGATGATCTTGTTCAATATGGACAATGTGTTTCATAAGATTCAACAGAGAAGAAATGGAGCAGCACACATGACACTAGGATATCTAACCGGATGCGTAGCTTGTTTATACGTAAGATAATTTTGTACTTTAAACTATAAATGATTTTACTAAATATTATTCTAACATTGAATTATATTCAGGTATGGATGCTTGAGTACTGCTGCAAGGAACTAGTTGTAAGTCGTGATTTGAGGCCTAGAATAAGGAAGTGGAGTGGAACAGTAAAAGGGTTGTCACGAAGATTAGTATCGCTGAGCAATGACCATGTATTTATGTTTAATTCTATAAATGTATAGATGACAAAGTAAAATATGACATCCACGATTAATCTTGTCATCGTTAATAATATTAGATTCTCATTTTTGAAACTTTAATCTTTTGATATCTGTGGTATGAGTAATATAGATTGAACCGTTTCAGTGATTTAGATTTTTTAATGAGTCTAAATTTTATTTAAATATATGGGAAACAATTTTCAATAAGTAAAAAAATACATATAAAAATTAAGGATATATACAGATTGAACTAGTTGGTCATATAGTAATTTGATGACATGAAAAAACAAAATTATTCAATAAATGATTTCATATGGAATTAATATGCATTGCTTTAGAACAAATTGTTCACTTATATA
The DNA here is from genome assembly GCA_037367405.1 of Ottelia alismoides. Lineage (NCBI taxonomy): Eukaryota > Viridiplantae > Streptophyta > Magnoliopsida > Alismatales > Hydrocharitaceae > Ottelia > Ottelia alismoides. The sequence continues at coordinate 202,082 of JAZKJV010000997.1, forward strand.
CTTAAAAGATTTTATATATTTGATTTACACTAGATCTTGCCGAACATTCACCCATTGAAAAATGAGATAGTGAAGATAGGACATGATGAGTATGTCTTCCCATATGAAAAGTTCCTCTTGAGTGGTTTTTCTGTTAGGAGACCACAATTGATAATTGAAGAGTTGATACCGATTCCATTGGATGGTCCTCTTAGAAGAGGAAGGTTCAAGAAGGGAGTGTTTAATGTAATCAAAATTTATGACGGGAAGGGTACTGAGGTTGAAATAACAAAAAAATAAAGCTAAACTGTCAGTGTGAAAATTTGACATTAGAAGTAAGAGAGTTAAGAAAATTGATTGAACATCTTAAGGGGAACTCAAACAACAACGATATTGATGAAAAGATGGTGGGTTATGAAGCTGAGATAATGATGTTAAAGAAAGAAAATCATGAGCTTAAAGAGGAAATTCTTAAGTTGGTGGATCAAATATGATCTGTACTTCATGAACCAATTCTGGAAAATGTGGACTAACATTTTTCGAGCATGACAAATACTGAAAGCATGGTTGAGACATATGATCAACAAACTCTGGAGGATAGAGATGCTTGTGAAGAAAACTCTGAAAAAGTGATGCTTGAAAAAGAACAAGAAGCCGGATTTTCGGAAGAAAAATATGCAGATGTGGATATCATTGAAATTGAAAAAGTGGGTGACGGATGTTTGGAGGTAGTTGACGAAGAGATGACCAACATTGAATTTGAGAAAATAGATGTTATGCCTTCATTTGAACTTGGGTTTATTGATGGTAAAAAAATGAAGTTTGATAATTAGTAAAACACCGACAAAAAGAAGAAGGGAAAAGGCTCAAGTTAATCCAAGCTCTTTAGCAAGAAGAGTCAAAGAGAGGAGGGAGGCAAGAAGGACAAAAACAGAAAAATGCAGACAGTGAACAAATGAATATAAATGATGAGAAGAAGAAAGCAACTAAGGAGTCGTCAAAGATTGCATCGAAGTCTTCAGAAATTACTGCTCAGGCTGACTCAGAATCATAGGTAAGAAAATAAATTATACTAAAATAAAAATAACAGATACCGATATATTTTGTTCCTGTGCAGTATCTATGCGATGCTCCAACAGATTTCATAGGATTTGAATACATAACAACGGAAGAAAAGGAGATAATACAAAGATTCGTGAGAGATCCGGCAGACAAGTATGTTTCTTTTAAATATCTTAATTATTGTTTGAATGCTTTATTAATATTATGAAAATGATGGTTAAGATTAAATATACAGGTTAAATGCGACTTATCATTCGCCGTACAAGAGTTACTGCAAAGGCTGGGAAATACATAATTTCTTATACGGAAGAATGATTGAAGACTCGGTATGTGTTTAACTATTTTTTTAACAGTTAAAGATAGCATGGAAGACTATAAATGTGAGGAAGATATCTATTTTAATTATCGTCTGAAATTATGTAGATCATCGAGATGTATCTTGAAATCGTTTGCCATAAACACCGAAAGGAGGAAGGAATCATTCCCTTCATATTCACATCTATTTACAAAATGGTAAGTCAATCTAGTACTTTATATATTTAGACGGATAATTAACAGAATAAAGCTTTAACTGCACAGCAATACTTCATTAACAATGTTGAGGCGGGAACCGACGAAGAGTTCAGCAACTTGGAGCAGTTATATGATGACACTGAAGACCTTCTTGGATTATCAAAAGTCTTCACGGTCATTCATACCAGAAACCATTGGCATTTGCTTGTTGCAGATTTGGAAACACGGAATTTCTACTCGTACAACTCTATGAAAGGGAACAAATTCCACAAGAAAGATCTTTACAAATAGGTATTGATTATACATACACATACAATTTTAATTATATCATTCTCTTAAATTTACGAAAATAACTAAGTTCTTAATTTCAGATGGGATGGATTAAAGAATATTTCAGCACAATATACTTGGGAGATATCATTTTCAATTGGGGACTAATCTGTGTTGAAGACTGCCCTCAGTAACCCGCACAAAGCTTGGACTATGGAATTTACGTCATGAAGATGATTGAGTACTTGTGTGAAGGAAAAGCGCTAGATTTATGATACAACGACATTCCACGATTCAGAGCCGAAATAGCTTGCGAACTGTTACGCAGTAGCATGGTAGAAAATTCAAGTTTCAAGTGATGAAGTTATTTATGTTGGTAACTATGATAATATAGCTATATATTATATTTAGTTGGACAATGGTTACAAACAATGTTAGTTTATTTATTTTTGAGTCTAAACTTAGCATGTAAAACTGATTATATCTTCTCAGTATTTTTTGTGCTATATGTTGAAAATGATGCTTGATTTCTGCATATTTAATGTGATTGTGATACAGACACTTGAAATAGATGATATTCTTATAAAAAATAATAAAAACTACTTTATTATAAATGACCACGAGGGATTTTACGATTACAAACAAAAAATATGATTTGAAGAATTTATTTAGATAAATAAAATTATGACAATATCTATAAATTGATATGTCCGATTACGAAACATAAAATAAACTTAATTAGAGTATTCCAGCTTGATTTAGTCATCATATATAAACCTTAATATCAATAAGATGAGTGTTTATATATGAAAAATACTGTACAGATAATATATTACAAAACATTATGATTTTATTACAATGTTATATAGAATTTTGAATTATTACTTGTAAAAATACAAATATTTATAGCTTGTCCATTTTTAAAGGATTTCATTCCAAAGACCCTTGGAGTCATTTATTGTAGTACAGTTGATAATCTAGAGCCTTGATAAAAAATTTTGATTCCATTATTAAAATCTGATCTTTCTTTTGACAAAAATGAAAATGATATTACTTATTGAAAGTTAATGCCAGCGTTGATCTGTTTAGCGCTTCGCATTGGTATATTGAAATTAGACAAGCATGTAGACATGCTTAAATAAATTAATCACTGATAAGAATAGCACATATTAAGTGTGTTTGGAATTTAAAATAAAATGGATCAGATATATTGATTGAATAAACAAGCAAATACAAAAAAATAGAAATAAACAGATAAAAAAGTATAATACAAATCATTATATATATCCATTATAGGATACAATAATTTAAAAAAAAATTGAATACATGATGTTCCATTACATAAAACATGGTACTATCTTGAAAGAGCAGACTGTGGTTGCTTGTTGAAGATGAATCATACTGGAAATTCTTTATAAAAGTTTCTTCATGGAAGTTGATGCTACCTCATATGTCTATGAGACATTGGTTGAAAAAAACAAGAAAAATACTATGAAATTAAATTCACATGTGACTCAGGATAAGTGTATAAATGTGAAATTCAATGATAAAAAACAAATTTAAAATAAAACATACCTTAGGAGAATCTCGCGAAAATAAAACCACAATTTAGATTGTTGGTTACGAATCACTATGTACAGAGCTCAAAGATAAATCACTGAGATGAATGTCATAAAACTTAGAAGTTAGCTTATTAACAAGATTTTTAATAAACAAATATATATATAAAAATATGAACAAATAAAATTTCACCTATTAGAACTTTGCAAATGGTTTGAAGGACAGTTACGAGAGTCGTGACCAGCATTGTACTTGCCACATGATTTGCATTGCCTCCTTTTGTTTCTTCTGAGTTCATTGTTTGGCCTTTGCCTATTACCACTACCCTTTGGCCTGCCACCACGACCACTTCCTTTCGTTCTCGCAGTGTTGGGTTCACGTATAATAGAAGCATTTGCATTAGAATTTATATGGCTGGAGTTGTTGTTATCATTCAACTTATTTTGCTTTGAGCAGTTCATAATTTGGAGCTGGGAAAGAAGACTTTGAAGTTTCTTTTGAGCAAGATCGAATGCAGAAGAATCATCAACGGACAAAGGAACTACATTGGAGCATAGTCCATTCAATTCACCAGCCCTTTCATGTTGAACATTCCTATTGTATAGAGGGTAATTTCCAGATTTCTTAACATTCTTTGTCCATCTTTTTAAGATGTACGCACTATCTAGCATCTCAATATTTCTTGTTTTGAAAACATCAAACAAATATCTACATGGTATACCTTGGTATTTCATCTTCCTGCATGAACAAACAACTAAATTTGTGTCAGTATAAAATGAAACCTCCCTGCGTTTTTCAGTTCGACCAATTTTGCTGACATGATATATTATTTTGCTGCTACAACTTTCAGAAATTACAACATTCATCTCAATCCCTTTCTTTGAGATGCTTACGAACGACATAAAACATAGTCTTTGTATATATTTGCCATAATTGATCTTCCATCTCCAATGTGGTGTTTGTTATTGGTCTCTTCTGATCTGAATAATTATCCAAGTCATTGTCACGTTCTCTAAGCCTCTGAAGGGAAGTCTGAAACCTGAAAATGAATTCAAGAAGGGAATTTTGCTTAGTTATGTGGCTTTGGAGGAAAGCATTCATACTCTCGCTACGTTGAATGCTACGCATTCCTGCAAAAATTTATCCCTCATGTATATATATCCAGCCACTTATGTCTTATGATGAACTTTTCAGGCAACCATCTATTATCTGATAAACCAAACTGATCAATTGCAGATAGCCATCCATTTTCAAAAAGCTCAACAAAGTGTGTCCACTATACGAGGATAGAAAATGTTTGTAATGCTTTGTCAATTTCCTGTATAGGACCAAGCTTTGTCTTTAGCTTTGACATTATGTGCCAGGCACAGAGCTTATGAATATTTGAAATGATACAAGAATAGCTGCATGTATAGCAGGGTCTTCATCTGTAACAATAGAAATATGATGTTTTCCCATTGCCTCGATGAATTTGCCGAACAACCAAACAAAGGATTCAGTATTTTCTCCGTGTAAAAATGCATTGCCAAAGAATAAAGTCCTGTTATGATGATTGACCCCACAAAATGAACCAAAAACAAACTTGTATTCGTTAGTCCTTTAGGTGGTGTCAAATGTAATTGCATCACCAAAAAGTTTGTCATCGGCAATTGACTCAGAATCAATCCAAATGCAATGAGTAAGCCTGTTTTCCTCGTCAGTTTGGTAGGAATAGAAGAAATCATGTGTCTTCCTTTGACAATTGCATAAGTGTTCAAGGAGCAGATGAGCATCCAATCCATCTCTATTTTTTTTCTGTTCTATTTAGATTGTATATATCACGAACTATACCACCAGCTTGACTGTTAGTGATAAAACCATTGTCGATGAAAGTAGATTGTTTCGAGGTGGATATGTTAACATCAGTCATTGATTTGGCGAGCAACTTCGTAGCCCTTGAAAACCTTCTATTGGGTCTCAAATAACGTCGTTTAGAAGGCGTTACAAGGCTGTGATTACGATCTTCGCTGAATTTAACAACAATCCAATCACCTTCTTCACGTCTAAGTCGAATAGCTAGCATTGCATTGCATCATGTTTTGACTAAATAGACTCTACGTTCTTCTCTGTAAAATTCAATATCATCACTGTAATCATTATCCACTGAAACACGCACTTTCCTATTGCTATTGAGAGTAGAGAAATATTATTTCGAACAAACAAATTTCTTAAAAATAACAATCTTTTCCTTGGTTACTCTATTTTAGCACCATGTAGTGTACTAGTTTTTCTCACATTAAAACCAACGATAGTAGCATAAGATTCATAAAACTGGTATACTTGGTCAATAGATCCAAAAGTCATTCCAATGATAGGGGTATATGGATTGGCATATTCATCAAACCTTTGAGGTGTGTTGCAGTTTTCTGAAAAGGGTACAATTTAATAAGAAAATTTTTGAATAATTAACTACTACTGAAATATGTATAGTATTAAACGATTAAAGTATTTGAAATGAGGTAGTACTAACCCAATTTATATTGAAAAAAGTACAATAAAGTGGAGATTTTGAGATCTTACTAATATAAATATCTGATTTTTAAATATATATAAACATTAATAAAATAATGGAACACAATTTAAAAAAATAGCTTTCAATTGTACAATTATGAAATAGAGCATCAGATTAGATACATACATTTTGTATTTTCAAAGAATCAGCTGAAGGAGAAAGAACAAGATAAATAGGAGTTGTTGATTAAAAATTTTATAATTAATGCCTTTATATGGAAAAAATTTTTAAATGATAGCAATGAAATGCTGAAAGATTACAAAAAGATTAACAGGAATACAATCTTATAGAAATTGTAAGAAGTAATCTATTTTTTGTAAAAAATATATACGAAAATGTATATAAGTAATATCTAAAAGTATTTTTAATAGCGTAGTTTTGGCGAAAAGTATACTGAACAAAAGATTGATGATTATATTTTGAGATATTACTGTAAGCAATTAAATTTGAATAATCAAATAAATAGTGAACGCTAGTAAAATATTAGCTGCAAAAAGTAAAATAAAAGTTGTTATTAGTAAAATAGTAACTAAATGGATCAAACTATTAATATGCTTACAATAAAGTTGCTTGAATAGTTTGGAAAATGTATATTAGTTATTTAAATATATACAGTATGTTAGTAAAATAATGTCTGACTTAAGTAACTTAAATGCTTTTATTTGTATATTCGTAACAACGTGTATCAAAGTATATTATGCTTGCAATAAAGTTGCTGGAATATTAAACGCATGGTTTTGACTAGTATAACTCTATTGAAAATGTAAAAAAAATTTACATTAATTTAAACAAATATACACGAATAAGTAAAAGTGCATTCAATCACTGTGAAATAAAGAATCAAATAAAGGAATATATGCAAACCTTCAGTTTCAGAATTTCCAAATCTTCCTTCCGAAGGACCATTAAGTAGAAACAGCGGCTGGTAAGAACATGAATTAATGGATAATGAGATGACATAAACATAACAAACTCAGAATTAAAAAAGAAAAATTTTGAAAATAATATTAAAGCATTGATACAAAGAGAAAAATTTGAAACCTGAAAATCGATGAGATTCAGACCAGAGTATTCGTATATTATTTTCGAAGAACCGATAAGAAGAAGTTGTTGCTAGAATGATGAAATTTGATTAAATACAAAGACCGATGTAGGAAAATTTGTAAAAATATTACAAAACAGGTTTATAAAATCATATCGAAGCAAGAGATTTGAATACAATCAAATGAATAAATTCAAAATATGAATGAAATACCTGGAAACCGCCGGTATTTGGATTTTCAATCGACATCGACAAAGGTGAAAGAAATAATTCTGTTGAAAAGTAAGTAAATAATGAACACTGTGATGCATTGAATTCAAAAAGAGGAAAGAAATGGAATGCTACCTCAATAAAGCGGGATGAAAATATTGATGGAAACAAAACATTTCAAATACGAAATGAACGAATTTATGGGTAAGGAGTGATGAATTTCCATAAAAATAAGAGCCACGGTTGTTTTGAGGGTGATTTTGTTTGCAAATCCGGTTTTAATCATGACCATCTATCCAAATCCAACGATTGGATTTTGTGGCTCATCAAAAATACAGTGAGTCCCCGTCTCATTTGAAGTTTCTCATATATATATATATATATATATTTCTAAAAGAGTGCAACTTAGTACTTGTTTATCTTAATTTTATCTATCTAATGCAAAAATGATAGGTATACTTTATACTTGTTTTTTTAAATGTATACTCTATGTTGTAGTCGCATTTCCATTTCAATGGTCTCGAAATCATATCGGAGTTTGAACGGAAAAACTTTTGTTAGAACTGAAATAATCTTTTATATTATATTAAATCGAAATGATAATTTAAAGAGGTCAACTTAATCAATTGTGAGATAAAATCAAATGTGTAAATACGCGTATAAGTTACAGCTCTTTCATCGCTCGCAACTTATATAATGCCTAACACCTCGTCTGGATTGATATAAATCGCATTCGAATTTTCTCATCAGGGGTGCATTAATAAAAATTAACTAACATTAATTCATACAACTCTTCTTGTAAAACCATCAATAAGTCAAATCATAAGATCCCATTTGCAAATACCATAAAATTTACTCACTTGTTTAATTAGAGATACAAATATATTTAATTCGCCCAGCTGCCCCTCCCGAGCAAAAGCAACGCAAGGGGAAGGCGTCCGAGATCCAGGTGCATGCCACCGGCAACGTCGTTGTTGGCTGAAGGTCTCGGTCTCCCTCACTTGTTTCTTGTTCTTGAAGCAGGAAGAGACGAATCCGCAGATTGGAGGAAAGTAGTACAAACCCCCTTCCTCCTTCCTTCCCCTCCAACCTCTCCTCCCTCCATGCCCTCGACCTCGCTGACAATCTCCTCTCCGGTCTATGGAAAGAACATGGGGGTGGCATATCTACCGTTGGATTTCCACTGGTTAGATTAACTCAAAACTAACCCAAGCAATTGACTCAAATGAAGTTAAAACTGACGACATGATTTGTGGGGTAAGACGGAGCAAGTTACGGGGTCAAGGGAGGAATTAGGCTATTTTATGTCGTTGAGGTAATTGACAAAAGTTATAGGGTTTGCCGGGTAAAAATATCTAAAATATAAGAAGAAAAGACATTTCCTTAATAAATAGTCGAAACATATGATGTGAATACTAAAAATGACTAAAATCAAAATAAGTAAGAATTGGAATAAATATCTCGTGCCCAATAACTTTAATCCCTAAAACCTTGCAATAATAATGGGAGTTGTTCCAGTACATCACATGCGAAGTGTGAGTAAAAGTACACCGATTGACACATTAAGGCTTCGTTTGGTTGCCGGTGTATACACTGACATACCCTTCATTCCAATCCTCTTATTTGGGTTGGAATTCCATCACAAATCAATATGACATCACATCACATTCTTTATTCCAACCCTCATAACAATTCAAACAACTACTATTCACATGGGGTACCCCAACCCAACCCAGTAACCAAACTAACCCTACACGTTTATCGTGATTTAATGTCCAACAACAACTGAGATAATCAAGCAATAGAGAATTGATAGCTAACGGAGATATATGCAATTCCCATTTTCTAATCATATTTAATAACCATGCAATGGAAGCAATGACATGTAACTATAATCAAGAAAATAAAAAAAAACTTTGAAATAATGTACGACTAAAAGCAATAGGCATTAATAATGAAAATGATTAGTATACCCAAACTAAATAATCACATGTAGATTGATAAACTACATCTCCATTTAACTGTCATGGTTAATTATCAACTTGTGCATAGCCGCGGTGAAAATATATTATCGATTATATCTCAAATGATGAAAGTGTTAGTAATTGGAGAATTAATTTTGGCACTTCGTATTAAGAATGAATTAACATTATCAGTATTAAAGTTTCATATAATAACGGCTATGTTGTAAATTTTGTGTTTTTTTACGTCAGAAGACATAAAGATGAATCGTCCAATTGTTCGTTGACGTACCTTTGTTTTATTGTCATTGAAACTCGAAGAATGAAAAATTGTATGATTTTATATCACTTATTTTTTTGTTAAATCTCTAAATAATACAAAATTGACGTGCAATGAGTAATTACAATATTTATTACCATAACTTTTTAGGTTTGAATGCACCACAAAAAATGTTATTCATTGCAAAATTATAGTTTAATTTTGTAGTCCATACCAAATGTCGTATTCCTTGTTAATATTTTTATATAATGGTAATTTTATGATTTAATTGTGGTATAAAAGTTGCGATTAATTAATATTCAACATTAAGAACATAATAACATAGCTAAGTTTTTATTCTGATATAAAAGTTTATCTGGAGAGTCATTCCTAATATGAAACTAAAACATATGTTCTTTGGCAAGCGTTCCAATGATACCGGTTATATATATAATTGGCAAAGTCTTTTCTCACTATAAGTATGGTAGGTTATGTGGATTCTTGCTCAAATCAATGTTAAAGATTCGACTATTTCTATGATGGTTGTCGACTAACTAACGCAACCTCCACAAGGTGGATTTGAATCCTGACCTTTTGGATGGTGGACACACTGCACTATCACCAGACCATATAATCGGGTATATTTTATGTGATAATAAAACATGATAATACAAAATTATACTTTAGTACAACATATACACTTAAGAATTTATGTCTCAGGTGTAGAGGGCTCAAGTGGGCAATGCATCATCAATTTTATGTCAATAATCAACACAAAAATAATCATCGCATTGTTGGGGATAATGAGGCAATCAACCCAGGATATATCCCCTAAATCTGTCCTGCAGCAAAGATGGCACAACAAGTATATGTTCCCCACACGGAAACTCAATATCAACAATGATAGCACAAGCAATAACAAGCAAGCAAGCAATCACACGAGACACGGATTTTTACGTGGAAACCCTTACTCAATGTGAGCAAGGGAAAAACCACGGGGCAAGACCGGCAACGATTCCACTACGGTCGAATGAGTTAATGTTCTTCCCGGTTTTGTTCCCACAAAATCGAGGTACAAGCCACACACAATGGATCCCTAGGTATCCCTAGGGGCCTGTTTGGTTGCAGGGTTGGGCAGGGTTGGCCCAACCCTGGTTACTATTCATAAGGGTACTTCCTCATCACAGATTACTATTCACCCAGCCCAACCCAGCCCAACCCAACCCTGCCCAACCCTGCAACCAAACAGGCCCGTAGTTCTTCTACAAGGAACTAACTATCCCTAGGTATTCAAAATACCAATATTGTGCTCTAAAACAAGGAGATGGAGTATCTTCCCTTGTGGGCTCTCGGATGGAGACCCAAACCCGACTTCTTGAGGTCGTCCGCAACGACCTCCTCGCTCCTCCTCTCGAGCTCGCCCAAGCCACTGCCCTCCAAGCCTAAGACCACAACCCTAGCCGCTGCTCCTCTCGAACACGGCTACTCCTGCTCTCTCCCTTGCGCTGGAGCTCTTTCCCATGCGTGAGGAGGACGAAGAGGGTCCAAAACCCTGCCGCTGCACTCGTTCTTCGCTAGGAAAAAGGAGGCGTTCGGTCGCTGGAAAAAAAGGAACGAATGGGTTGCTTCTTCCCTGTCGAGAATTCCTGGAGTGGGAAGCAATGGGGCTCCCACTTGCTGGGAATATTGCAAAGATACCATTGCCAAAGGGTAGAATGTTGCAGCCCCCCATGTTGAGGCTGGAATGAAAGAAACCCAACACGTATATTGTATTTGAGCGTATGAAGTAATGCAGTATACCATAATAGCAGACATATGCACATTTTTAGCTCTTCTATTGCAAGAAGTTTACGTCATGCATTGCAACAAAATATGTTTGTAGTGATTTTGTTGGACTAAAATACTAATCACGATTAATTTAATTTTTGAAGAATATCAAATGACAAACGTTGCTTTATGTATTGTCACTAATTATATAGTACCAGATATATCATGTATTTCTAATTTCAAGTATATAAAATAATTTTGCAAGGAATAAAATCATCATTATATATTTTAAATTTCAAAATGAAGGAACGAATAGTATCTGTGTCATATATTCAACTATGGAAGACTGAGCATCGGATATCAAATTAAAGGAACGATTTCATGATGGATTTAGAATAATTTTCCTATCTACTACAAAAAAAAGCTACGATGACACTTTTTTTTCAAAATTTGCCACTAAATCGTCCACTGTCAAATATAAAAAGACGATATTATTCGACGTGAAATAGTATTTTATACTTGGAATAAGCGAAAATTACCACAACCGCTGGTATATTATTAGCGACACATCCATATAAGATGTTTATTCATTATTATTTTTCGAATTTTAGCTAATTGTCATGAATTTTTTTGCTCGGAATTTAGCAAAAAATAATTATAATTTTGAAAAATAGCACCGGATATGTTCACTGTATCGACCATCGCTAATGATATAGCAATAGATATAATATTTACTGCTATTTTTAAGGATAAAAAATAATTTTGCAACAAATAATTGTATTGTATGTTTATGAATGGATGATTTAGTGATGGTTTCTGAAACAAAGCCGTTATAATCCTGTTTTGTTGCATTGAATGCATTTTGTTGTAGTCACCATATTCGGAAGTTAGTACATATGTCATGATGATGCCCATCGAGCAGTGGGAGGTTGTCGGCGAAGATGCCATTGCGAAGGCCTACTGCCCATCACTCATCAATGTCACTTGTTGTAACATCCCAACCCAAACATAGTGCCATACCTAAAACTCACGAAGTATGGGTATGGTTTATAAGTGGTGGGAATTACTACTTGATAACTTGGCTTAAGCTTTTGGGTGGTTGCCAACGGGTCCATTTGAGCCTGTATCCAACAAGTTGTCAGGGCTAGTTTTCCTCGATAACGGACCAGGGACCTAAGCCCGGGACGTTACAAATGGTATCAGAGCTAAATTCTCTCTGATAGTGAAAAGGGCTACCCGAGAGGTGGAGCCGCCCCTACAAGAGCTGGGAATAAGTGATGGACCATGTTGCAACGAGGACGTTGCGAATATAAGTGGGGAGGTTTTAACATCCCAACCCCAAACATAGTGCCATACCTAAAACTCACGAAGTGTGGGTATGGTTTATAAGTGCTGGAGATTACTACTTGATAACTTGAGCTTAAGCATTTTGGGTGGTTGCTAACGGGTCCATTTGAGCTCGAACCCAACAAATTATCAGGGCCAGTTTCCTCGATAACGGACCGGAGACCTAAGCCCGAGACGTTACACTTGCGCTCTTCACGTCCTATCCTATCACATAATACTTACGCATTTGAGTTCTACTTATAATAACACTAAATACATAAGATGTTTTTCAATATCCATTTCACGTATGATTATATATCGGTTGCCAATTTGAAAAATTATACTGTGAACTTTTGGTCAATGTTAACTCCATGGTCAATGTAAACTATATGGTCAATGTAAACTGGAAGTACATGATCACTTAGCAAAGTAGTTACAATCGAAAGATGCCTTATAATTTATATCAAAATTGGGCAAAATATGTGTTTATTTCTTACCTCTCTATTTATTGCTTAAATATCGCTACAGTATTTAACCATATCACACACACACGGAGAGAATTTTACACTTATGTCCTTCTCCAATAACACTTACTAGTGTAAAACCCGTGCGTTGCATCGGAACTTCTTTCTTCTAGGTTTAATATGATAATGAATGGAAATGAGTTGATTTGTATCTCCATGCTTGATTTAAAGAATGATGCAACGTTTGAAGGTAGCCTGAAAAAAAGAAAAAGTGGGGAAAATAAATCTTAAACAGTTCAAAGAAATAGACAAACATGTTGTATTACAAATAAATCCAAAACACTTCAGAAGTTGTGACAAATATCTTGTATTAAAATATATTACATAGGAAGAAACATCATTTTATAGTGAGTGTGAACACTTATTTATCTAGCATGTCGAAGAACACAAATCCTTTTACTTGAAATTAAGCATTTTGCGAACCATATCATCAATGTTACTGCATGTATACGAAATTCTACTCAGCTTATATACAAAGGAGGTGTATGGTTTATATTGGAAATGTTGTCCTCCAGATTACAGTAATATATATGTCTCTCGCAACGAACTTCCCATCTTAGTACTCTTACAAGAGTTAATAGATATAATTCTATCAAATGTTTCTTTTTAGGTGTCATGCAGTTGCGACATTCCAACTGATATTATACGATATTGTTTCATATTCTTTACCATTTGAATCCTACTAAAGCACCTTACAATATAACTATATTCAATATTTTAACACAATAAGCACCTCACAACATCATGCAGACCACTATATATTTTATTTAGCACAATAAACACCTTACAATATCACCGAAACATGTCAATTCGTGTGTATAGTTGAGATCAATAGATTGCACATTTTCCTACCATCTTTATAATCTTACAATATTGCCTAAATATCTTTCATAATTTTTTTTTGTTTTTATAGCTACATCAATTTACGATTCAATATTTTTTACTTGCGGGAATGAATAACTTAAAACCGTCTTCATATTTTAACCATCATTATCAAACATGAACCTGGCTCAAGCTAACATTTTAAACATGATAGAACAAAACTATACAACGTACCAGAATATTTGAGTATGCAATATAGTTTTGATCTATGATGTTTTAAACGTTAGCCTGAGCCAGGTTGACGTTTGATAATGACAGTTAAAAATACACGTTCTTACAAATAAAAATCATTGATTTATTTAAGTATGCAATATAGTTTTCAAAAAATAACATTGACGACTAAACACAAGAGTTTTACATGAAAAGTTGGGTTGGTTCTACAATGCATAACACATATAAAGCTGGAAAAAATATGACCACGCCTGTAAAATATTTGTACATGTTCTTTTAATAACAAAAGATATAAAGCCAACTAATCCAGCTAGATAAAGTTGGGCAAAGTATGTCCTCATCTACAAAATATGTATACATATTCTTTTAATAATAAAAAAAATCAAAATATGGTAATCAAGCTCATATGTATTTGTTAGGAATTAGTTGTCAAAAAAATGTTGTATATCTTATACATAGATATTGGTAAGAGATTGTGATTTCTCACTTATTTTTTTTAAAACAACAATATATTAATCATAGTTTACATAAGATTGCGAGCATGAGTTGGCGCTCGACGTTCGCTAACCAAATCACATATCTCACTCACAACTAAACACCACAACCTACCCAACGAAGGTAAACCTGAAATCTTTCCAAAATCGAAGACGAATACATGAAATAAGAAACATATCAATGATGTGCCGACCCTCAGATGTGCTGCTAAACCATACCGAAAGAGGGAAAATCTATAATCTTTCCAAAATCGAAGTGCTTTGGTGTGGTGATCTCAATAGTGATTTCAGATGGGCTCATGTGTGGTTGCTCGATGAATCTCCTTGCTAAAAATCAAACAAACATGTCAGTGATTGTGTACACCAATCCTTGAAGGAGTTGTCATCCCAATGTGCTCTATCGCCATCAATCTTATTTTTCTCGCAGTTGGAATCGACTAAACCCGTCTTGGGTGGAGGCAAAGAGGGGCTTTGGGCCGATCCATGACGGCGGAGTACCAGACAGAGGAAGTTTATGACTTAGGAATTCACCATAAAGAAGAATCTCGAACAAATCAAGCAAACAAAGATGTACATCGACGATAGAGGACCTTAGAGGAGTTGTCAAGATGTACATCGACGTTAGAGGACCTTATATGAGTTGTCAGCCTGAGCTCTTCGGCCGACCACGATCCTATGATTCTCATAGAGTGCTCCAAGTAATGTCGTCGCTGGTGGTGGTGAAGAGAAGCGACGCGTCAGTTCCAACGGAAAATAAAATGGAAGTTTATGTTTTAAGATTTTAAAGAGAGGATGAGAAGACCAAGTAACCCTCGTTTTTTGATCCACTGCAATCTATTCCTAACGTATCAGTATTAAAAAAGGTACATAGCACGTGTCAGAGGAAGCACATGATATGTCATCTCTAGAAAATTTCCACCGCAGCACATGATAAGAATATCATATTTATATTGAAATAAAACATACAAAATATCAACCAACCACTGAGGATGAAAGCATGTCAGATGCGGATATGATTCGAATATGCATTAAGGAAACCATATCCTTAAAAATACGGATACGAATTCGAATAGAACATTTTATCGAATCTGAATATGTATCAAATAAAAAATGAACCCGAATACAGATCAAATAAAGAGCCAATCAAAATATGAATCGAGTAAAGAGTGAATACAAATATGTATTCAATAAACATAAACTCCGAATACAGATCGAATAAAAACATCATACAATATGAATTGATTTTTTTATCAAATTTCGTAATGATTTTAAAAAATAACATTGAAATATAAATAAGTTGCATATAATAAAAGGGAGCGTCAAGATGACATTCTTTATCCGCGCAAAAAGAGGAAAGGGTTTCGTAACTTTTGTTCGTGCCCATCCCAAACAAACGAAAGTATATTAACATCATTAATGTATTTTATTATATAATATAAAATACTAATATAATAACATGAGTTGTGTCTTATATTACATTAACTAATATATAAAATAATATTCAATGTTGTACTCGAATATCCTGATCCAGTTCTAGATATTCAAGCCATTACCATATATGTATCCGTTTCCGGAAAATCGTTACAATCCATATCCATATTCGATTCGATTAATATTCGGATATAGATATCCGTATTCGATTAATATTTCAGATACGGATATCCGTATCCAGTAATTTTCCGAATACGGTAAACGGATATTCGGATATATCCGTATTCATTTTCATCCCTACCAACCACTAATATGAGGGTAATGGTACATAATATATATATATATATATATACATAAATAATATTCAATATATAAAAAATAATGCTATAGGGCCGTGAACAGTGCCATGTCCACGTCCCTTAATATATTGTATGATATTCGATTCGATTAATATTCGGATGTAGATATCCGTATTCGATTAATATTTCAGATACGGATATCCTTATCCGGTAATTTTCCGAATACGGTAAATGGATATTCGGATATATCCGTATTCATTTTCATCCCTACCAACCACTAATACGAGGGTAATGGTACATAATATATATATATACATAAATAATATTCAATATGTAAAAAATAATGCTATAAGGCCGTGAACAATGCCATGTCCACGACCCTTAATATATTGTATGATACTCCTACTTTTTTTTGGAATTGGACTTGTGACGTCATATTCTTACAAAATTCATAGTTTGAAATTGAATCAATGTTGATATTCATTAGGTCCGAAGAGTTTTTATTATTTATGAAAAATATATATCAACTAATGCTATATTAGTCATGATATTTTTAAATACTTGTAACAACCCAACTCGAGTATAATCTCACATCGGCAACTCACAGAGTGTGAGAGTACCTTATAAGACCGGGGGATGATTACTTGACAATTTGAGCTTAAGTATTTTGTGTATTTGACAATTGATCCAATTAGGTCACGCGCCCAATAAGTTGTTAGGACATGTACTCCACGACAACAAGCCATGGAGCTACAACGGAGACGTTATAAACGGTATCAGAACCTATTTCCATATGATAGTGGAAATGGCTAATGAGAGGTTGAGCCACCCCTACAAAGATATATGAGGAAAATACTATTCAAAGCATGCAACCACTACTATCACTGGGAATAAGCGATGCAAATGTCGCAACGATTACGTTGCGAATAAAAGTGGGGGAAGTTGTAATAAGTAATAACTCAACCAAACATAGTTCCGCATCGGCAACTTAGAAAATGTGAGAGTGTATTAAGGTTTAGGTATTTCGGGTAACAAATTTCGGGTAACAACTTAGAAAAGCGGGGGAAGTTGTCAACGGATCCATTTGGATTCGAGTCCAACAAATTTTTAGAGCGAAAAGTTAAGTCTGGGGTCGTAGAATTAACTTATTCGGACCATGCCTTGCATGCAGTACTTGTTCAGATCTGATAAATAAAAGAAATATAGTAAAACTGAAATCGTGTTAATTGAATTTCGTAAAGTATTATTACAAATTTATAAATTAAGCCAACTTTATGTGGATTTTGACTTAAGCGGCTCCATTAATCAATAGGTAGATGGACAATTAATATTACATATAAGTAGCAACATAGCTTTAAAAGGATACTAGATTTGCCTTGATTAAAAACGACGAGGTTTAAAAGGCGTTTGGCTTTTGTCAGTTCAATCTTACGAATATTCGTCCGAATCATTTGAAAGTTTCAATAAGTTAAGATGAAATGAGAGAGAGAGAGAGAGAGAGAATTCCGATAAAAAAATTTCTCCACACTTTTCGTGCTTCTTTACAGCTCAAGGTCCAAATATGGAGCATGGAGACTTCAATTGATGCATCGATTGCTTCATCTCGGATGGATATGCAAGACGAAGGAGTTTTTGGATTACATTCAATCAAGGTTTTAAAAATCGGACCAGATATTGAATCGGTTAGTCTTCGGTTTGATCCAACCGGGTTGGATCATCGGTCCAAATCGATCGGACCGACGATGATGTCAGCATGACGTCATCATTCTTATTGACTCGGAAAAAAAAGAAACATGCTTAATTTACTGGTCTGACCGGTCGAACTTGTTTTTTGAACCGATAAAACCGGATACATATATGCAAATATGTATTTATGTATTAATGAAATAAACATTTAAAATCTTAAATCTTTCGATAGATAATATGATTGTCTATTTCAAGTAAAACTCTACAAAAGATAGTCACATTTTCTAACATCATATATGAATATTGTAATAATTCATTTATAGTTGCTTATAGAAAATGACTCTAAGAAAGTAGTGACACAATTAATATTCCAAAACAGAGAGAGACATAACTGAAATTGTAGAAGTTAAAAAGGTCACAAGTGATAAAAATCATGTTATTTCATTGTTTAAATCTTTATTATTTTGAAAATATACTAAACCATCAAAATCGGGTCAATCCGGGTCAACCCAGTCTAACCACCCGGGTCAACCCAGTTCAACCACCAATTGGACCCGGTTTTTTATTTTTTTTAATTAATTACATAAAATCGACCGAACCAACACGATCGGGGCCAATTCCCGGTCCAACCGATCCCACCGGCCAGTCCAGTTTTTTAAATCCTGCATTCAATATATGAGAGGAAGAATCGGATTGATTAATAAATTGCACAAAATAAGGTTGCGTGATATTACGAGTTTATCAAAATCTACCCTGTTATTTAGTTTTTTATTTTTTTCCCAAAATTATGCAAGTGATAGTATTGATACATTACAGCGAAAGACTCATAACACCCGGATCTGATTCGACGTGAATTTAATTTAATTTAATTCGAGCTTTACAGCCGATAGAACACGTTCTTTGAACAAGGAAAGGATGACTTAATCAATAGATTTTGAAGATTGACACTCCAATCAACTCTGCAGCTGCGTGCATAATCAAATGATCTATACGTTGTAAAAGTATCATAATGCATGAGTATCAAATCCGTAGTTGTGGTTATAAATGATTCGGATCGAGATTATTGTTTCAACTATTCGTGTGTGGTTATTCTTGGTGCTTTGATTGTACCATGTTGTACCATGTTAACACCCGATCTTCATATTTTGGATAAACTAAGCTGAAGATATTGTCACGATTATACCTGAGCAAATTGCGGGCCAGACCATGAATCGAGTCCAACGGACCGGAGTTCTAAAACCCTCTGTCGAAGGTTTGAGTCAGACCGAACCACGGGCCATACTCCAAAGCCCAAGCCCAATCCAGGTCTAGGTGGACCGGACAGGATATGCTCATGGACCGAATGTAAATTATTTTTTTCTTATTTTTAATCTAATTTATAGAGATAATTAAGTTTTTTAGTATACTCCAATCTTTCTAAATCTAAGTAACCATAATATATGTTACTTGACATGTAAACAATAAAATACGATATAATATCGATAATGTAAAACAAAAAAATGAAGTATATTTATTAAATGTGTTTAAAATATAAATTTTAAACCAATATTTTTATATGTGCGGGCCGAACCAGGTCGGGCTGAGTTTTGTCCCACATGTCCACGCCCGCCCAGTTGACGGGCGAGCCGAAGATGAGGCCAAGCCGGCTCATTCATGAAATCTCTTGGCCCAAACCTGATCCATGAGCGGGCTGGATGGGCAGACCCCGACCCATCGGCCAGGTCTAATCACGATTCGCTGAGGTGACACATACTTTGAGTTGCTATCATAGCGAGAATCAGTCCATGCTGGGACTTGGAGGTGGCCGCATGGTTCCAATAAGAAATTACATTTTTATATAAAAATAAAAAATAATTTATAATTTTAAAGGTAAAAGAATTAAAAAAAATAAATTTGAGTAATAAAAAATTGGCCAAGATAAAAATAAAATCAAAACAAAACTCACATACTGACAGCACAACAAAATTAAATAGAACAAAACGTAACACAACAGAATACAAAACTAAGCATAAGTATATCTGCACCCCTAGCTCCAACCCTGCATTCTTGGGGTAGGATTACTTGTATTGACCCTACAATTTTTTTGGTATAATGATTTTTAACCTTGCTTAAATAAACCTATTAACATAGAAAACATATTATAATCATTAAAAAAGTTAATATAACACATAATCAATGTCACATCACATCATAATTATCATTCCAACCATCCCAACCCTCCAAACAGTTATTATTCACAGGAGAATACCCCAACCCAATCCAACCCAGTAACCAAACATGCCTTAGGTGCAATATATTTACGTGCACATACTTCCCGCCCCACCCAACAAACACATGTATGTGTGTATGCATGTGTGCGCACATGAACAAAGATTGATTAAGAGTCACAATATTAATGAATAAACACGGACATGTACATATATAAATGCACGAGCATTACAATTAGGGATTTTACCCGACAGATCCTATAATCTTTACCAATGATCTCTACGACCTTTGAAACATCGATATTCCTCCCTCGACCTCGTAAACTTATTAACTTTTACCCTACAGACCTTATGGTTATCCCCCATTCATTTGACCGTTAAAACTAACTAGCTTTTGTTATCTTCCTTTACATTATACCCATTTTATTTATCAAATTTACCATAAGTGCCACTCCCTCACCCAAGTCAGCCCCGTCGTGGAGCTTGCTCGAAGCCTCCCCCCGGTGCTATCGCCGCCCCTGTTTGAAGCACCCCCGCGCGCGGAGCCCTTTCCCTGCCCACCGCCTCCCCCAGCTCGAACCCCCCTGCCTTCGCATGCTCGGAGTCCCTCCCCTGCCCACCGTCACAGGTCGAAGGCCCCCTCCACCCCAGCCGCGCGAAGCCCCGCCCCCGCGCTCGGAGCCCTTCCCCTGCCCACCGCCTCCCCCAGCTCGACCTCCCCCCTGCCGCGCGAAGCCCCGCCCCCACGCTCGAAGCCCTTCCCCTGGCCACCACCTCCCCTAGCTCGAACCCCCCACCCCCCACCCGCGCACTCAGAGCCCTTCCCCTGCCTCCCCTGCTCGAAGAGACCCCCCCTCCCCCCCGTTCTCCGCCCACCGACTCCGTTAACAGATCTCCAAGAAAATCGATTAGCTCCTTGCGTTGCATCCTCAGATGTGCTTGATCCTCAAGTGGACCAGACGAAGCTTGATGTTCTTTAGTGCTAACCTACAAGGATCTCTACAACCGTTGGATTTACATTGGCTAGATTAACTCAAGACTAACTCAAGCAATTGACTCAAATAAAGCTAAAATTAACGGCGCTATGGGGTAAGACGGAGCAAGTTTACGGGGTCGATGGAGGAATATCAATGTTTCAAAGGTCGTAGAGGTCATTAGCAAAGATTATATGGTCTGTCGGATAAAAATACCTTACAATTATGTATGGAAAAACTTGTAGAACTTTTTTATTTGCGTATTTTTAGGGATCTTTTGGGTTTGACCATTTTTAGTCGTTTCAGACGTGGTTATCTGATTTTTGTCATTTCTACGATTTAGCAAGTCTTGATGGTTTTTTTATGTTTACACCGCATATATTATAGGAAGTTATAATATATATCAATTAACTAGAAAAGATATACTAATATAAGGATTGACGAGTATGTTCACAGCAAGAATATTGCATGCACACACTAATCTTTGAACCAATAGCGAGTTATACACACACAGTAGTATTGACAAGCTTAGTATTATAATACAAATAATATGAATGCCAGCATGTACTTAATTAGCATATATGCATTTTTAGCATTAATCGATCGAACCAATTCATAAATTTGTTAATCCAAAAGGTTCTTCAGTTTAGTAGCATATTATATCCACGAAGAAATATCCATCTTATACTATTGCCCACGTGCACGAATTTTGACAGAAGCCCGCGATCATTCTAATTACATCGTTATATTCAAATCAAGAAAAAAAACGGATTATATCGCTCATCAAAAATAATATGCAACAATCTGCACAAACACAGGTCTAATATACACATGCATATTTCATGCAAAACCATCCAAAGATCGTTGGGCTGAACTCCATACAACTGGAATCGAAAAATAAGATCAAACATTCCCAAAAATATAATGAAGGACACCTCCGTTTATAAAATAAAAGTTTACATAATGAATTATCTCACCGTGTTTATTTATAAGGTATCAAGCAGAAAAAAAAAAAGAATCGATAAGAACTACTAACTGCGTGAGACTCAAATCAAGGATTAATGGTCAGTCGGCTACTGACCGTGTGATGACTTATCAACGCATGCTAATTTTTCGAAAAAAAACTTATAATAGAAGTGAACAAGTGCCTGCTAGCAAAGAAAAGAAAGTAAACAAGCACGGTGAAGTTAGTGTTGAAGAATGGTCTTGGTGGGTTATGTTTAGTACCACATCTTGGAGTGGTGACTTTTGGTGACATTGGTGGGGCTATATAAAGAGCCTCACACCCATTGTAACCTGTGAGAAAGATGAATGCAAAATCAGCCCTTTGAGGCGGTTCTCCCGTGGTTTCATCCCGCTCCTCACGGAGTAGGGTTCCACGTAAAATCAAAGTCTTCATATCTTATTATTGCTTTGATCGCTTCCGCATTTTATATTTCAACATGGTATTAGAGCAAGTTGATCTGGGGATCGTTTTTTTATTTCGACATTTTCTGGAGATAATTTTGTTATTGAAGATTAGATTTTATTTCTTTTGGGCCGAAGGTTTGGATTGTGTATTCCCTCATATTTTCTGAAGATTCTTTTTGTTCTGGGCTTCAATTGTTGCTCTTGTGGAATCACCTAGAGTTCTTCACGCATCTCCGGTCGAGATGGGTTCTCCTGGAACCCTAGTTGTGAAGGCGGAGCCGCCCCTCCCACCCCCGCAGTTCTAGGAAATTATAGTCTTGTTTTTTGCGTTTCTTGGATCCTCCTGAAGAGGTGATCATCATTCTGCGTGCATGCCCTTGCGGGCCTCCATCCAAGCGTGCACCATGGCTCGCGGTGCGCTCCAGCCCCAGCATGCGCCGCCGTTCGCGGTGCACCTGCAGCCCCTTGCTCGTGCTTCCCGGCACCCCTGCGTGTGGCGCCCCCTTGCGTGAGGCACCTCTCCAACCCAAACAAGATGGGTCCCTACGCATGGAACCCCTCCAGCCCTAGCTCGCGCCGCCTGCATCCCTGTGCGTGGCGGGACCCTAGCGCGCACTCCTCTGGCCCCTGCGCGCCGCCTCCTGTTGCCTTCAGCCCTTCGTGGCGTCACCCTGCGCGTGGCGCATCCCTACACGTGATCTTGTTTTTTTTCACCTTCATCCATGGTGATGCAACCCAACGAAAGAGAAGCAACAACTCTCGTCGATGTATCTACCAACAACAACCTTCCCTGACAGCTGCACCGTGAAAACCGCATCGCTCCAATCCAGTGTGCCTATCTCCATGCACGCGTGCATCAAGTCACCACTCCAAGATGTGGTACTAAACATAGCCCACCAAGACCATTCTTCAACATGTTAGAAAATCGGAAGCGGAAGCGAAACATGGAATAAAGATAAATAACGAAAAGAACAAGCGGGATTTTATGTGGAACCCTACTCCGTGAGGAGCGGGATGAAACCACGGGAGAAGCCCTCTAGGGGGCATGTTTGTCTATTGACTTTCTCAACTGTTACAGGAGGCCTGGGGCTCCTTATATAGCCTCCACAGGGCCTCCAAGTCCCACCATTGGACGATGTGGGACTAAACCACTGGATGGGGTAAATGGATCTCCTCCAGGATCCATTTACCCTGCTACAACTCAATAAGCGCTTACAACTTATGGTCCAACACTCCCCCTCAAGCTGGAGCATGCAATGCTCAGCTTGAACAAACAAACATAAACTCAACTAAACGCTACAAGACACTACGGACAATATCAACCCAACGCGCACATTGCTGCAGTCGAGGATGTTGCTTGTCATGCCGTGCAGGTGAGGAGGACGAACGGGCTGGAGTGTGAGTCAACTGAAGACTCGTAACCTGACCATCGAGTCTGAACTTGCACCTGAAGTCTTCTCGTCGGAGAACTGGGTCTCTCCCATCTGGCTCAGAGAACGGTGCACTGCTCTGGTGTACCTATGATACCACATGAAAACCCTTGCCCTCAATGGCATAGGGAATGGTACTCTGCTCTGGAGTCCTTATGGCTCACATAAGAACTCTGGCCTGACAACAATAAGAATGATGGGGACCTCTGAAAATGATGGCAACTTATGCTCATCTGACAATGACCGCACACTCGTGCGTGTCTGAAACTGGAGACTCGGAACAATGATCGTCGAGTCTGACAAAATCTGATCATCTGTAGAGTCTGAAAATTCTGAACTGGTCTGGAGACTGGATAATCTGAATCTGGAGAATCTGAAATAGACCTGTGACTCTACATATACTCCCCCTTTCTCCCATACTTGTCGGAAAATGGACAAATCGACAAAGTTGGGAGAAGACAACATAATGGGGAAAACAAACATCACTTGCGGCTTTTCTTTTCTTTTTTTTAAACCGTCTTTTTTTTCTGCAATTTTTTAAGCCATTCATTTTTTTCGGCTTTTGCTTCGCACAATTTTTTTTGAAAATGCGTACGACTTTTTCCATGTACGCGCCTTTTCTTTTTTTCGAAATGCATACGGTTTTTTTTGGTACGCGACCTCTTTTTTTTTCTTTTTTTTTAAAAATCAGCCCACATGGGCCTTTAACAAAATATATTTTTTTAAAAAAATTGGGCCGTGCACTATTTCTCAGCCTACTGTTGGGCTTAATTTTTTTTCTTTTAACGGCGAGGCTTCTAGGGTTCCCATCTCCGCAATTCAATGTCCAGCTGCCCTTTAATGGGTTCCATCGGGAACCCTCTTTGCAAGGGAAAAAGAAAACGCCGCCTGCGTGGGGCTTCCGCCGCCTGGAGAAAGGGAGTTGACGCATGCCCGGAGCCGCGACGAGGATGCGGGACGTCGCGCGTGGAACTAGCCTGGGACCCGCCACCTGGGAGCCGAATGCCGCTCGAGAAAATAGGAAGAGCCTGCTCGAGAAGGCAGGGTGCGCGCTACCTTTGGAGACGAGAGGCGGCACCGCCTGTTGGATCGCCGGGACTGGCGCGGGTGGCTGGAGTCGCGCGGCCTGGGGCCGTGCCTGGGAACTGCGCGCGCGAGAAGGTCGGGCTGCGCCGCCAGATCGCCTGCTGCGACGTGACTGGAGATGGGGGGCTTGAAAGAGGCGATTTCGTATCGCCTGGGATGCCGCCTGGTGAAAGATAGTGCTGAGCACATGCGGCCAGGTTTCCTGCGTCTGGGAGCATAAGTTGTAAGCGCCTATTGAGTTGTAGCAGGGTAAATGGATCCTGGAGGAGATCCATTTACCCCATCCAGTGGTTTAGTCCCACATCGTCCAATGGTGGGACTTGGAGGCCCTGTGGAGGCTATATAAGGAGCCCCATGCCTCCTGTAACAGTTGAGAAAGTCAATAGACAAACACGCCCCATAGAGGGCTTCTCCCGTGGTTTCATCCTGCTCCTCACGGAGTAGGGTTCCACGTAAAATCCCGCTTGTTCTTTTCGTTATTTATCTTTATTCCATGTTTCGCTTCCGCTTCCGATTTTCTAACATGGTATCAGAGCGGGTTCGTTTTTTGAGGATTTCATGTTCTTAATCGGGTCGAGATATTATGTTATTAGGGTTTTCTTGTAACCCGAGTTTGCAAAGATCAAGACTCGTTTGATTGTTTATTCGAGATTCGGTTTTATGTAATCCGAGATCTGTTCAAGAGTGTTGTTTTGGGGTTTGATGAAACCCTATTTTCTGGAACTCCTCAAGATCTGCTCCTTCAGCAAAGTCGCATCTCCAGGATCCATAAGGCGACTCCACTATGTGTGGATATTCCCACGGTATGTTTTCATGGCCGTGAACTCCACTATATATGGATATTCCCATGATATTCTTGTTGGCCCTTCGGAGTAGTGGAGCAGTCTTCTACGAAGACATGTTGCGAGCCGAAATACTCCATGATGAAGATTCAGTTGCTGATCAGATATTTCTGTAGATCATTGTTCACCTCCAATCTCCAGTTCCTCATCACCATAATGACATGTGAAGCAACGTCCTCAACGACAACCGACAGCGTGCGTTGAGTTGATATTATATGTAGTGTCATGTACTTTGTATGTGGGTGAGTACATTCTTTCTGTTTTTGCAAGCTCAGCATTGCATGCTTAGCTTGAGGGTGAGTGTTGAAGAATGGTCTTGGTGGGCTATGTTTAGTACCACATCTTGGAGTGGTGACTTTTGGTGACATTGGTGGGGCTATATAAAGAGCCCCACGCCCATTGTAACCTTTGAGAAAGATGAATGCAAAATCAGCCCTTTGAGGCGGTTCTCCCGTGGTTTCATCCCGCTCCTCACGGAGTAGGATTCCACGTAAAATCAAAGTCTTCATATCTTATTATTGCTTTGATCGCTTCCGCATTTTATATTTCAACAGTTATAAAATGGTTCATTCATTTCTTCGTTGAAAATTTTTCATTATTTTTTATCTTTTTCAATTGGTCATATCTATTCTATTCCATGTCAAGATTATCCATGCTTGTGAAGTCCCATGTTTTAGTTTCGAAATTCGGTAAAGTTGGTGAAGGTCAAATATGTTAAGCCTACAGGAAAAATCATCAAAAAAATCCAATTTTAATCTAATTGGGTCATGAGATTTTCGATGTGTATCATCCTCAGGAATTCAACTCATCCAAAATTTTACAAATCCAACATCATGTGGGGTAGATATGATCATTTTAGTGAAGCAGAGTCATAATTGAAATGGTACTACATGATTTGGACTGGATCTATCTAAGGGATTTGTCCAAGTCTAATTAGAGTCGTACAAAAGATTTTTCTGGTTGCTCTCTCACCTTCCTTGCAAACCCTTGCAATCACCTCTCTTATCCACCTCTGATCGTTAGCCACCATTTTCACGTGGGAGATTTCCCTCAACATCCTCTATGCGGATCTCACGTTAGAAATGTAAAATCCTCTCTTCTTTTCTATCTATTTGGTGGTTTTGAAATAAGCCTTCCAATACAAAAAAATCTTTCAATTCGAGTTGTGTAGCTCCCGGAATTAATAAAACAAGTTGGCTAAACAATCATGCAATGTAATACCCATACCCCCAAATATAGTCTCACATCTAAAACTCACAAAGTGTGAGGGTGGGTTATAAGTGGTGGAGATAACTACTTGACAATTCGGGCTTAAGCATTTTGGGTGGTTGTCAATGGATCAATTTGGGTCCGAACCCAACAAATTGTCAGGGCCAATTTTCCTCGATAACGGACCAATGATCTAAGCCCAGGACGCTGCATGTAAAGATAGCATATTCCGTAGCATGTCACACCATGGCAGGACGCATATGACAGATCACCAACAACAAGTCATCCCTTATAAGGTCCCCATGGTAGGTCACCCAATAACGGATCACTTATTGCAGGTCACTCCATAGCAGGTTGCCCATGACATGCCGTCTATTGTAGGTCACCCCATAGTAGGTCACCTCATAGCAAGTCACCCAATAACATGTCACTCGTGTCGTGAAAGATCCCCATAGCTGATCATTAGTGCTCTCATTCTAACACGCTGGGAACATTATGGAAATGTTACGAACATTAGGTCACCTATGACAGGTCACTATTGTTATCATTCTAACATACTAGAAAGGTTATGGAAATGTTAGAAACATTGTGAAACATTATGGCAAATGTTAAAAACATCATGTCACTGATAGTGGGTCACCATCTGCTGCCATGGTAGACCACTCCAAGACTAATGGTTTAGCACCATTAGAGCCCATGGCAGGGTGCTCTTAGATACTTGGTTTGACACCATTCGAGTCCATGACAAGTCACCCTAAAACTCATGGTTTGAGATTTGTTTCTCCATGATAATCCACCGTTTGAATACACTAATGACCACCACTAAGCCTTAGGTCAGGGCATCAGTTGGACCATTATCACACACATGGCAGGTAATGGTAGGTCACCCGTGAAAATAGATTTAGGGTATGATCCTATATCATGTATGTATTGTACGAATACTACACCACTTGCGCTACGTTTAGCATTTTTCAAACGGACATGCATATGTATGATCAATGAATTTAGGAAAGTTTGAAATTGCACATTTAAGCCTAACCAACCTACACACGCATACACACATGATAAATTTCAATAATGAAACACATGGAGGTTTTGCGAACTTAGATAAGACGTACATACCTCAGATGCATGCCTATGGATACATCCCGACCCTAAGGTACTGAGTACCTTCAAGTAATCGTATGAGATTTGATATGAGTCAAAATCACAGACTATCCACAGTGCTAAATTTGATTTATTATATTTGATATTCATAAGTCGAGGATATGTGGCTATTTTCGTCTCTTAAAAATCGCTCATTTTAAGAAATTGGTTGTGCATATATCAATGCATCATTTCATCTAGGAATGCGTACACGTGTCATGAATCCTTTTGTCTGCGAATAAAACCTTTTCCTTGGACTCCTCGACGTCCTTACCTCACCATGTGATTGCCCCAAATATATAGTTTCCTTCCCTTAAGACATATCCAAGCATCGTTTGGAGTTGCTGACTGTAGATCATAAGATGTGGCAACAATAGTGAATGAGATAACAATATGTGCACGGTGCACCTCTTTATCGTCAAATACATAAAAGACACGTGATGATATATTTTTCTCCCTTATCAAATGACATCACACTTCAAGGCAAATCGTGTTCGTTGTGAGAGCAATCTTTTCATATGTACACATTAGGAAAAAAGTGAATTTTTCGATATCTAGAACTCTTGGAATCGTGTCGTGTTTTTATTTTAAAGGATAATTACAAAAGGACATCAATTATTTGTCGATTCTCAATTAGAGGCATCGTTTTCATATCTAACAAAGAGGGGTCTAATCTTGTTTTTTATCTTAAATACATGCCTCTGTAAGCTTTTTCCGTGAACCTTGCATGTCGATGTTAAACACTAAAACTGGAAGTTCAGGCTCCTCTTACTTACAATGAGGCCCTAACTGGGAGTCGATGCATAGTTGAGACCTTTTTTTTTGTAATTTTCCCTATTTTAAAATGTTCAATGATTCTTCTCCAGATACATATTGAAAAAAACTCCGGTGCTTTTTTTTACAAAGTGAAGAAATCAATGTCATAATAACTTGCTTTTGACATACATTAAACCAAAATATACTAAAAGCATCCCTAAGGTCATAATTAAAGTGTTTTTAAAATTCAAAAAAGATATAAATATAAATAACATGGATGAATGATACATTGTTAGAAGTACAATAGACAAAGTTTGTGGAGCAGACGAGACATGATTGATCAAATATTTTGTTCATGTGGTCTACATCACCTAGAATTACAAGTATTCTTATACTTATTTTTTTGACATATCTTGAAAATTCAATTTTACATATTAAC
The DNA here is from genome assembly GCA_037367405.1 of Ottelia alismoides. Taxonomy (NCBI): domain Eukaryota; kingdom Viridiplantae; phylum Streptophyta; class Magnoliopsida; order Alismatales; family Hydrocharitaceae; genus Ottelia; species Ottelia alismoides. Next base: position 231,568 of record JAZKJV010000997.1, read on the forward strand.
TTGTATTTTACACCACGAGTCTTAATTTTTTTTGTCAATTACCTTCTCAATCATGTAAACATCGTAATTATCACCCCACCTCTATTACCGACTCTTACACCGCAACCCATATTGTTAATACCCATCCATTTGTTCGTTACGAAAGAAAAGAATATAAAAAAATATGACACATTTACTCTTCTAATCTATAAAATTACTAATCATAAAATCTACAAACCATACCCTGGTTCTCTTTTGCTTAGATTTAACCCAAACCACTCCTTTTACAAGGGTAGGAAGAAGACAACGAGGAAGGAAGCAGCACCATCACTCCGATTTCCATGGTCACCACCATTTCCCTCTGGTACATCTGCAACCTCGAGTTTGCCCCCACGTCACCCCATAATTACGCCTATGCCCTTCCTTCCTCCGGTGGTGGCAGCCTCCATCTCTGGTCCCACCTCTACTCGACCTACATGCTCTCTGGTTCGCCGCGCACTGCTCTCCTCTTGGCGGTGCTCCTCTCCTCCGCCGCCACCTCGCTCCTCTCCTCCGCTGTGCTCCTCCCCCTCCTTAGCAGCCTCTTCCTCCCCTCTACTGCCTTCACCCTCCTCTCCCTCCCCCTCTTCTTCGAAGACTCCTCCCTCCTCTGCTCCACCCCTCCCCCTCCACTTCCTCATGTACTAGCACGTCGATCCGCCGTCCCCGAATGGTTCTCCATCCGCTTCGCCCTCGACCTCGGTTGGACCGCTACGTCCTCCTCGCGTCCGTCGTGTCCCAACTATCGATATACAATGTCGGATTTTCATTGACTCCAATAAAGGTAAAGTTGACGGTATGATTTACGATGTAAGACGGAGTAAGTTTACAGAGTTGAGGTGATAATTATGATATGTACAAGATCGAGACAACAATTGATAAAGTTTCTAAGATTCGTGACGTAAACATCCCTAACATATATTATAAAATAATTGATAATTGAATACAATACTATTATGATCTAGTATGTATTCAAATGAATTGCTTGTCGTATTTCTTCCCCATTTTCCGATGCATGTAATTTTTCCACGACAAGAGTATAAATATCAAGTTTATTCAATTGATGATTATGCATATTATAAAATCATACAAATTTTATTACCCATATACAAAATTTATTACCCATATATGAACCTTTAAAAAATTAAAAGAAGTATATATTTATTGTACATAGAGAAAAAGAAAAATCTGTCCATGATCAGACACATCTATTTGATTCCATGGATAAAAGATGCATTAACTTTTAATTAAATATAAATCAAATCCGATTATTTTCATTTATACTATAAAATAAAGACTTCTAAGATTCCAGGTCATCTAGAGTTCCGAAACCCACCTATCGAATGATGTTAACAATTGATTGTTTATTAGTGCAGGGATGTGCTCACACTAGAACTTAAGTTTTTAAACAATAGCGGGCACACAGTATTGTGTGCACCATTGGACACATACTCATTGCCCTCTCATGTGAATGATGTATATATTTTTTTATCATTTCATTACCTCAAATTATCATCTAGTGTACCTTTTTATTTTTATTCTTGAAAATCTAGCTTTACAAATTAAATTCTCCAACATATTGAAACAAATATTTTGATAAAATTTGCGTTGCATCTTTTTTCCTTAGCTCTTTTTATTGGATTTACTTTTTTAATCAATTTCTAGTTACATTGTCAAACTTTAATTTAGACGGTTGTACTTAGATAATAAATTTCAAACATCAAATGAAAATATCTAAATAAATTAAAATTAAAATATGTCAAATGATGTGCCATTAGATTAGATGGTAAATTGATTAAAGTACGATAAAAAGAGCGGACCATTTGTAAAATAAAGAGAAAGATTGTAACACATGGGAGATATATTTTGAGAGCGGTGTTAAAGATGAACATGCGTGTAAAGTGATTATGTTAGGAGTAATTAATGTTAAAAATCGGCCTCAAGATGAAGCAACAAGTTTTCACTTGTAATGCTTGGTAAGTTGGTGAAATCACAAGTGTACCCCTTCAATGAAAGGGATAAATCGATACCTGAACATAATCACTAGGATTCCCCAATTCCCTCATCAATTATCTTAGCTGCGACTAGAGAGATCAACGATGTTGTTGCTTATCAAGACCTCAAGGATAATTTCAACCTTACGTTTATCATAGGGATTTTATCCGACGTGCCCTCCTTAGATATTGCGACATCAGTTATGCCCCTCCCTTTTTTGAAATATCAATTCTACCCCCTCACTTCTTCTACAATGATCACTTGTATCCCTTGTGTTAGTTGACGTCCATCCCCATCCCAAACGAATGTTAACTTTAATGACACAAGGGTTATTAGATAAAAAATAGAGGGTAGACACATCTATTTCTTCTCCTTTTACTCTTGTTCATTACAATCTTCCTCCATCCTTCCTTCTCCTTCCCCTCCAACTCTTCCTCCTCCTCCGACCACCTCCTCCTCCACCCCCCTCTAGCCCTCCTCTCCCTCTCCCTCTCCAGTTCCTCCTCCTCCGCCCCTCCATTGTTCTTATTCTTCATCCATTCTTCTTCTTCTCCCCTTCCTTATTTCTCTCTATTCACTCCACCTTCATCCGTTTACCAATCATGAACCAATTAATCATAAATTTGAGGCTACTAAGCAATCCCTGAAAATCCCCTGTCTCCAGCCCCTCCCCATCCTCCTTCTCCTCCCCCTCCAGCCCTTTCTCCTCCTCCTCTGATCGAATGGTGGTGACTCTTCTCCCCTCGTTGAGGTTCCTCGTGCTGAGGCCAAAGTCGTACAGATATCCATGAAAGAGATCCAACTCTGACGAATTCTCTTCTGCTGCTCTGAGGGTCGAGGGACCCTCAGATTAGTCCCTGGGTTTTCGTCTGGGCCACCACAATCCAAAGATGACCACACGTTGCTTTTGAGAACGGCTTGAATGTTCGATCAAAGAAGCTCCAGGAGCTCCAACGCATCTCCTGTTCTATGAGACACCTTTAAGAAAAATGAAGTTGTGGGAGGAGGAAGAAAGGGGGTTTGATCATTATATCCTTTTAATCACACTATGGTTCGAACAAATGATGGTTTAGTTCAATCTTTTGATGGCCAGTATGACGGAAGGTCTCAGTGATAATAGAACCAAAAGTTAGAGGCACATCTGATATTGTAATATCTAAAGAACACACAACTGATAAAAATCATTAATTATAAATATTAATTTATAAATGTCCTTTTATCATAGATAACAACTTAATCAATTCCAGAAATAAAATGATGAGTATGTCCTTTTCACAAGCCTTCCTTTTTTCTTCCTATTGTTGTCGAAAAGATAATGCAATTTAATACAACTTCCGACCATCAAATTGCCAACTCACCTGTGAATCTGTGATGGTGCTTAAGAAGTGGGAAAATGCTGATACATTCTACAACTATTCTATTCCCCCTTCCACGTCCCTCTAATTTTCACCCTCCACTCTTTGCTGCTCACACTGTCCCTCGTCAGATTGCGGACGCGCATAAAGAGAGAACACTCACGAAGAAAAAGATACCTCTGCCCTTCTACCACTCCAATCCAAACAACGAGAAAAAGAGAAAAAAGCACCGCCTTTTGATTCTAACTCATCTCAACTCCTTTTTCCACGCTGATTAAGATCACTCGGACCCATCACAGGCTGTGCTGGAGCTCGAGCTGGAGCTGTTGCCGGGGAAGGCGAGTAACCCGTCACCCACCTTTCTTGCAACCACTATCTGCCACCTTCAGCTCCAGGGGTCCTGTTGCCTACTTCAACTCAAAAGGTTCCATCTTTTCCCCTCCTGCTCTTCTCCCTTGTCAGCATCGCCGTGAAAGATCACATCTCTTTCCTTGCAGCTCCAGAGAGGGGCCACAAAGTTTGCTCCTTTGGGATGCATCTGATGCTTGCCGATTTGGGACCTGAGATTTGAGTCTAATCTGGACAAAGCCACTTCCTTTCTCAGCGCTCGAGCTGCAACCTTGGGTTTCTTTTTTTGGTAAAGTTGGAGGTTTTGGAGGAGAATGGATGCTATTTGGTGACGACTAAATTGAAAAAAAAGCATTTTTTTGGGTATGTGTTTGGGTGCTTATGGGCTACGACCATCTTCCTAGACATCACTGCGCAGGATTCTGACTATATTGAGATTTTCCTTGTTGTCGTGAGTAGGAGAGGGTCATGGGTGCGAAGATTTTTCTTTTGATGGTTGGGTGCGTATGCTTGTCTTGCTTGGTGCTGCCCGTGATTGGAGTCGGAGCTAACTGGGGCACTCAGACAAGCCATCCGTTGCCGCCCGATAAGGTGGTGCGGATGCTCAGGGAGAATGGATTCAAGAAGGTGAAGCTGTTTGATGCAGATGATGGGATCATGAACGCTTTGAAGAAAAGTGGCCTGGAGGTGATGGTGGGGATTCCTAATGACATGTTGGCTTCCATTTCCTCCAGTCTCAGTGCAGCCCAGGACTGGGTGTCGAAGAACGTCTCTGCATATATCAACGATGGCGTTAACATCAGGTTGTTTTTCTAAAACATCTGACATTTTTCAATAAGTTGTTGCCATGCGTTGGTTGATGACGTGATGAGGAAGAACACAGTGGGTTTGGCTTTTAGTTCCTCCCTTCTGCCCCTTTGTTACTTTTACATGTTCCCTTTTAAGAAAAATGGCATCTCATGCGTGTGATATAAGCCTTTCCAGCAGCGCCCATGTACCCCTCATCGTTCAGGTCTTACTAGATATCCTTGCTACTTCCACAGCATCAAGGGTAGCCTTTATATAGACGTTGAGTTTTTTTCTCTCTTGAAACTGTTTAGCCAATCACACAGTTTGAAACACGTATAGATCTATTTATGGTATGTTTGGGATATTGGTTTCTATCTTAAAAGTTCTGTTCCTTTTATATTGCAGGTTTCCTGTAATATTCAGTATGGATCTAGATGCGTCTCCATTTGAGTTGTTATTCTTTCTTATGCCTAACAAAGTCACAATCTTATATTTCTCATGATTAATTAATTCAGGAGTCTTTTACCATTGTTGGGGTTTCTATGTAAAATGGATGGTGGTGAGGATCCATTTACCATTTCCCTTATATTTGTCACTCACCCACCATAATGATGTTGTAAGGGCTGTCTTAGTGGAAACTCCACCCTACATTGAGGTTGGGGCTCTCTAGTTAATGTGCCTCAATGTGGTTTTCCCTCTATTGGAGGTGTTTCCGCACAGACCATGATGTTCCCCTTAGCGGCACGTCTTCTCTCCACACCCGCCTGTAAGAACGTCGCCTGCCATGGCTTCCATCCAACCTGCTCGTGACCCCTGATCTACATGCACACCACACCAATGCTCCTACACGCGTTGACGATCTGCTTGTGCCTAACATGTGGTTACTATCTGATTTAGACATGTCCTCCAGACTTCTTGTTACTTGCAGATTCGCTCCAGCCTTACATGCAGCCTTGCTGCAAATGCAGCCCATGTTTGTATCTCATTACTTCTCTCCATTGCATTTATTGTTTTTCCCTCTTCGTGTGTCGCATAGTGTTTCTAGATGTTTCTATTTTGACTAGTACCTGCTTGTGGTTGGTTGCTTGGAGTTATTATTTTACAGGATTATTGATCTTGTGTACGGTGTTGGATTATTGATGTTGTGTACGGTGTTGGGAGCTTCCGGGGTTTTCCCAAGGTTGTAATCCTTGATTCTGCTCGCTCGTGTCCCACTCATACATTTTACTACTTTCTTCAGCTTCGTCGTTACCACTGATAGAATACTTGATAGTGTTTATAGAAAGTCCAGATGTATGCCGGTTCAAATTACTACCACTAAACTCACACGAGAAGTTATATATTATAGTATATGGCTATGGAATTGTCTTTTGCCGGCAGTGGAAAGATTGCTATATTACTGAAAAAGAAATAACTTGTTTCTGAAGATAATAATACCTGGGGTACTTGGTTTACCAAAGATGGTTGGGTGAAAACCTGTTTTGTCTCTGCTGAAATTCAACGTCTTATTTTTGAGCGGAATACCTCTAAAAAGATATGAGAAACTCAAGAGAGTATGCATGTGTTGGAGATGATAAGATGTGAAATTTATCAGTTGAATGAGGAAATCAATAGTTTTAGATTAGCGTGACTTATTTGAGTCACAGTATGGTGCCTTTCTGAAGTCTAATGGGAAGATCTTGATAACCACTATGAAGAAAATTGAATTGCCTTTTCTCAAAAAAAAGAAAAGAAAAAGGAAAAAATTGAAGTGCCATCTTGATGCCGAAATATTTTGGGATAGTACGCAGAGAATTAGAATATGTACTTTTCATGGTGGATTGAATCATGCATATATATACATCAGGAGCCAACCTGTTACCTCCGGTAATATTACTGAAAAAACTCATAATCAAATCCATGTGGAAGAACAACATCAGCTGCTTGTGAATGAAGTCTTAATGAACATTTTTCCTTTGTCAGTCATACCAATGATGTTATGAAAACGGAGCCAACATGTGTTGTATTTGGGGAGCTAGTGCACCAATTATGATGCTTATATTGAGATTGCAATTCAAGATTTGAAGCATGTGTGAGCTTGGAGAGGAAACTTGGTGCCATATTGCTAAGCTCAAAGGGTTTGGTGGGAACATATACGAGTCCCTCCCTAAGCTCTTATAGCAAAAACCCCAAGGAGGGATGGAGAGACCGTACGTGCACATACGTGCTCCTGCTTGGGTTTCGGCTCACAAGAGTCAATTTAGATATCGAATCTCGAATATTTTACTGTGGATTTCTTTATATATGCAGAAAGAAAGAATGACATATTTATTATGAGACCATATGGTTCCTTTATACATAGGAGAAATCCTAGAAGTTACATGAAAAAGAAAATATATAGAAAAGGAAATAACATATGAACATAACATAATAAACATTTCCTATAACACTTTCCCTCAAGATGGAACATAGATGTCTATCAGACTCAGCTTGGATGAACATTTCTGTGATGGCTCCATGGCCAATGCTTCAGTGGATATATATGTTGTTTGTTCCGCTGAGCTGACATGAGAAGTAGAGATGAATCCCTTATGTATCGTATCCCTGGTATGGTGAGTGGTGACAATCCAACTTGATGTGTTTGATTTTCTTATGAAATGCTGGATTGTTAGCAATAAATAGTACATTTTGATTGTCATATAGCAACTGCATAATAAGAGGTGCTTCCTTGTCTAACTTAGTTAGGACATAGTTGACCCACATCATTTCATCTATCCTGCGTCATAACTCTATATTCAGATTCAACACATGACTTAGCAACAACAATTTTTTTCTTTTCCATGAGACAAATGAAGAAAAGCTTTTTTAGCCATTAGTCCTTACTCCATTGTCGACTCTGATCAAGAAATCCATTTAGGCGGGCAAGCAAGTATGCGAGGGACTCTCAGTTAACTGCCTTCTCAATATCTTAGTTAATGACGACAACAAGAGTCTCGCCAGGGCCCTCAGTCTTTTCTGGGGACAGGAGGAGAGTGCGAGCGTACTTGACTGATTGACTTTTCAGAGATTGAGGATCAGAGCATGACTATGGGGCATCATCAAGCGGGATTTGCATTTAGACTTTGCACCCAAGAGAGACTTCCCGCCAGCGTCATTATCAGGATTGAAGCATATTTGATAGAGCCGCGAGAATGGACAGATGACTTAGATTATTGATAGAGGCTATCTCTGGTGTGGGACGAAGCCTATTTTCACTATCCATATGTCGCTTTCCACTTCCGGAGTGGAAAGCCTAACAAAGACAGCATGAGCTCCCCTCTTGTTTACCCTTGGAACAAGACAGTGTGTTGTGGTTGTCACCCTCCCCGCCGTCCCTTGTTTACTTGCCCCGAATGCCCACCTTGTCTGACTACCTACCCTCGCATCCTGAACCTCGTGGAAGGACAAGTAGTAGCTGAGGGAATTCAGGTATGATGGGGCTTTTGGCGGGATCGTCGCTTAGTTTGAAGTTGACCTTATGGTTCGCGCACATACCTTGTCAGACTGTCGAAGGCCAGTAGAGAAGCCGACGTTCAATCGACAGACGAATCCTAGGTCCTCTATATATAATGCTGTTACAATAAACACTGCGAACCCTGATGTTAGCTTCCTATCTTTAGTACATCATGCATAATCAGCATTTGCACAAGTTGTGATCTCCACAAATGTTCATTTGTTGAAGAGTAATCCTATACATAGTGAAGACTTCAGATCCCTTAGGATCATGGAGACTGTATCCATGTGCCTGACGTAGGTGCTCCATAAACTGTTAACTGTCTGACTTTGCTTATTGCAAAGGGAATGTCTGGTCTGGTGATGGTCACATATAGAAGCTTCTCAACAATTTTCATGTATTTCCTTATGCTTGCCTCATCAGTGTTATCATCGTAGAGTTTCATATTGGGATCCATAGGAGTAGAAGCATTCTGCCATGAACGGACCTACATTCAAAGAAGGTGGGGCATGCGCCTCCATTCACATCTATAATTTCTATGAACCCCTCTCCTCATGGTATTCCACATCTTGTTGGTGCCCTACATAAATTGCATGAGTTACCACTATCGTCCCCATGTCTTGAGTTTTTTTGCTGCTTACTTTCTCTATAAATTTAAATCCTTTACATATTAAAAATAATGAATTATGTAGGATAAGGGTTAAATGAGATTTATCCGTTGCACATGTTTTGTTGATTCAGAGGATAAGAAAAGGATAAATATTTTTTTTTTGAAACTCAAAAAACGGGGGACGCACTCGATGGTGCTCACCCCAGCTTTAAGAAAAGGGATAAATATTATAGATATGAACATAAGAGATGATGTAATAATGTTGCAACCACTTGACCTGGGATAAAGTTTTTTTATCTCAGGATAAAGTAATGATATCCCCATCCAAACAAGGCCTGAAACATAGTATAAAAGAGAGAGAGAGAGATAAGGATTGGATCGATAGATATAAGAGAGAGATTTGTATTTGTGTTGATGTTGTTCCATCTCTTTCCTATTTATTGTTTCTTCTCTATATTGGATCGACTTAGGCCACTATGAAGATCTTACTTGTCACTTTCTTACTCTTCGCTGCTTAGCTCCAATTACTTTTTCTCATCGCGTCTCTATATTTCTTTTTGAGATACATTTTTTTGGATTTATATATGAGATATTATAGAATGATCAAATTGGAAACGTAAAAAATGACAAGCCGAGGGAGATTTGACAAAGCTTAGGATATGAATTTGTTAGCAATACTGTAGAGATAGTTTCTAGTATTAATAATTGTTTATGTACCTTATTTCTATTTCTCTCTTTTATTTAGACGTCCATGTAATTTACCCTTAAGACCTCTCCCTATATAAGAGAGCCTAGGGTTTTTCTATGAATTATAACGAAGACTCCTTTCTTCTAACATGGTATCAGAGCCGCCTTAGGGCTCTCCTCCCTTCCCCACCCGCCGCCCCTCCTCTCTTCTCTCGTCTAGCCGCTGCCAGCGGCTTCCATCGGCCCCACCGGCACCCAGCGCCCTCCCCAGCGGCCCCCAGCCACCCTTCCCAGCGGTACCTAGCCGCCAGCGGCTCCCAGCCGCCCTCCCCAGCGGCCCCGCTGCCCCTACCAGCGGCATCCATCTGCCCTAGCGGGCCCCCTGCAGCCCTAGCGGCACCCGCCTGTCGCCTCCAGCCGCCCCAGCGGCCCCTAGTAGCCCCAGCGGCACCCCCATCTGCCGCCGTAGGGCTTCCAGTGGCCTCCGACAGTCCATAGGCGTCGTTCTCGAGGCGATTCAAGGGCTGTAAGCTTCCTTGGAGGCGTGCCCTAGACCCCTCTCTCTCCGGTTTATGAATTTGAGTGCGTAAAAGTTTACACACGTACTCAAATCCGATGCAATTGGTGTAGACGTTCATCACAGTGTCTATTCTCCCTTCGTCTTCTTCGAGCAGCAGTATGTCAGAATTGAAAGTCGATTTGCCCTCCACCGGCGCATTCAAAGTAACTGCGCCAATAGTGAAGATGGACGGGTCTAACTATGAGCTATGGGCTATGCAGTTCATGAGCCTCATGAAATCAAATGGTAAGAAACACATTCTTACCGAGGATGAGCCTGCGGAGAAGACAGGGATCTATGCCTCATGGGAGGCCGATGACGCTTACGCAAAAGTATGGTTGTCTGGTACGTTGCCGATGGAGATAGCTAATGATGTCCTCCATCAGCCCACTGCTAAGGCAATGTGGGACATTCTTGCTGCTACGTATTCGCAGGTACGAAATGAGACAAAGATGTTGCAGCTTCAACATGACATCTTTACGATGAAGCAGGCCGACAGACCTCTCCATTCTCTATACACATCCCTGAGAGGGATGTTCGAGAAGCTATACAGTACCATTCCTCTGACTGCTACTCCGGAGCAGCAGAAGACGTTCCGGAACGCCACCATGGTGGGCGTTCTACTTGCTGCTCTCGACCCTGAGTATGATGCTGCACGGTCACAGATTCTAGCAGATGCAGTCATTCCTTTAGTGGAGGATGTCTACAGGAGGCTCAGTCGCATTCCAGTTTCCTCCAGCTCTTCTACTCCACCCCCATCTGCGATGGCAGCTTCGCGTGGGAGAGGTGGACCATCTTCTGGGCGTGGTCGTGGACGTGGCCGTGGACCTCAAGGAAGAGGCGGTCGCGTCAGTCAGATGTGCTCGTATTGTCACAGAACTGGACACTCGGAGGAGACATGCTACTCAAAGCATGGGTTCCCAGCATCGGCACGGGTTGCAGAGCATTCACAGTCTCCATTACCGTCCACTGCAGATCATAGATTTGACGAACTTGTGGCCCGTCTCCGCGATATTATGCCACATTCTTCTGGTGATTCATCTGGTGGCTCTTCAGATATTGCTGCCACAGCCTCTGCCAGTTCATCCGCCGCAGCCAGTTCCTCAGGTAGATCATCAACCCTCATACCTTCACATGATATATCTGACTGGGTTATAGATTCCGGAGCTACACATCATCTGTGTCGAGATAGAGGAAGAATACAGGCCTACAGGGATATTCCTCCCGGTCGCTCAGTACAGATAGCAGATGGTTCCCACTCACCCCTTGTTGGCCAGGGGGAGGTCTTCTTATCCTCCACTATGCAACTACAGAATGTTTTACATGCCCCTGAGTTCTCACTGAATTTGCTGTCTATTAGTCAGATTACAAAGGATTTGAATTGTCGTGCTATATTTGACCCGTCTTCTCTCATTTTTCAGGACATACTCACGGGCAAGGTGATTGGCTGTGGCTCTGAGCAGAACGGTTTATATCGGCTGGTTCGGGAATCCTATGCTGGCGTCTCCTCTCACTCCGCTGGACCAGTCTCACCTTACATTTGGCATCTTCGTTTTGGTCACCTTCCGCTCCAGAAAATGCGCCATCTTCTGCCCCAGATCTCTCCAAGTTCGTCGTTTCGTTGTGAAACATGTCAGTTAGGAAAGCATCACAGGTCGAGCTTTCCAGGTCGTCAGAGTCGGAGCAGTAGCTCCCCTTTTGAGTTGTTACATATAGATATATGGGGTCCGAGTCGTGTTCCCGATCACCAGGGGCACAGGTTTTATCTTGTGGTAGTAGATGATTTTTCTCGTGTCTCTTGGGTATTTCTTCTGAAGAATAAATCTGAAGCAGGAGATGTTATCAAAAATTTGATTAATGAAGTGCAGAATGTTTTCTCTTCGTCAGTCAAATATGTTCGGACTGATAATGCCCTGGAATTTTGTACGCGTTCTCTTTCTCAATTTCTGTCATTGAAGGGTATTATTCATCAAACCACCTGTGCATATACATCCCAACAAAATGGTGTGGCGGAAAGAAAGCATCGCCATCTCTTGGATATCACTCGTACCTTGTTGATTCAAAGTTGTGCTCCTATTTCTTTCTGGGGGGATGCTGTCCTTACTGCATGCTATCTGGTCAATAGAATGCCGTCCTCTGTCCTTGGAGAGAAGATACCCATCTCTCTTATTTTTCCAGACAAGGAGCTATTCTCACTGCCACCACGTGTCTTTGGCGCTATGGCGTTTGTCCATCGTCTATCTCCTGAACTTGACAAGCTCTCTCCAAGAGCAGTCAAGTGCGTCTTTGTTGGTTATTCCAGAACCCAGAAGGGATACCGGTGTTATGATCCTACGACCAACAGGTACTTTGTTAGTGCGGATGTCATTTCTTCGAGTCGGTTATGTATTTCTCGCCAGCTGGGGACAGAATGGTACCATCCACCACCACTGATGATATTTATGTTTTATCACCACCTGCTAGTTTTTCACCTGAGTCGTCTCCTGTGTCAGTTCCTATGCCAGCACCACCGCCACCACCACCTCCACCTCCACCCATTCCACAACGAATCATATCACCGTTTCCTAACCACTATACGCGTCGGTCAGGTCCCGCTCAGACAGCAGATCAGCCAATCACTACGCCTCAGGTATGTTCAGATGATGTTACTACTGACGGGTCAGGTTCGGTACATATGCAGGATGACTCCTTACAGGTAGACCCAGATGATGATCTTGATGTTCCGATTGCTATTCGGAAACAGAGACGACAGTGTGCATCCTATCCATTTGCTTCACAGGTTTCCTTCCACCGACTCACAGGTGATTTCCTGAAGTTTGCCACAGCTTTGTCTTCCGTGGCCATACCACATACATACCAGGAAGCCTTGAAGAGTGAATGCTGGAGATTAGCTATGGAAGAAGAAATGGGGGCTTTGCAGTCCCGTGGCACATGGTCTTTGGTCTCTGCACCTCCTGATGCATCCGTTGTGAGCTGCAAATGGGTCTTCACAGTCAAATATCATGCATATGGCACATTGGATAGGTACAAAGCACGCTTGGTCGCCCGTGGATTTACACAGACATATGGCGTTGATTACATGGATACCTTCTCTCCAGTGGCGAGACACTCGACTCTCCGTATTCTCCTGTCTGTTGCAGTGGTTCGTGACTGGAGCATTTCTCAGCTAGATGTCAAGAATGCATTTCTGTACGGGGACTTACAGGAGGAAGTCTACATGCAGCAGCCACCCGGGTTTACTGCTGAGGGGGAGAAGCATATGGTCTGTAGACTTCACAAGGCTATATATGGCCTCAAACAGAGTCCACGAGCGTGGTTCCAGAAGCTGTCCAACCTAATTGAGCACCAGGGATTCAAGAGATCCAATGCTGATCATTCGTTGTTCGTCCAGAAGTCCTCGGCAGGTACGGTTGTCATAATGGTCTATGTGGATGATATTCTTGTTACAGGAGACGATGTTCAGGGCATAGAGAGGGCGAAGGCATTCCTAGGTCATCAGTTTGTTACAAAGGATCTTGGAACCCTAAGATATTTTCTGGGGTTGGAATTTGCAAGGAATGCACATGGTTTGGTGATGACACAACGGAAGTACATTACAGACTTCCTGGTTGAGACTGGTATGGATGGGTGCAAACCATCAAGCATCCCCATGGACCCCAGCATGAAGTTATATGATGGTGATAATGATGAAGTGGATAAGAGGAGATATAGAGAGATGGTGGGAAAACTCCTCTACATTACTATAACCCGTCCAGACATTGCATTTGCAGTTAGCCGGGTGAGTCAGTTTATGGAGCAGCCCAGACAGGTTCACATGGATGCTATATACATGATACTGAGGTATCTGAAGTCTACTCCAGGGTTAGGGCTACTATTCAGAAAGGGTGCAGACTTATCCATCTCAGCGTGTGCAGACGCAGATTATGCAGGATGCCCTAAGGATAGAAAATCAACCTCAGGGTTTGCAGTTTTTGTTGGAGGCTCTCTGGTTTCTTGGAAAAGCAAGAAACAAACGGTGGTGGCAAGATCCAGTGCGGAATCCGAATACAGGGCAATGGCCCAAGCCAACACGGAAATGATGTGGGTTCGCTCCATATTAGAAGATCTACATGTAGCTGTACCTCTACCTATGAAGCTTCAGTGTGACAATCAGGCAGCATTGTTCATTGCCAACAATCCAGCTTTCCATGAGAGGACCAAGCATATTGAAGTTGACTGCCATTACACCAGGGACCTGATCCAGAGAGGATTGATATCCACGACCCATGTTAGCTCAGGAGATCAAACTGCGATGTATTCACCAAGCCATTGCTCAGAGGACCTTTCCAGAGATGTTCATCCAAGCTGAGCATGATCGACATCTATGCTCCACCTTGAGGGGGAGTGTAGAGATAGTTTCTAGTATTAATAATTGTTTATGTACCTTGTTTCTATTTCTCTCTTTTATTTAGACGTCCATGTAATTTACCCTTAAGGCCTCTCCCTATATAAGAGAGCCTAGGGTTTTCTATGAATTATAACAAAGACTCCTTTCTTCTAACAAATACAAATGAATGAAACTTCTTCATAAAAATCTTTTAATTTTTGAGATCAATGTTATTCTATACCATGATCCATGATTTAAGTCTTGGGTTTCGTTTTTGCATCTTTGTATTCTTTGTTATTTCATAAGGGTCTAGTTTTTTGGATTAACATAATATTGAATAGATTTCGATGTTGTTATTTTCAACTTTGTGTATGATGATCACAAGTATATTGCAAATTGGAGTCATTTGAATTCTACTTAATTAACTGAGATGGTATTAGTTTTGAAATGGTAAAAATGTACTAAGCCTTCTCCCACTATAAGTAGGGTCGGCTACTTGGATTCTTGCTCAAATCCATGTTGAAAGATTCGACTATTTTTTACGCTGGCCATCGACTACCTAACGCAACCCCTGCAAGAGTGGGATTTGAACCCTGGTCTTTTGTGTGGTAGACACACTGTACTACCACTAGACCATTAAGTGGGTACAGTTTTGAAATGGTAAGTTTATAATTTTTTATATCCCTTTAGCATGTAGTTATTGTCAGGTATATGCCATATTATTTTTGAAGTATTTACTGTGGCATGCTTTACATTTATTATCGATCTTAGATCTATCATGTTATTCATGTATCAATCAATTATCAAGCGTAATTTAAATAGAAATTTTTGTTAAAGCTTATATAAGTTTAATGCATATTTAAATGTTATAGATTATAGCCTTATATATACCTTTGTCACCTTGATTATCGAATTTACGTTAGTCATTGTGCTACGCCTATTACCTCATGGCTCCCTTTCGATAACACATAGTATTCATTGTGTTGCACTCTTTATACGCAACATCCTTAAGCAACTATCTATGCTATACACTGAGACAACATGCTACCCCCTCTAAGTCAGAATTCTGGGATCGCCATTGCATTATGCCATTCCAATCTTCAGAAGGAGATTAATAGCATACTTTCTTTGACTCATTCAAAAGTGTTTGAATTATATATGTATCAAGCAAATGAGACATACTATGAAAATTTCAGAACGTGTAATCGAAAGAAGGTCGGTGCAAGTTTCCAAAGTAAAAGGAAACTAATTTGGATTCATGTCAGGTCGCTCAACAACTAAAGCTATCCACTTGTTGAGGAGAACAATGGAGATTTATTGATCTAAAAAGGAGAGCCTCCATATGATTTTTATTGATTTGGAGAAGGCTTATGACTTTGTCCCACGAGATATATTGTGGAGAGTTTTAGAGAAAAGTACATGTCCCATACATTAACCTTATAAAGGATATACATGATGATGCTTCATCGTGTACAAGGACCCAGTCTGGGAAGATTGACTATTTTGACATCAACATTGGTCTTCATCAATGTTCAACTTTGAGTCTATGATAAATCTGTGATTTATCATCATATTATTTATTCATTGTATCCCTCTAACTTAAACAATTCAATAAAATGTAACATTAATTAACATCTGACTCTATGTATATAATTAACCCTAATTAATGTATATAAATAAATCTATTAATGTGACCTTTTTTATGTGTTTTATTAATCATTAAAAATTCCATAAAAAATAGATAAATATTTTAAATATTTGTTTTGACATTAAATATAAATTAAAAATAGAAAAAATCACAAAAGAAATTAAAACAAGTGATTTTATTCTTTTAAAAATACTTAAAAATCTATTTATGCATATATGACCTATTTTGACTTTTGTTTAACATGAAACTTGTAGATCTCCAAAAAATCTACAACTTTTATGTTTAACACCTTTTGATTTGAAGCTTGTAAATATTTTATTTTGGTTTTTCTTTATTTTTTCTCTTTTTCTATTTTCCTATTGGGCCATGTGGCTCTCTCTAGAGAGCCCACGTGGCCCGACCCTTCATTAACTCCCGCCCCCTCCCAACTATCCGATCTGGTCCTGATGATCTCATCAGGGACCATTCGTCCCTGCTCCATTCCTAGCTATCTGATGAGATTATCAGATTTCATCAGGACCACACGTTCACGCTCTTCCTAGAGCGATTGGATGGACAGATGCAGCGGTCGTGATGCGTCTTCAACCTCCAACGCCCTTCTCTCTCTCCCACATCACACCTCACCGTACCTCCTCCTCCCATTTTCCCTAACCGCCCCACGCCAGTTCTCCACTCACCAATCGCTCCCCGATGTTGACCACATCACCATGTTCCACGCCTAAGTCCTCATCCTCCCTTCTAACCCATATTGTACGATAAATCGACGGTTGAAACCACGGCGATCAACCTTATGTAACTGCCAGTTCCATCTTCAAAACCACCGCCTCCATCCACATTCGCACTGGTCTACCTTCACGAGAGTTAGCCCCTAGCATTCTTCTCCTCCCCATGACAGGGGGAGGTGGAATCTAGTTGCGATCACATAGATTAACTCCGGTGAGACACATGGTTTCTTGACCATGTCATGGCCCTCGCACAACCGTTCAAGCTGATCTCCAAGGCTAGGAGAGTCAACGAAGACCAAAGCCTCGTTAGGTCAACCCAAGCCCCTGCTCCGCCCCGCGACACTCTTCAATCCTAGGTAAGCCTCTCGTTCCTTTTTCCCTTGTTTCTCCAATTAAATTAGGTCAATACTATCACCCTCATTGACCCCTCGTACACCTTCGCTGGATATCATATTTTTAGCTAGCCCTCTTGCTCACAAGACATCACCTGACTGAATCATAGACAACAAAGGGTTACAACATAGAAACTAAAACTTGCAAAGCATCATATAAGAGCTTCAGAGACATCATGGAGTAACAGTTGATTCATTAGCAATATCTGTAACACTAGTCGGAGAAGAGTGCAATGGGTGAAGAAGCTCGCCCTTGACAGAACATGCAAGCTTTGACGTTCGTTATTGTTGGGATCCATACGCCCTAGGCTCTCTTATATAGGAGAGTAGCCTATGGGTAAATTACATCAAGAGTCCAGATGAAAATAGAAAAATATGAAACGATACAAATAACATAACATATATCTCTACACTCCCCCTCAAGATGGAGCATAGATGTCGATCATGCTCAGCTTGGATGAGCACTTCTGCAATGGCCCTCTAAGTAACGCTTTGGTAAAGATATCTGCAGTTTGGTCCCCTGAGCTAACATGAGATGTAGAAATAAAACCCTTCTGAATCATATCTCGTATAAAGTGACAATCAACCTCAATGTGCTTGGTTCGTTCATAAAATGCTAGATTATTGGCAATAAATATAGCAGTTTGATTGTCACATTCTGGAGCCATAGGAAGTAGGACTTCTATATATAGATATGTAAGAACAGCTTTCACCCACATCATTTCTGTACTAACCTGGACCATAACCCTATATTCAGACTCAACACTGGATCTGGCTACAACAGTTTGCTTCTTGCTTCTCCATGAGATAAGAGAGTTTCCAACATATACAACAAACCCAGTGGTGGACTTCCTATCCTTGGGACATCCTGCGTAATCTGCATCTGCACACGCTGAAAGAACAATCTCCTTGTCTTTCTTGAACAATAGCCTGCACCTGGAGATGATTTAAGGTACCTGAGTATCATATGTATAGCATCCATATCTACCTGACGTGGTTGCTCCATGAACTGGCTCACTCGACTAACAACAAAAGAAATATCGGGTCTTGTAATGGTAACATAAAGAAGCTTTCCCAACAGTTCTCTATATCTTCTCCTATCCACCTCATTAGTGTCATCATCATATAATTTCATGCTCGGATCCATAGGTGTAGTGGCCGGTCGGCATCCAAGCATTCCTGTTTCACTCAACAGGCCAGTGACATATTTCCTCTGGGTCATTACAAGTCCATGTGGATTTCTGACGAACTCCAGTCCCAGAAAATATCTAAGGACTCCAAGATCCTTGGTGACAAATTCACGACCCTGCATTTCTTTCGTCCTCTGAATTCGTTGTCCACAACCTGTAATCAGAATATCATTTACATACACCATAATTGCAATAATACCTCTGGATATTTTCTGTATAAACAGAGAATGATCTGTATTGGAACGTATGTACCCCTGTTTTTCAAACAAGTCTGAGAGCTTCTGGAACCAAGCTATAGGGCTCTGCTTAAGGCCATAGATGGCCTTATGAAGTCTATACACCTTGGAACACTCCCCCTCAACAGCAAAACCAGGTGGCTATTGCATGTAGACTTGTTCCTGCAAGTCACCATATAAAAAAGCATTCTTAACATATAATTGGAATAATGGCCAATCACGAGTAACCGCAACTGAAAGTAGGATCCGTAAGGTGGAATGGCAAGCAACCGACGAGAATGTATCAAGATAATCCACTCCATATGTCTGTATAAACCCACGAGCAACCAAGCGTACCTTGTATCTGTCAAGGCTGCCATCTGCATTCTGCTTAACCGTGAAGACCCACTTACAACTCACTGTAGACACACCAGTAGGTGCAAGGACAAGGCTCCAGGTACCTCTTGATTGAAGAGCAGCCATCTCTTCTTATATAGCTTTTTTTTGAAGCTCTCTTCTTCCATAGCTAAATGCCATCTTCTGTCCTTCAATGCATCTTGGTAATTCCGTGGAATATCCACAACAGATAGTGCAATGGGAAAGCTCCTGAATTCACCAGATAAACGATCAAAGGAAACCGTTGATGCTATAGGATATGACACGCAGCTACGCTTCTGTTTCCGAAGTGCAATAGGTAGATCCAAATCACTTGCATCCTCATCCATCCTCTGTAACACAGCCTGCTCAGGTAAATAATTAGATCCATCAATATTGATTATATTCTCAGAATATACCTCAGGCGAGCTAGATGATGAGCGGTGACCATGAGCAGAAGTAGGCCGGCGGGTATAGTGGAGTGGCAATGGGGGAACCGGAATTGTAACAGGAGGTGTAGGTGATGTAGATGATGTAGGTAGTGGTGGAGGTGGTGATGGTGGTGGCATGTATATGGCTTCATCAGTGTTTGAGGATACCGAATGATCACATGTAGGAGAGAAGTACACAACAGACTCAAAAAAGATAACATCAGCACTAACGAAATATTTCCTACGCAATGGATCATAACACCTATACCCTTTTTGTATCTTGGAGTACCCGACGAAAACACACTTGACAACCCTAGGAGAGAGCTTGTCAATACCTGGAGACAACTGGTGGACAAAGGCAACCGAGCCAAACACACTTGGAGTAAGGGAGAACAATTCTTTTTCAAGGAAAATTATGGAGAAAGGAATCTTCTCACCTAAGACAGACGACGACATGCGATTAATGAGATAACATGCCGTTAGGACAGCATCGCCCCAGAAAGAATGAGGAGCATGACTCTGTATGAGAAGCGACCTGGTGACATCAAGTAAATGACGATGTTTCCTTTCTGCAACTCCATTTTGTTGGAAGTATAGGCAAAGGATGTTTGGTGGATAATTCCTTGTCTTGAAAAATAGTTTGAGAGAGTATGAGTACAAAATTCCAAGGCATTATCACTTCTCACAGTCTTTACAGATGCAGAAAAGATATTACGAACTTCATTTATGAAATTTATGATAATATTCCCAGCTTCAGATTTATTCTTTAACAAAAGACCCAAGATAGACGAGAAAAATCATCCACAATAACCATATAAAACTTGTGCCCCTGATGATCAGGAACATGACTAGGACTCCAGATATCGACGTGAAACAACTCAAACTTGGAGCTACTACTCTGACTCTGACGACTGGGAAAGGTAGACCGATGATGCTTTCCCAACTGACAAGCCTCACATTGGATGGACATGTGAGGTGAAACCTGAGGTAAAACACGACACAATTTCTGAAGCGGTAGATGGCCAAAGCGTAAGTGCCATAGGAATGGAGAGATAAATCCAGCAGGAAGAGAGGAGACTCCGGCATATGGGGTTCGACTGAGATGATATAGGCCACCCTGCTCATAGCCATGCCCAATCACGTTGCCCGTAAGGATGTACTGAAAAATGAGATAAGATGGCTCAAAAATTGCTTGGTAAAGTAAATCCTTTGTAATTTCGCTAATAGATAACAAATTCATAGAGAAATCAGGTGTGTGCAACATATTCTTGAGGTGCATAGATGATGTCAGGCTAATATCCTCCCTGACCAGTAATCGGGGAGTGTGCCCCATTAGCAATAATCACAGTACGGCCTGGAGGAACCTGTCGGTAGGATGTAAGTAGACCTCAGTCACCACACAGATGATGTGTGGCACCAGAGTCCATAATCCACTCTAAAATATCAGATCCACTATTGCTAGAGAATGCATAAGTACTACCTGAAGTACTGGTGGATGTAGAAGCAACGACGTCAGAATGACTCTCAGAAGCAGACGCTGATGCAACAGGACCGGATGGAGGAATAATACCCCTCAGACGAGCTACAAGGTCATCAAATCGCTGATCCAAAGAGGAAGCAGAAGGAGGTTCAATCTGTTCAGCTACTCGTGCAGAAGTAGGAAATCCATGTTTGGAATAGTGTGTGTCTTGGATATGTCCAGAATGGTGGCAGAAGGTGCATGATGGCCGAACACGACCTCCTCTGCCTCGAGGTCCACGACCATGGAACTGATGATGGCCCCCACGACCTCAAGATGCTGCCATAGTGAGGCGGTCTGATTGGCAGTAGATGAAGGAACAGTAATACGACTCAATCTGTGAAAGGCTTCCTCCATCAGAGGAATAGTGGAATCTGCCGAGATCTGGGAACGTGCTGCCTCGTACTCTGGATCAAGGGCTGCCAGGAATACACCAACCATAGTGGCATTCCGGTATGTCTTCTGTTGCTCAGGAGTGGTTGTAAGAGGCATGAAGCTGTAAAGCTTCTCAAACATTCCACGTAAAGACGTGTATAATGAGTGTAGAGGTCGGCCATTCTGCTTGATTGTGAAGATGCCATGCTGGAGTTGCAGAATCTTCGTCTCATTCTTTGCTTGTGAATAGGTAGCAACCAGAATATCCCACATTGCTTTTGCAGTGGGATGATGGAGAATATCATTTGCAATCTCAATTGCTAATGTTCCTGATAGCCAAAGCTTGGCATATGCATCATCTGCCTCCCATGAGACGTTGACCCCAGTCTTCTCAGCAGGCTCTTCCTCAGTAAGAATATGCTTATTACCGGTCGACTTCATCATACTCATGAACTGCATTGCCCACAGTTCGTAATTTGACCCATCCATCTTCACAATAGGCACAGGATCTCTGAAAGCGCCTGTAGATGGGATATCTGCCTTTCTTTCTGACATGATGATAATAGAATACTAGGGTTGTAGACTGAAGATATGATTGTCTACACTGACATTCACAGGTCCAGTTGCATATGTAGACTCAAGCAACCAAACCCATTAACGTGGAGACGCGGGCGAAAGTCTCCTCGCTGACGAAGATACCCTAGGGTTGGCCGAACCCTAGAGAGAAGCGACGCGCACTAGGCGAGATGCATGTACAACCGATACGTGCGAGGCGATACGCGAGACCGAATAGCGCCAAAGATGCGCTAGGCGATACGCGGCCAAGTCACAGCGCACATGGGGCCAAGGTGCTCGCGGAGAGGCGGAGGAGCGCTGAGGAGCACGTGGCGTACAGAGCCAGTAGCACGCGGAAGGGGCGCGCAGGGAGAAGTGCACGGGAGGCCAAGGGCCTGGGCGGCGCGCGGAGGAGCATGCGCGGCCTGGGCGCGCGAGGCCTGGGCAAGCGAGACCTGAGCACGCGAGGCCTGGGCGGCGCGAGGAGCACGCGAGGCCTAGGCGGAGGAGCGCACGTGGCCCGGGCAGCGTGCGGAGGAGCGCGCGGGGCCGACGGCCTAGGCGGCGCGCGGAGGGATTGGAGGTGGGGCTAGGATTACGGTTTGGTTCGAGAACTCCGGTCTAGGACCGTCGCTCTGATACCATGTTGAGAAAAATAAGAGACTTGTTTATTCCATACGCCCTAGGCTCTCTTATATAGAAGAGTAGCCTATGGGTAAATTACATCAAGAGTCCATAAGAAAATAGAAAAATATGAAACAATGTAAATAACATAACATATATCTCTAAGGTTATTGAACATGGCAAAGAAGTGCTAGCACCTGAGAATGTGGGTAATCAAACCGACAAACAGTAGTCTGGTGTGATGCACTCTTATCATCAATTGTCGGGTTACAAGAGCAATAATTACGTACACCGGATTCTTTGATATATAAGAGAACTTCATCGTTTTACCATGTCCACCCAACAATCATAGCAAGAATACAAGGAACATGGCACATCATCGTAGTATCCAAGAAAATGCGTCTCATGCACGAATAATTGCAGCATCATGGCTTTCACATAATCATAGGAAAATTCGAAAATTAAAAAACTCCACAATTAAGCAAACCGATAATGCGAGAAAGCAACTGAGAATTAAGAGTTATTGGTACATGAAGAACATAAGAATTGATCGCAATGTCACCATTCTCGTTAAATGTGTGAACAAGGTTGGCATGAATAATTTTGATTAAGATTATATAGCATCTTGAGATGCCAAGGGGTAGCATGAAATTTTCATTGAACAAGGTGAGAATTTGATTGAAATAGATAAGTGGTACAATCTTTATAATGTGGGGGTAGTGCGTGAAATCCTCTCATTTGATGGGTCGTTAACAGAGAAATTCGACATTTACGAACTGTTCTCGGACTGCGAGAGTCGTATTGTTATCGAGGAAGGAGAGGAAATCGTCATGAGAAAAGTTGTGTGCTGTCATTGCCATGGGTTTCGTGTGAAGAGAACCGAAGTGAGAGTAAGGAAAGCAAAGACGAAGATTGTTTTGATGCAAATAACTGCTATTTGCACATTTTCAGTTGATGGAAAAGAAAAACAATCAGTTAAAACACTCAAGTAGTCGACTATAAATTACGGGAGAAGATCATGTTCTAAACAGCAGATTTTTAGTAGACGGGGGAAATTTTTGTTGGTTAAGAAAGACTTTTGATCGGCTAAATATAAGTCAGTCTAGTGTAAATTAGATAGTAAAATTGGGCTACTTTCGAGTGAATTTTCAGTTGCCTAGAAGATAAGGTAGTTGACTATGCAATGGAAATAGTCGATTGAAAGAGTTTGCAGTCAGCTAAAATTGTTCAAACAAGGTTCAAACATTGAAAATTAAACAATCATTCACACTAAACTAAACCTCATTCAACCAAAAGAAATCAAATACATAGCATAAAAAGTGTTACGAATAGGGGAAGCAATCATGCACAAACACGATCAATCAAGGAAGGTACAAAGCACGGATTTATAAGGTTTTGTGCTACGTCCTTGGGCAGTGGCAATTGATTTTCACTATGCGGAGATATAAGAAAACAAATGCTACTAATAGCCCTAACACTAGAAAGTTAATATACTACTCCCGGTATAGATAGGTCTCTGATACAAACTGTACCTGAGACCCTTGTCTGGTAGGGTATGGTGGCACAATGGAGGGGTGCATGCGACGGTTCTCCAACTGGATTAACATAACAGATGGTTAGTGTTGGGAAAAATAAGAGTTGTTTATATTCCTTGAGCCCTAGACTCTCTTATCTAGGGAGAGGCCTATGGACAAATTACATACGGTAGACAAACGAAAAGAGAAATAGATAAAAAATACAAGAACATAAAATAAACTTCTACACTCCCCCTCAAGATGGAGCATAGAAATCTATCATGCTCATCTTGGATATGCACTTCTGGAAGGGACCCCGAAGCAAAGCTTTGGTAAGAATGTCTGCCGTTTGGTCTCCTGAGCTGACATGAGTTGTAGAAATGAAGCCTTTCTGGATCATATCACGGATATAATGGCAATCAACCTCGATGTGCTTTGTCCTCCTCATGAAATGCAGGGTTATTTGCAATGAATAATACAACCTGATTGTCGCATTTTAGCGACATGGGAAGAGAAACATCTATATGTATATATGTCATAACTGCGTGAATCCACATCACTTCTGCACATGCTTGGGCCATAGCTCTATACTTCGATTCATCACTGGATCTTGCAACTACTGTTTGCTTCTTACTCTTCCATGAGACAAGTGACTCTCCAATAAATATAGCAAAGCCTGATGTAGACTTCCTATTTTGTGGGCACCCTGCATAGTCTGCATCTACGCACATGTTGAGATAGTAATAGTGCCCTCCTTCCTAAACAACCATCCTGCACCTGGAGATGACTTAAGATACCTTAGTATCATATGTATAGCATCCATGTGTACCTGTCGAGGTTGCTCCATGAACTGGCTCACTTTATTTACTGCAAATGAAATATTTGGTCTAGTAATAGTGACATAAAGAAGCCTCCCTACCAGTTCCCTGCATCTCCTCCTATCAACCTCCTCAGTATCGTCATCATGCATCTTCATGCTTGGATCCATGAGTGTAGAAGCAGGTCGACATCCAAGCATACCTGTGTCACTTAGCAAGTCAGTGACATTTTCTCTGAGTCATCACAAGTCTGTGTTCATTTCTAACAAACTTCAATCCCAAGAAATATCTAAGTACTCCTAGTTCCTTGGTAACGAATTCACGGCCCAAGAATTCTTTTGCTCTTTTTATTCCCTGCATATCATCTCTTGTAATAAGTATATCATCAACATACACCATAATGACACTCATACCTCTGGATGTCCTCTGAACAAAGAGAGAATGATCTGCATTCGACCTTTGGAACCCTTGCTTCTCAAACAAATCTGAGAGCTTTTGGAACCAAGCTCCCGGGCTCTGCTTTAGGCCATAGATTGCCTTATGAAATCTGCATACCTGTACACACTCCCACTCAGCAGTAAACCCAGGTGGCTACTGCATGTAAACTTCCTCCTGAAGGTCGCCGTATAAAAAGACATTTTTGACATCCAAGATTCCAATTGAAACATGGGCCAATCTCAAATGACGGTAACAGATAAAAGAATCCGTAAGGTAGAATGACGAGCAACATGAGAAAACGTGTCGAGATAATCTACCCCGTACGTCTGAGTAAAGCCCCGCAACTAGTCGAGCCTTTTACCTATCAATACTGCCATCTGCATTTTGCTTCACCCTAAAAACCCACTTGCAACTCACAATAGATGCCCCAGTAGGAGCTGGAACACGGCTCCAAGTACCTCTCGATTAAAGGGCGGCCATCTCTTCCTCCATAGCCAGACACCATCTACTATTAGCTAATGGCTCCTGGTGAGTCCATAGAATGTTCACAGCTGATAAAGCAACTACATACCTCCTGAAGTCTCCTGTCAGATGCTCAAAGGTAACATGAAAGGCAATCAAATATGAAACACATGACCTCTTCTGCTTTCTCAGCGCAATAGGCAAATCAAGATCTGCATCACTTGTACCACCATCCGTGTCATCCCCTACCTGCTACTGCTGATAAATACCATCAGTCCCATCATTAAAATTAATGTTATCATAACAAACCTGGGGCATGCTTGATGATTGACCATGATCATGAGCAGGGGCTGGCCGTCGACTGTAGTGGTGTGGTAGAGGAGGAACCAAAGAAATGGAATGTGGTGGAGGTGGTGGCGATGGTGGTAGAGGTGTAGGAGCTTGTTGTGGTGCATACATGGGTGGAGGAGGAATATGGATCTCATCATTTGTGTTTGATGGCACCAACCTGTCACATGTAGGAGAGAAAAACATGAGTGTCTCAAAAAACGTGACATCTGCACTTACATAAGATCTTCGAGTAACGACTCATAGCAACGATACCCCTTTTGAGTCCTGGAATACCCGACAAAAATACATTTGACAACCCTAGGAGAGAGCTTGTCAATCCCTGGAGACAATTGGTGAACGAAAGCAATGGACCCAAAGACACGAGGAGAAAGGGAGAACAACTCCTTGTCAGGAAAAACAAGGGAGAAAAGTATCTTCTCCCCCGACACAGACGAGGGCATGCGGTTAATAAGGTAACATGCAGTGAGAACCGCATCGCGCCAGAACGAGTGCGGAGCACAACTCTGGATAAGAAGCGTACGAGCGACATCAAAAAGGTGGCGGTGTTTTCTCTCTGCATCACCATTCTGTTGGGACGTGTAAGCACAAGACGTTTGATGAAGAATACCATGGAATGAAAGAAATTGAGATAATGTATGAGTATATAATTCAAGGACATTATCAGTTCGCACAATTTTGACAGAAACAGAAAAAACATTCTGCACTTCTTTAATAAAATTCATAATAGTGTTGCCAGCTTCTGATTTATTCTTTAACAAGAAGACCCAAGACAAACGACTAAATCATCCACAGCAACTAAATAGAACCTGTGTCCCTGATGATCGCGAACATGACTTGGACCCCAAATATCAATATGAAAAAACTCAAATGGAGAGCTACTGCTCCTACTCTGATGATTTGGGAAGACAGACCGATGATACTTACCTAACTGACAAGCTTCACAATTGAACGACGAGCGGGGTGAAATTTGATGAAGGACTTGACGTTGTTTCTGAAACAGAAGATGGCCGAAGCGCATATGCCATAAATAAGGAGAGACATGTCCAGTGGAATGAGATGATGCTCCAACATAAGGTGTATGGATCAGTCGATACAACCTGTCTTGCTCACGGCCACGTCCAATTACGTTGCCCGTGAGAATGTCCTGAAACACAAGAGATGATGGGTCAAATATCGCTCGACAATGTAAGTCTTTAGTAATCTGACTAATTGACAGTAGATTCATTGAGAAATTAGGAGCATGAAGCACATTCTGCAACTGCATAGAAGGTGTTAAGGCAATCTGTCTGATGGGAGAATGAGTCCCATCTGCTATGACCACTGTCCTTCCTGGGGAAACTTGCTTGTAGGATGTGAGTTGATGTCTGTCTCCACACAAATGATGTGTGGCACCTGAATCTACAATCCATTCTGAGGTACCTGAATCCTGGTAGAAAGTAGAAGTATGAGCACCACCTGAGGAACTAGCTTCTGCAGTCGCAACAACGTCCAAGCTACTCTCTGAAACAGGTAGAGGAGTACTAGCTGGAGGCATGATATCATGCAGTCGAGACACAAGTTCATCATATCATGGATCCGACGTGGGTGTAGCACCATTATGCTGAATCCGTTCTGCTGCACGGGCAGATGTTGGGAAACCATGCTTGGAGTAGCATGTATCTTATGTATGACCAGTTCGATGACAGTAAGTGCAATGTGATCCACGACCACAACCAACCCTACCATGTAGTCCTCGTCCACGAAAATGAGATGGGTTGCCTCTTCCGCGAGAGGCGGCCATAGCAGAAGAATTTGACACAGTAGTAGGACTTGAAATGTTGATTCGGCTAAATCTCCGAAAAGCCTCCTCCATGGGAAGAATGGTAGCATATGCCAGAATCTGAGAAGAAGCAGCTTCACTCTGTGAGTCAAGAGAGGCTAGAAAGACTCCCACCATTGTGGCATTTCGATATGTCTTCAACTGCTCTGGAGTAGCTGTGAGAGGCTTGAAACTATGAAGTAAGGTTTTAAAAATCGAACCGGACATCAAATCGGACAAGTATCGGTTTTTGATTTTATGGTCGGACCAATGGGACTGACCGGTCGAACCAATGATGACGTCAACAGTTCATAAAAATCGGAAAAGACCAAACCATTGTATTGTTGGTTTGGTTTGTATGGTTTAACCGGGTCGAGCCGAGTTAGACCGGTAGTATCGTACAAATAAATATGAAAAATGCTACATCATATCTTCAAAGGATCTATATACTCGTGTCCTTCCAAGTTTTTCCAATAATACTTATACTCCCTTTTTTACTATTGTACGCCCCCTATATTTTTACAAAAGGGATAGTAGTGACATTTTATTAGTACACATGTGCTCCTATATTTTACCAACATAAGGATAATATTGTTGATTTTTTTAAGAATATAGGAGCACAAAAGACATCGCTAAATGTTAGGGGTATAGATGTTATTAGAAAAACTCAAAAGGGCATAATAAACATATTTTTGTAAAATTCATATGTGTGTGATGTATAAAAGTAACAATTTTAAAAATATTTGAACTTTAATTAATAATAAGTGTTTTTAATTTATTACTTCTAATAGTATAACTATAAAGATAAAGGCTTAATCCATGTAGCCGACCCTACTTAATTGTGGGAAAAGGCTTTGTTGTTGTTGTTGGAAGTAGACAAACACATGTAATATGTGAGAAGAGAGGCAATGCTTGTATGGTAGGACATAAGAGGTGATAATGAGTCATTGACACATGTGGAAGGAGAAGAGACAAATGAGTACTATATTATGGGTTAGAATGAGAGTAGATTATGAATAGTTTCTAAAAGTTTACGTTTTATTAATTTATAAGAAAACATTTTTTTTGTAAAAGATGGATGGTTGAACCGGTTATTTGGTTCAACCGGGTTTAAGCGGTCCAACCGAGATTTGGCCGATTTTGACCGGTTTATATTTTCTGAATAAAAACCGAGTGGTTGGACCATTTTTCTTCCGATTCTTAGTTTAACCGGTTGAACAAGGCCTATTCGGTTCGATTTTTAAAACCTTGTATAAAGCCTCTCAAACATTCCCCGCAATGCAGTATAGTGAGCATGCATGGGTCGACCATTTTGCTTTATCGCATTCTTAGCTTGGGAATACGAGGCAGCAAGGATATCCCACATGGCTTTGGCAGTAGGTTGGTGCAAAACATCATTAGCAATGTCTAGAATCAAAGTACCAGACAACCAGACCTGAGCATATTCGTCATTAGCCTCCCATGAGGCATACAACCTTGTCTTCTCCGTTGGCTCGTCCTTGGTAAGAATATGTTTCTTACCCATCGATTTCATTAGGCTCATGAAATGCATGGCCCATAACTCGTAGTTGGACTTATCCATCTTCACAATAGGTGCAGGACATCTGAAGGCGCCTATGGTGGGGATTTGCTTTCTGACATGATGACTGATGACAACAAGGGTTGTAGACAAGATAAACTTTGGCCTACACCGACATGACGAGGTTTGGTTGCATGTGTAGACTTACACAACCAAACCCATCAATCTGGATGGCGGGCGAAGGGCCCCTTAGAAAGGGAACGGTTAAACCCTAGGGGCGGCGAGACCCTAGGGATGGCAGCTGCACACGGGTGTGCCTAGGATCAGCGTACGACGGGACCTTAGGGCACAGGAGCACGACAAGGGCCGAGGCTCACGGCAGAAGGGCGGGGCTGAGCCGTACGGCGGGGCCGATCCTAGGTAGGTCGGGGCCGAGTCGCACGACAGAAGGGTGGGGCCGAGTCGCACGGCCGAAGGGCAAGGCCGAGGCGGCGTACGGAGGGTCGAGCCCTAGGCGGCTTGAAGGTTGAGGGCTAGGTTTAGGGTTCGGTACGAGAGCTCCGGTCTAGGACTGTCGCTCTGATACCATGTTGGGAAAAATAAGAATTGTGTATATTCCTTGAGCCCTAGACTCTCTTATATAGGGAGAGGCCTATGGGAAAATTACATACGGTAGAGAAACGAAAAGAGAAATATATAAAAGATACAAGAACATAAAATAAACTTCTACAGATAAGATTCAAGGCATATCAACAATCTTCACTTTGAATTGAATCCTTTTAGAAAGTATGCCAAGCTTCGCTGCCGCTAGCCCTCTTTGGGACTACTGCCTACTGCCGACATTGAGTAAGTCCAAACAATATTTGAACTTACTCCTGGGTACTATGCTTGTGAACATATCGATTGGATTATCTGCTATGCTGACGTTCTTCACCTCGATCCTCTTCTCATAGTGAATGAAGTGATATATGACATTTTACATGCTTGGTCCTCTCATGATGTATATGATTCTTGGCTATGCATATTGCATTAAACTGTCACAATATATAATAGCTTGATCCTATTCTAGACTGAGATCTCCAAATAAGATCTTTAGCCAGATGCCTTCTTTTGTAGCTTCCGCTAAAGCCATATACCCTGCCTATGTAGTGGATAAAGTAATTTATGGCTGTAAGGTAGCCTTCTAACTGATGATAGAACTCCTCAAGGTAAAGATGCACCTTGTTATGGAGTTCCTCCAACATCTATAGAATAATCTAAATCTAAATATCCAGCAATCAAACACTTTGACCCATTTCTGTAAATGAGGTCAATGTCAGATGTTCCTCTCAGATAGTGAAAAATTCGCTTCACTGCCTATCAACGCTCCTTCCCTTGATTCCCCATGAATCTACTAAGTCTTTGCATACTATTGCATACATAAACCCCCCAACTACGTTTTTATAGGGAATACCTGACATTTGTTCCTTCTCTGCATCTGATTGAGGTGCGAAAGAGACTGAGAGATGAATGTTTGCAGTAGATGGAGTACCTAGAAGCTTGGTTGTAGACATCCCAAATCTCATTAGAACTTTCTCGATGTAGTTCTTCTGAGATAAGAAAAGTTTCCCTTATGCACATTCCTAATGATCTCCATCCTTAAAATCTTCTTCGTTGCACCAAGGTCCTTCATGTCAAATTCTAAACTAAAGAGCTTTTTCAGATCATCTATAATACTCTTCTTCTTAGAGCAATCAACATGTTGTCGACGTACAATAACAAATAGATAAAGTATCCGTCCTCCATCTTGTTGTAGTAAACACAATAATCATATATGCTCTTGTTGAACCCAAGGCCGATCACGAAGCTGTCAAACCTTTTGTACCACTACCTTATAGACTGCATAAGCTCATACAAGGATTTCTTCATATGTATACATGATCTGCCTTGTCCTAAAATGTGAATCCCTCTGGCTGATTCATCAGAATGTCCTCTTTGAGTTCACCATGTAAGAAAGTTGTCGTTACACCTAACTACTCCAGCTCCAAGTCTCTATATGCAACAAGAGGATGTAAGTCTTACAATGGGAGAGAATATCTCGTTGTAATCCACACATTCCTTTTGACGTCATCCCTTGGCAACTAGATGTGCCTTGTATCTGATGCCTACACTGCCTGAGGTTCCTTTCTTTTTCTTGAAGTCCTATTTACAGCCAATGACTTTTCTCATCTTTGGCAACTTGACAAGCTTCCACATCTAATTCTTGTGAAGAGACTCCATCTCCTTACTCATAGTAGCAATCCACGCCCAGATTCTTTTGCTCATGGATCCTTTTTGTAATTGGACGACTCTGGAGACTCTGCCTCCTCTTTGACCTGTAGTACAAATGCAATCATGTCTTCAAAATCATATCTTTGAGGCGGATTTATCTCTCTATGAGGCCGATTAGTAGCAAGACTTGGTTGCCTCTCCTCTAGTTGCTCAGCTTCAGGCTGCTTAGCATCAACCTGATCAGAAGTGGTGTGATCAGTTGCTTGAGGGGTGTTAGTTCGAACTCCACCTGCTCATGCATATCATCGCATGTCCTTGCATCTACATACTCACTCCTTGAGTAAAGCATGTAATTCTCATCAAATGTAATATTCCCGCTAACAATAATTCTTTGCCCAGAAGGAGATCGTATTCTATACCCCTTTAGTCATGCATCATAACATGTAAACACCCTTCCTTTATCCTTGTTTCCAACTTCCCTTCACTAAAATGATAGTATGCAAAACAATAAAAAATATGTAAACTAGAATAATCAACATAATTACCTGACCATACCTCCATGGGATCTTGCCATCAATAGCAAATGCAGAAATCCGACTCACTAAGTAACAAGTTGAATTCATAACTTCGATCCAGAATGCTCTACTAAGTCCAACATTAGAGGGACCCGAACTGGTCTACAGATTTTACAGAAATTGAAAAACGATAGACGGCGGGAGGTTGGATGGGGAGCGGGGTACGTAAGGCGTGCGAAGTGCGTAGGGATGGTCGAGGCCGTACGGCTGATGGGACTCGCGAGTCTGGTCGTGAGCGACGTGTGGATGTTTATCGCAGGCGTTATGGCGCTGGGTGGTTTTCTCAGTTGCGGAGGGCGTGGCGACCTAAGGCGCGGGGTGCTGGGGGTCCTTTCTTCGGGGAGCGCCGTGTTCTCTCGCGGTCACATGGTTCTATGGCTGACGCCGGCGATGACGGATGGACCCGGGTATCCCACGCTAAGCCGGGTAAGCGGTGCTTCCGATGTGATTCTCGGGGCCATTCTGCGTCCGAGTGTTTTGCTCCCCCTCGGTGTTTTCTTTGTGGGAAGCTTGGCCATCGGCGGGTTTCCTGCTGGTCTTCTTCGACTGCTCCGGGGTCGCGGTTTGTTGCCCAACCCGTGCGTGATGATGCAACTCGCCAGCTTGGTGGTCGCGACTTTCGCTCCTTCGCCCAGGTGGTGGCGGGTGGGGGGTCTTCCCCTCCCCTGCATGGGGTTGCTGGTAATGCTCAGGTAGTGGGTCCTTCGGCTCCTCCTATTTTTTCCTCAGGTTCGGCTTTGCATGGCTCCAAAGCGGCTGGGGTTGCGTCTCTTGCTGATCCGGAGGTCGAGGACAAGGGTGCGGAGCCTGCTTTGGTGGGTGGTGTGGTGGTTCCGAGGTTGCCGGAGCTTTCGTGTTCATTGGTAGGGGAGGCTTCTGCGGATGTTGCGGCGGGGGGGGGGGGGGGGGGCTGGGCCTGCTGAGGAGGTCTTGGTGTCGGGGATGGCGGGGGCGGAAGGCTCGTCAGCCAGTACGGGCCCGGCCTCTGCACTCTCGGTCCTGGTTGGGGTGCTTCGGAGTAATGCTGCTGACTGGGAGTCTATTCGTGCTGATACGATGGTGATCCTGGGCGATGGTTTTGGGGGGGACTTCCTCTCTCTCGATGCCGTGCGGTGCTGTGTTATAGGTCTCTCCCCGGAGCAACGGGAGAGACTCATTCATGGCCAAGGTGTTGCTGGGGTAAAATGGCGTAGCTTGCGGGTTTCTGACGGTGGTGTTTTCTCGACGGAGGTCCGGGTAGCTGTGGTGAGGGGGGTGCCTTTCCTTTCTAGGACGGTGCACGCTCTCTCGAAGGCCTTCTCCAGCTGGGGGCAAGTTCTTCAGATCCTTGATGACGACCTCGCTCCTGGTGCTGATTGGCGGTGCTGCCGCGTGCTGGTCGAGGCTCCGTCAGCTTTCTTTGCTGAATTGGCGGGGAAGACCCGCTTTGATCAGATGTCTTTGGGTCGCTGGACTTTTACCCTGGAGCTTTCTCTTTATCCTTCGCCGGTGAGGTCGGCTCCGCCTTCTCCGGAGGTGGGTCGGCAGGGACTCTCAGACTTGTTTCCGGCAAGCCGGGAGCAGGTGCAGGCGGGTGTCGGTTCATCTCCTTCTTGCCACGTGGTTCTTTCTGGGGACTTTCCCAAAGCGGCGCCTTGCATGACACATTCATCACGTGCGTGTGAGGAGGCTCTTCGTTTCCCGCAACCGAGGGGGACCTTCCAGGATATGGTGGCGGTTCAGATCCCTGATATCCCTTCGTCTGCAGATGCTGTTGTTCTGGACATCGATTCGTCTTCCCATGAAGTTTCCTTTATGCCGGCGGATTTATTGCAGGTGGTCCCCTCCCAAGTCAGGACGTTTATCCCTTATGACCCTTTGGTCAATTCTATTTGGGCCCCCCTTCAGGTTTCTTCGGAGCAGTTCCTTTCGGATCCGCAATCGGGCTCGGACCTCCTTCTCGGTTCGGATCATCTTATTACGGCTCCCGAAGTGGTATGCCCTCGCCCTATTAGAGCGGTGCCATTCTCCGGTCACCTGGAAGGTCCGCTTTCGCCTTCATCTCCGGTCTCTCAGCCGCTGCTTCTTTATTCGGAATATTCCTCTCATTCGAGAGCTGGAGGGGACGCTGTGGTCCTCCATCCGGTCGCTGTGGGTCAGCCACCTTTCCCGGCGATCTTGGATCCGCTTTTCTCTGATTATGGCGCGGCGTCGTCCCCTATTTGTGATTCTTCTGTGGTGGTGGGACTTTCTCCTACGTCCCGTTATGGCCGAAGTTACTCTCGGAGGCGCCACTTTTTCTCCAGTCCCGTTGTGTTTTCTACTTGCCAATTATTGCGCGAGGCGGTTGCGGAGGCGGCTGGCCTTGATCCTTTGGCTGACCAGCGCCATTCTGGTTTTTGAATGCACCACTCCACTTTGGTGTTTTTTTGGGGGTTTTCCGTTTTTGGGCTTTCATACCTGTTTTTGATGAAGATTGTATCTTGGAACGTTCGTGGCTTGGGTGATGCGGATCGTAGGCGCATTTTGGGCGCGCGCCTTGTTGAATGGTCTTGTGATATCGCGTTCATACAGGAGACGAAGATGCCGGCTATGGATGATGCTATGTGGCGTTCTTTTGGGGCTGGTCCGATAAACGAATTCCGTGCGCTGGATGCTTTGGGTACTAGGGGAGGTGCTTTTTTGGCCTGGCGATCGTCGCGCTTCTCCTTTTCGTCGTGTAGGCTGGGCCGTCACTCTATTTCGGTGATGTTAATTTGCGGGCGGACTGATATTTCTATGGCCTTCTCTTGTGTTTATGCCCCTATTTGTCATGTTGCCCGTCGTGAACTGTGGGAGGACCTTCGGGAGGATGCTGCTGCTTTTGGAGACATCCCATGGCTGATTGGCGGGGATTTTAATGTTACATTGCATGCTCAGGATCGCCCACGTGGGCGCGGGGGTCTCGATCCGGGCTCCTCGGATTTCTTGGAGTTCATTAACGATTTGGCTTTTGAATCGTTGGTTCCAAATGATATTTCTTTCACCTGGCGGAATAGCTCCTCGCGGTCGCGGATTGATCGTTTCTTGGCAAATAACTCTATGATGGATTGTTTCCCCTTATGTTTTGTCTGCTCGAAACCGCGATCTTTCTCGGATCACAATCCTATTTTTTGGTCGAATGGGGAGGAGATCCGTCCGCATTGCATGTTCCGCTTTGAACGCTCTTGGCTATTGGAGTCTGGATTTCACGATCTCGTGCGACAACATTGGTCTCAGCTTTCACCATCTGGCAGTGCCGCTAGTCGATTTGATTTTAAGATTTCATCTCTCAGGAAGCTGCTGGCGTCTTTTAAAAAGGACATTCGTTCTGCCCGCATTGCCACCCGCGTGGAGGCAGATGAAGTTATTTTGCGGTTCGACCGTATTGAGAATGATCGTGAGCTTAATCAGGATGAGTTGCTTGCTCGCGCCAATGCTATGGATAAGGTGAGGCTTGAGGATCGGAAGCGTGTGATTGAATGGCGCCAACGTTCTCGATTGCGATGGTTAAAGGAGGGTGACGCTAATACCTCGTTCTTTCACAGGGTCGCTTCGGGGCGCCGGCGATCCAATTCTATCTCTTCTTTGCTTATTAATGGCTCTCAGGTGCAGGGGGAGCGGGAGTTGGGTATGGCTGTATCGGCTTACTTCAAGGAGTGGTATGGGTGCAGGGCTACGCGTCAGTGGCGGTGGTCGGGTAGGGGCGCCGCTATGCTCCCTCAGGCGGATGCAAATCTCCTTATTGGTCAGATTACTTTGGAGGAATTGAAAGAGGCGGTTTGGGCTCTTAACTCTGACGCAGCCCCGGGTCCGGATGGCTTTCCCGTTTTCTTCTATCGGGAATTTTGGGATGTCATCTCCCAGGATGTTTTGGAGGTCGCTAACGAATTTTGCTCTGGCAACAACGGTTTTAATAAGCTTAACAAGTCTATTTTAGCTCTCATTCCAAAGTCCTCTTCTGCCAACCGCATTGAAGATTTCCGGCCAATCTCCATTTCAAATGCCATATACCTTATCATTGCGAAGGTATTGGCTCGACGGCTGGCTCCGCTTCTTGACTCGCTCATCTCGCCTTCCCAGGCGGCTTTTATTAAGGGTAGGCAAATTGGTGATTGCTATGCGGTGGCGTCCGAAATTATCCATGCTTGGCACAAAAACGATGTTAGGGGGATTCTATGGAAAATCGACTTCTCTAAAGCCTATGACTCTCTGGATTGGAGGTTTTTATGGTCTGTTCTTAAGAGGCGGGGATTCCCACCGTTATGGATTTCGTGGGTGCGACGTTGCGTTTCGACTGCCTCTCTGTCGGTTACTCTCAATGGCCGCTTGGCGGGGGGCTTTTTCCAGCCTCGCCGGGGAATTCGGCAAGGATGCCCCATTGCTCCCTTACTTTTCGTTCTGGCCGCAGATGTGTTATCCAGCATGATTCATAACGTGGTTGCGGCTGGCCTGTCCCGTGGTTGCTCCATTGGGCCCTTCTCTATGCCGATTATTCAGTTCGCGGATGATATCATTTGCTTCATCGAGGGCGGGGCGTCGAATGTTGAGGGGATGGCTATCACTTTGGAGCTCTTCAGTGAGGCGTCGGGGCTTCTCATCAATTATAATAAATCCTCTATGGTCCCCTTTCACACTCCCCCTGAGGAGGCTGACATCTGTTCGAGGATCTTGCGCTGTCCCGTGGGTGCTCTTCCGCTGGACTATCTTGGGCTCCCGTTGACTACGGGACGGGCACGCTTACGTGATTGGCAGCCGCTGGTGGATCGCATGGTTGCTCGCTTGGCTGGCTGGCGTGCCGCTATCCTCTCTAGGGGAGGTCGTTTGGTTCTTCTCAAGTCCGTTCTCTCTTCTATGCCTATCTACTTTTTCTCTGTGAAAGGTATGCCTAAGGGGGTCCGTCGGCGGT
This sequence comes from Ottelia alismoides, assembly GCA_037367405.1. NCBI lineage: Eukaryota > Viridiplantae > Streptophyta > Magnoliopsida > Alismatales > Hydrocharitaceae > Ottelia > Ottelia alismoides. Next base: position 268,447 of record JAZKJV010000997.1, read on the forward strand.
TGGACTCTTGTTTGAGGACTTTTCTTTGGGGAAAGAAGGGGGCTGTGCGTAGCGGCATTCCTTTGGTCGCTTGGGACGATGTGGCTCGGCCAAAGAAGGAGGGGGGGCTGGCGGTGAGGCGGTTGGATGTCGTGAACGAGGCTTTTCTTCTCAAATGGGTGACTCGCCTTTGGGGTCCGGAGGATAATGTAATGCTTAATTTCTTGAGGTTGGCTGTGGGGATCGACCGGTGTTTGGGTCTGGATGCTCGCCTTTTGGGCTCTCCCTCTCATTTCGCCCGTGATATTGGGAATATTATGGTCCGTAACCGTGCTCTTTTCATCACTAAGTTGGGGAATGGCTCGCTCCTCCGTTTTTGGGGCGATGATTGGACTGGTAGGGGGCCTCTTAAGGATGTTTTTCCTCGCCTCTTCGCGTTGGTGGACGATAAAGACGCGAGGGTTGCTTCTTACTGGGATGGGGCTGCTTGGGGGCCCAGTTTTGTGGGAAACCTCTCCGATCAGCGCCAATTGGAATTCATGCTTGGTCCGTTCATGGAATGCAAGATTATTGGCAATAAAAAGAGTTGCTTGATTGTCGCATAGAAGCTGCATGGGAAGAGGTACCTCAATTGCAAGATCATTCAAGATCGATCTAACCCACATCATCTCTGTTATCCCCTAAGTCATGGCTCTGTACTCATATTCTACACTGGATCTAGCAACCACTGTCTGCTTCTTGTTTTTCCATGACACGAGTGAGCTCCCAACAAAAATAACAAGCCAGAAGTAGACTTCCTATCTCTAGGGCATCCTGCATAATCTGCATCTGCACAAGCTATCACCTCAAAAGATGTACCTCTGCTGAATATAAGACCAGTACCTGGTGAAGACTTCAATATCTCAGAATCATATAGATGGCATCCAAATGAACCTTCCTGGGCTGCTCCATGAATTGGCTCACCTTGATTACAACAAAGGGTATGCTGGCATGGTGATAGTAGCATAGAGGAGCTTCCCAACAAGCTCCTTGTGTCTCTTCTTGTCTACCTCCTCACTACCATCATCATATAATCTCATGCTCGGATCCATAGGGGTAGTAGTAGGCTTGCACCTTGTCATCCCTGTCTCAAGTAGAAGATCAATCACAAACTTCCTCTGGGTCATCATAAGACCATGCTGGTTCCTGACGAACTATAATCCAAGGAAGTAACGAAGACTACCAAGATCCTTAGTCACAAACTGCTGACCTAGGAACTCCTTGGTAGCCTGAATGCCCTGCTCATCATCACACGTGACAATAATATCATCAACATAAGCCAGAATAGAAATTGTACCTCTCTGTGTCCTCTGAACAAAAAGCGAATGAGCCGTAATGGACCGCGCAAACCCTTGGTTCTCTATCAACTCTGATAGCTTCTAATACCAAACTCTCTTACTCTGCTTCAGATCGTAAATCGCTTTGTGAGGCCTACACACATTCTAAGACTCCCCCTCAGTTGCAAACACTGGTGGTTGCTGCATATATACCTCTTGTAAATCTCCACATAGAAACACAATCTTCACATCAAGTTGGTAAAGAGGTCAGTCTCGAGACACAACAACTGATAGAAGAATGCGCTATGTCGAATGTCTGGCCACAGGTGAGAAGTTATCCTGATAGTCCACACCATAAGTCTGGGTGAACCATTATGCTACAAGCCTTGCCTTATAACGATCCACACTGCCATCTGTCCGTTGCTTCACCATAAAGATCCATTTGCACCCTACAACAAAGGCACCTGGAGGAGCAGAAACAACACTCTAGGTACCAAGAGACTGCAAAGCGGTCATCTCCTCCTCCATGGCAAGATGCCAGCTACTATCCTGTACGGCCTCCTAGTATGTTTGTGGTATAATGATAGTAGAGATTCCCGTGATCAACCTTTTGTACTCCTCTGAAAGATGATCCAAGGAAACATGAGCAGTTAGAGGATAAGTGACACAGTTACGACTCGGCTTCCTCAAGGCAATATGTATGTCAAGATCATCGTCCTCTCTGTTCTCTGTTATCAACAACTCTTGTACAGTATCCTGTGGTACAAGCATATCACCAGTGCCATCAGTAGAAACAATGTGTTTAGTACATACCTAAGGCGTGATGGATGATAAGGAAGACGCATTAGCAGAGGGGCAAGTAGAGGACCTGCGAAAGTAAAATTGTGGCAGGAACTATGTCAGGGTAGACAGAGATGGTGGTGGAGATGACTGTGACAACACGAGGTGGTGCTGGTAGAGATAACAGAGGTAGTGGAACAAAAACATCCTCTCCAGAGTCGAAGTTATACAACCTGCCATGCCACCTGTAGGAGAAAAATACATAATAGATTCAAAAAATGTGACATCAGCATTCATATAATACTTTCTCCCTATAGGATCAAAACATCTATACCCTTTTTGGGTACGAGAATAGTTAAGGAACATACATTTGACAGCTCTTGAAGAGAGCTTGTCATGACTAGGAGCAAAATTGTGGACAAAGGCCACAAATCCAAAGACCCTGGGAGTAAGGGAGAATATGTCCTTATCGGGAAATGCACTCAAGAAAGGAACCTTTTCTCCTAGGACCGTAGAAGGCATGCGGTTCAGTAAGTAACATACAATGAGAACTGCATCACCCCGGAACGAATGAGGAGCTCGACTCTGAATCAAAAGAGTCCTTGTGACATAAAGAAGATGAGGGTATTTTCGTTTAGCACCACCATTCTGCTGAGTGTAAGCACAAGAAGTCTGATGAACAATACCAAGAGATATGAGAAAGTCAGGCAGTTGTAAAGTGAAAAATTCCGAGGCATTGACAGTGCGAAAAAGCTTCACATTAGCAAAAAAATGTTCTTAATTTCAATAAGAAACGATTTAATAACAAGACCGACTTTGGACTTATTCTTTAACAAGGAAATCTAAGATCATATAGAAAAATCATCCACAACAACCATATGGAATCGATGTCCCTGATGATCGGGAACACGACTAGGACCCCAGATATTAAAATGAAATAACTCAAACGACTGGCTACTTTGACGACTCTGGTGACTCGGAAAAGAAGAACAATGGTGCTTCCCAAGCTGACATGCCTTACACTCCAAGGTGGTACGAGTAGAAATATGAAGGAGAACATGATACATCTTCTGTAGAGGAAGGTGACCAAAGCGAAGATGCCACATGAAGGGAGAAACTGATACAGAGGGAATGGTAGCAGCACTAGCACACGAAGACTGGACTAGTCTGTAAAGTCCTCTCTGAGCACGGTCACATCCAATCACCCTGCCCGTGAGTATGTCCTGAAACACAAGAGAAGATGGGTCAAATATGACACGTCAATGTAAATCTTTTGTAATCTGACTAATCGACAAAAGATTCATCTGAAATGCTGGAGCATGTAAGACATTCTGCAAGCGCATCGAGGGGGTTAGGACAATCTCTCCCTGACCAACAATGGGTAGATGAACCCCATTTGCAATCACCTTTGATCTGTCAGGAGGGATAGATCTATAAGAATTAAAATGAGCTCGATCTCCACACATATGATGAAATGCTCTGGAGTCCATGATCCAATCAGTCAAATCTAAATTGCTACAACTAGTAAGTGCATATGCAATACCTGACGGACTCATAGAAGCTCTAGCGACAACCGCGACAACTGAATATCCTACACCTAGGGTGGTCGATGTAGTCATAATCTCTCTCAATTTAGAGACAATATCGTCAAGCCTCGCATCATGAGAAGGAGCCAAAGTAGTCTCTGGCTGCTCAGTTACACGGGCAGATACATGATACCCATGCTTCAGATAGCATGTCTCCTTCGAATGACCTGGACGGTGGCAGTGTGAGCATGTGTCACACTGACGTCCTCCTCGACCATGGGATCCTCGCCCATGATATAGTGAAGTGCCTGCTCTACCACGAGAAGCTGCCATTGCAGAGGGAGTTTGGGCCATGGTAGTAGATGAAGTAGTGATTTTGCTCAGCCTTTTGTAGACCTCCTCCATTGGTGGTATCGTCTCTCCAGTAAGCAATTGAGTATGTATTGCATCGTACTCAAGAGTCAAGGGATGACAGAAAGACCCCTGCCATAATTACATTCCGGTATGCTTATTGTTGCTCAGTGCTGGTAGTAATGGGCATAAATCTATGGAGTCGCTCAAACATGCCTCGAAGATGCGAGAAGTGGGCATGAAGAGGCCGACCATTCTGCTTAGTCGAAAATATGTCATAATGCAACTGGAGGATCTTGCTCTCATTCTTGGCTTGCCCATATGTGTCAGCTAAGATGTCCCACATAACCTTGGTTGTGGGTTGATTGACGATGTCGTTGACAATCTCCCTGGTGAGCGTCCCGGAGAGCGAAATCCGTGCATAGGCATCATCTTGCTTCCAAGAAGCATTAGCCCCATTCTTGTCCATCGACTTGGAATCAGTCAAAATGTGCTCTTGTTGTGGCACTGCATAAGGGTGCAAAACTGCATGGAATAATCACCAATAATGGACAGGAAATATCTGACACCTTCCAAATATGGAACCTGGTAAGGACCCTAAAAATTAGCATGAATGTAGTATAGCGCATAGCCTTAAATTTCGGCGAATTTCGATCGAAATTAGGTTTTGTGGTGGTACCGATATCAAAATCATATATAATATTAGTGTCCACGATTTCAGCTGAAATTTCGACCGAAACTCTATCATTTCGGTTCATTTCGATCCATTTCGATCGAAATTGTTCACAGATTTCGGTGGCAATGACTGAAATTTCGGTTCATTTGGTCCATTTTGACCGAAATTATTTTAGGTAACTATATGTTATGCCTAGACTACTAATTGATATTCGTAGAGCACTATTCAACCACTACTAATTGAAATTTATAAGTCACTATTTCCACTACAATTGCAATATAGGCCACTATTCCAACCATCATTGTAATAAAATAAGGCCATCATGGTCATATTTAAACATATAAATATAATGTATACATTCTCATTCCATCTCACAAGTCACAAGTTCACAACCCAACTTAAGTCTTGGAGAGCCAAGTTTCCGAATTCCAAGCAAGGTGAGTTTTTTACCATCTTTTTCTTCATAACACATTTTTTTAACATACTTGGAGATGCCAAATGGTGTGGTGGTAGTGCAGTGTGCTTACCACCCAAAAGACCAAGATTTAAATCCCCCTTGTGGGGATTGCGTTAGGTAGTCGATGACCAGCATAAGCAATAGTCGAATCTTTCAACATGGATTTGAGCAAGAATCCATGTAGCCGACCCTACTTATAGTGGGAGAAGGCATCACCATTTGGTACCCACTTAAATGGTCCGGTGGTAGTCAATGTGCCTACCACCCAAAAAATAGTCAGTTTGTTATGCATCTCATGACTAACATGCTAACAAACCAACGCTATTCTAATTGTATTATGACATTTACTATTTCAATTTTAAAATTATTTACACATTCTCTATAATAACAATATTATTGTTCTTTTGAGAATTGACAGAAAAATTGAGTGTCAAAATTTAAGTTTGTGTCCTGAAACTTCACTTTGGTCGGTCATCGATATGGTGACTAAAACCGTTATTTAAGGTACTGATCATTATAATATCTTATTATAAGTAAAAAAATTGTATTTCTATCTCTTTTATTGATTAAACAAAATAAAAAATCTAAAATTAAAAAAGAGAGAGAGATTTCAAGTCATTTCCCCAATTTCGGCATTTCACTGAAATTCGATCGAAAACCGATTCCGGGCTCATCGAAACGAAATCGAAATCCGAAATTTGAGGCATTGGTACTTGTTGTGAAAAATAAGTAATATGATATTCAAGGGAACCCTAGGCTCTCTTATATAGGGAGAGACCTCAAGGGTAAAATGCATAGTAGTCCAGAGAACAATAAAAAAATAAGAACATGTACATAGCATATAATAATATCTATCTCTACACTCCCCCTCAAGGTGGAGCATAGATGTCTATCATGCTCAGCTTGGAAGAACATCTCTGAAAGTGTCCTCTGAGCAGCGGCTTGGTGAGTACGTCAGCAGTCTGATCCCCTGAGCTCACGTGAGCTGTAGATATCAATCCTCTCTGGATCAAGTCTCTAGTGTAGTGGCAGTCAACTTCAATATGCTTTGTTCTTTCATGAAATGCTGGATTGTTGGCAATAAATAAGGCTGTCTGATTGTCACACTGAAGCTGCATGGGTAAAGGTACGGCTACATGTAGATCCTCTAGTACAGATCGAACCCACATCATCTCCGTGCTCGCTTGCGCCATGGCCCTATATTCGGATTCAGCACTGGACCTCGCCACAACAGTTTGTTTCTTGCTTTTCCAAGAAACCAGAGAGCTCCCAACAAAAACTGCAAATCTTGAGGTCGATTTTCGATCCTTAGGGCATCCTGCATAATCGGCATCTACACATGCTGAGATAGATAAATCTGTGCCCTTTCGGAACAGTAATCCTGAACCTGGAGAATACTTCAGATACCTCAGTATCATGTATATGGCATCCATATGAACTTGTCTTGACTGCTCCATAAATTGGCTCACATTGCTTACTGCAAAGGCAATATCGGGTCGAGTTATGGTAATATAAAGGAGCTTACCCACCATTTCTCTATATCTCCTCTTGTCCACTTCAGCAGTGTCATCATCATACAGCTTCATGCTTGGATCCATGGGAATACTTGATGGTTTGCATCCATCCATGCTTATTTCAGTCAAAAAATCTGTAATGTACTTCCTTTGGGTCATCACCAGACCCTGTGCATTCCTGGCAAATTCCAACCCCATAAAGTATCTTAGGGTTCCAAGATCCTTCGTGACGAACTGACGGCCTAGGAATGCCTTCGCCCTCTCTATGCCCTGAACATCATCTCCTGTAACCAGAATATCATCAACATAGACCATGACAACCGTACCTGCCGATGACTTCTGAATAAACAACGAGTGGTCTGCATTCGACCTCTTGAATCCCTATCGTTCAATCAGATTGGAAAGCTTCTGGAACCACGCTCTTGGGCTCTGTTTGATGCCATAGATTGCCTTGTGAAGTCTACACACCATATGCTTCTCCCCTTCAGCAGTGAACCCTGGTGGCTGCTGCTTGTAGACTTCCTCCTGCAGATCTTCATACAAGAAGGCATTCTTGACATCTAGTTGAGATATACTCCAGTCACGTACCACAGCAACTGATAAGAGAATGCGAAGAGTAGAATGACGAGCCACCGGAGAAAACATATCCATATAGTCCACGCTATAGGTTTGTGTAAAACGTCGCGCGACCAGTCGTGCTTTGTACTGATCTAGACTGCCATCATCGTGGTATTTAACTGTGAATACCCACTTACAGCTCACAATAGATGCATCAGGAGGAGCAATAACCGGGGTCCATGTGCCACGAGACTGTAAGGCACGCATCTCGTCTTACATAGCCATTCTCCAGCAATCAATCTTCATAGCTTCCTGATAGGTCCGTGGTATGTCCACGGAAGACAAAGCTGCAGCAAATCTCTGAAAGTCACCTGTGAGGCGATGAAAAGACACCTGTGAAGCAAAGGATAAGATGCACACGTCCGCTTCTACTTCTGGATAGCAATAGGAATATCAATATCATCTTCCGCTGTACTGGATGGTGTAGTCTCCTCCCGCAACAAAGAATCCTGCACATATACCATATCTGACCCGTCAGTAGTAATGCCATCTGAACATACGTGAGGCGTGATGGATGTCTGATGTGTAGCCTGAGCATGACCTGACCGACACGTATAGAATTTTGGTAAAGGTGGAATAGGAGGTTGTGGAAGTGGTGGAGGTGGAGGTGGTGGTGGTGAAGGTGACGTAGAAACAGAAACAGGAGTGGACTCAGGTGAACTCCAACTGGGAGGCGGAGGGACATAGACATCATCGTTGGTAGTAGATGGTACCATGCTGTCACCTGCAGGGGAAAATACATAACAGACTCAAAGAACGTGACATCAGCACTAACAAAATATTTCTTGTTTATGGGGTCATAACAATGATAGCCCTTGTGAGTCCGAGAGTAACCGACAAAGACACACTTGACAGCTCTAGGAGAGAGTTTGTCAAGTCCAGGAGTCAGGAGATGAACAAAAGCAACGGTACCAAAGACACGATGAGTAAGTGAGAATAATTCCTTGTCAGGAAAAATGATAGAAAGAGGAATTTTCTCACCAAGGACAGAAGATGGCATACGATTGACCAGGTAGCAAGCGGTAAGAACAACATCCCCCCAGAAAGAGATAGGAGCACAACTCTGAATCAGTAGGGTTCGAGTAATGTCAAGAAAGAAGGTGGCGATGCTTTCTTTCTGCCACACCATTTTGCTGAGATGTGTAAGCACAAGTGGTTTGGTGAATAATGCCCTTTGACGAAAGAAACTGAGAGAGGGACCATGTGCAGAATTCTAGAGCATTATCTGTACGAACATATTTGACAGTAGAAGAATACACATTTTGCACTTCATTAATCAAATTTTTAATCACATCTCCTGCTTCGGATTTATTCTTCAAAAGGAAGACCCAAGATACACGAGAAAAATCATCCACTACCACTAGATAAAATCTGTGTCCCTGATGATCGGGTACACGACTTGGACCCCATATATCTATGTGAAACAACTCGAACGGGGAGCTACTGCTCCGACTCTGACGACTAGGAAAGCTAGACTGACGATGCTTTCCCAACCGACACGCTTCACAACGAAAGGAAGAACTGGGAGAGATCTGAGGCAGAGCATATCGCATTTTCTGGAGCGGGAGGTGACCAAAGCGGAGGTGCCAGATGTACGGAGATACTAGTCCGGCAGAATGAGAAGAGACACCAGCATAAGAGTTCCGGACCAGCCGATACAGACCATTCTGCTCAGAGCCACAACCAATCACCCTGCCTGTTAGTATGTCTTGAAAAATAAGAGAAGAAGGGTCAAATATAGCACGACAGTGCAAATCCTTCGTAATCTGACTAATAGACAACAGATTCATCGAGAACTCAGGAGCATGTAGGACATTCTCTAGATGCATAGAAGGAGATAGGAAGACCTCCCCCTGTCCAACAAGAGGGGAATGAGTACCATCTGCGATCTTTACTAAACGGCCATGGGGAATGTCCCTGTAGGACTCAAGTCTCTCTCGATCTCGACAGAAATGATGTGTGGCGCCAGAATCTATAATCCAATCAGAGATATCATGAGAAGATGTGAATGCAGTAGCGCTACCTGAGGTACTAGCAGTAGCAGAGGAACTGGCAGATGCTGTAGCAGCAACATCTTGAGGTCCACCAGAAAAATCACCAGATGACTGTGGCATAATATCACGTAGACGTGCCACAAGTTCCTCGAAACGATTGTCTGCAGTAGATGCCAATTGGGGCTGAGAATACTCTGCTACACGTGCCGATGCTGGGAACCCATGCTTAGAGTAGCATGTCTCCTCCGAGTGGCATGTGCGGTGACAGTACGAACACGGCTGACGAAAGTGGCCACCCTACCCTGGGGTCCACGTCCACGCCCACGACCAGAAGACTGACCACCTCTCCCACGCGATACTGCCATCGCCGATGGGGGTGGAGTAGATGAGCTGGAAGAAACTGATATGCGACTGAGCCTCCTGTAAACATCCTCCACTGGAGGAATAACTGCATCGGCCAAAATCTGAGAGCGGGCGGCCTCATACTCAAGATCTAGGGCCGCAAGTAGAACGCCCACCATGGTGGCATTCCGAAATGTCTTCTGCTGTTCAGGAGTCGTTGTGAGTGGAATGGTACTGTATAACTTCTCAAACATCTCCCTCAGGGATGTGTACAAGGAGTGAAGAGGCCTGCCGTTCTGCTTCATCGTGAATATATCATGCTGAAGCTGTAACATCTTGGTCTCATTTCACACATGGGAATATGTAGCAGCCAGAATATCCCACATTGCCTTGGCAGTGGGCTGATGAAGGACATCATTGGCAATCTCCATCGACAGTGTACCTGACAACCAGACCTTGGCATATGAATCATCAGCCTCCCATGAGGCATATATCCCTGTCTTCTCTGCTGGCTCATCCTCGGTAAGAATGTGCTTCTTATCGTTCGACTTCATGAGACTCATGAACTGCATCGCCCAGAGCTCATAGTTCGACCCGTCCGTCTTTACTATTGGCGCGGGACCTTTGAACGCGCCTATAAGGGCATATCAACCTTTGATTCTGACATATCGCCGCTGGAGAAGAACTGGGGTTTGTAGACAAAGTGACAGATGTCTACACAAACTGCATAGGATTTGAGTGCGTATGTAGACGTTACGCACCCAAATCCATATATCTGTAGGAAGAAACGGTTACGATCAAGGCTTCAGGAGGCGCCGCGGTGCCGGCTAGAACAAAAGCCGGCCGACGGCGGGTGGCAGGGGTCCGGCTAGGGCACGCCGGGAGGTTGAGGCGAGATCCCGGGGGCGGGACTGGGGGCCGGCGGGATTGGGAGCGGCGGGACTGGGGGCCGGCGGCGGTGAGGGGCCCGAGAAGGCGGCGACGGCGGCGGAAAGGGGCCCGAGAAGGGGGCGGCGGCGACGGAGAGGGGCCCGAGAAGGGGGAGGCGGGGCGGTGGAAGAGACGAAGGGAGGGTGGGCGGCGGGTGCGGAGAGGGAGCCCTAGGGCTTGGGCTCTGATACCATGTTGTGAAAAATAAGTAATCTGATATTCAAGGGAACCCTAGGCTCTCTTATATAGGGAGAGACCTCAAGGGTAAAATACATAGTAGTCCAGAGAACAATAAAAAATTAAGAACATGTACATAGCATATAATAATATCTATCTCTACAGTACTATAGCGTCTCTATCGTCAAATGAATTGCTTTATTGAATGACTTCATGTGTTGTTTCTCGAACATGTAATGTTGATGATGTGACCCTTCTGACTGAGGATATTCATCCTCTTCCGGCTCATTTTCCCAAGCTGGATATGTCACAACTCCGAATTTGATTTCACGGCTCCGGATGTTATTCCAATAGAATAGATAATTGTGTAGAGAAAATAATGATCTGATCCATACTGAGGCTCAATCATTCTCTTATATAAGAGGAGAAATCTGTTGGGCAAATTACATAATAGACGAAAAGAAAAGTAATAATTAAAATATTAAAAGATAAATAATCTCTCAACACTACTCCTCAAGATGGAACATAGATATCAATCATGCTCAGCTTAGAACACCACCTCTAGAATGGCCCTCTGGATAGGGCCTTGGTGAATACAATTGTTGTTTGTTCCCCTGAGCTGATGTGAGAAGTAGAGATAAAGCCTTTCTGAATCATGTCACGAGTATAATGTCAATCAACCTCAATATGATTGGTTCTCTCATAGAAGGCAAGGTCATTAGCCAGTTCATGGAGCGGCTTAAGCATGCACATATAGATGCAGTTCATATGATTTCGAGGTACCTGGAGTTCTCTCTTGGTAGTGGACTATTCTTTAGCAAAAGGACATCCCTTGCCGTTACACTGCGCAGATGCAGATTATGCAGGATGTCTCTAGGAAAGAAAATAATGACTTGATTCATACTAAGGCCCTAGGGTTCTCTTATATAAGAGGAGAAACCTGTTTGAAAAATTACATAATAGAGTCGGAAAGAAAAGAAATACATAAAACATGAAAAGATAAATAATCTCTCAACAATAATTGTTAACTCATGCATGACATGTATGGTCTTTTTCTCGTTGCCCTTGATGACAACCACCCCGACATTGGTAACCTGCATACTCTACCTTCATCTTTATACCTATATCTTTTAGAGTCCAAGACTCTTAGGGATATCATGCTCTTTCTCAGATTAGGAATATGACGATATTTTGTCATCGTCCTCATGACTCCATCATGCATATTGATTTTCACAAAGCAAATCCTACAATTTTGCGCATTACATCGTTCCCTATGACGACGTTTGCACCATCTACATTCTCATAGATATTGAACCAATCTTTATTGGGAGCCATATAATAAGAACATCCTGAATCAAATATCTATGTAGTGTTGGCCACCTTCTGATCTGTGCTTGTGAGGATCAAATTATCTTCAAAATCTCTGTTTTTGTGAGCCCTTGCAGCAATTGTGGCTTTCCCTTCCTTCAAGTAGTCCTTTCAATGTCCATGTTCCTGACACTAGTTGCAAATGTTCTAAGAATTGTGATTTTTCGACTTTAGATTTCTGCTATCCTTTCTTCGCAGAGCTAGAACGAATATGTCTCTTTTCATGAGTCATAACCAAACATGCAACCTGAGAGTCCTACTACCTGATAGCCTTATGTCGAAGCTCATGCGTATGCAGACTCACGCAAACTTCCTCTTGGGTCATCTCTTCTCTTCCCACAATAAACAACTGAACAAAGTTGTCATGTGATAGTTGTAGAGATAGTTTTATGTTTTATGTATTGTTTCTCATTTATTATTTCTTATGTCTGTTCTCTGTAATTTACCCATAGGTCTCTCCTCTATATAAGAGAGCATATGGTTCTCAAGAATAAACGTATCTTTCATTTTTTCCTAACGTGGTATCAGAGCGACGGTCCTAGACCGGAGCTCTTGTACCCTAACCCTAATCCCCTTTCCATCAAGCCCACCTCATTCTCTTTCCCCCGGTGACGACCCTCTTCTCGTCGGCCTCCCCTCTCGGCGACACCCCCCCTCTCAGCGGCGGCCTCTCCTTTCGGCGGAGCCTCCCTTCGGTTGCAGTCTCTTCTCGGCAGCGACAACCCCCCCTCTCCTCTCGGTCGCGAGTCCTATTGTGGCTCTCTATCGTTTCTTCGCATAGAGAGCCGATCGTGGTGATGGATTTGATCGCTTGAGTCTACACATGCAATCAAATCCCTATATGACTGTGTAAACAATTCTTGTATTGGTCTTACCAAACCCTAGTTTTCTCCAACTAACATTATGTTAGAGAGAAAGGTCGATGTTCCCGCTACTGGCGCTTTCAGAGGTCCAGTGTCGATAGTCAAGATGAACGGGACGAACTACGAGCTCTAGGACATGCAGTTCATAAGCCTCATGAAATTCACGGGTAAGAAACACATTCTTACCAAGGAGGAGCCGGCCGAGAAAACAGAGATCAATGCGTCATGGGAGGCAGATGATGCATATGCCAAGGTCTGGTTGTCTTGTACATTGGCGATTGAGATTTCCAATGATGTGTTACATCAGTCCACCGCCAAGATGATGTGGGATATCCTCACCGCAGCTTATTCCCAGGCGAGGATGTGGCCAAGATACTGTAGTTACAACATGATATCTTCACCATCAAGCAGAATGGACGACTGCTCCACTCTCTGTACACGTCCTTGCGTGGGATGTTTGATAAGCTGCACAATTTCATGCCCTTTACGTCTACTCCTGAGCAGCAAAAGACATATAGGAATGCTACTATGATCGGTGTCTTCTTGGATGCACTAGAACCTGAATATTAGGTGGCTCGTTCACAGATCCTAGAGGATGCCACTGTTCCTTCTTTTCCACACTTCTATACTCGTCGGCCATCTTCTGCTCATGGTATATGCCCGTCATCCAGCACGCCTCTGGTATGTACCGACCACATGATTTCTAACGATGGATCTGGAGATATGTTTGAGCAAGATACTTTGCAGGAGACTAGTCCTCAATCTGGGGTGATACCTAAAGACCTGGATGTTCCTATTGCTATTAGAAAGCAGAAGCGCAACTGTGCCTCATATCCACTTGCATCCCAGGTTTCATTTGATCTCTTAACAGGGGAGTTCAAGAAATTTATTGCTGCACTTTCTGTCGTGGCTATACCACGTACCTTTCAGGAAGCATTGAAAGACAGTCAATGGCGTCTATACATGGAATAGGAGATAGATGCTCTATAGTCATGTGGTACTTGGAGCCTGGTCCCCGCTCCCAATGGAGCTTCTTGTAGAGATATATGTCCTTTTCTATATTTCAATACCCCTTCATCTATTTTCTTTTCTTCCTGTCTACCGTATGTAATTTACCCATATGTCTCTCTTCTATATAAGAAAGCCTAGGGCTTATGGAATAAACATCTCACTTGTTTTTCCCAACATGGTATAAGAGCGGCGTTCTAGATCGGAGCTCTTGTACCCGAAACCCTAGCCCCACCTTCCATAGCCTCTCCATGTGCCCCACGCAGCCTGCGATCCCGAGGCCCGCCGCCGCTACATCTACAACTCTCCGCGCAGCCCGCCTTCTGTCCTCTGTCTTCCTGTCCTTGCGCAAGAGGTCCCTGCACCTGTAGCGGCCTCCTGTCCTCTGTGCGTGTTCCCCACTGCATCTTTAGCGGCCGCAGCCGCAGTATATCCTGTGGTTGCAGCCGTTTCCGTGCCAGAGTTTTTTTTATGGGGTTGGTTGCAGAATAAGTCTATACGTGCAACTAAATACCCCTATGTTAGTGCAAGCAATTATCTCTTCAAGTCTACGATCCTCGTCTTCTTTGATCGGCAAGATATCAGAGAACAAGATTGATATCCCCACCACGAGCACCTTCAGTGGTCCAGCGCCCATAGTCAAGATGGATGAGTCGAATTACGAGTTGTGGGCCATGCAATTCGTGAGCCTAATGAAGCCAATGGGTAAGAAGCATATTCTTACCAAGGAAGAGCCAATGGAAAAGACATGAGTGTATTCCTCTTGGGAGGTTGATGATGCCTATGCACGAGTCTGGTTGTCTGGTACCATGATACCGGATATAGCGAATGATGTCCTGCACCAGCTCACAACCAAAGCCATGTGGGATATTCTTGCTGACACGTATTCACGGGCCAAGAATGAGATGAAGATTCTACAACTACAACATGACATCTTCAGAATTAAGCAGAATGGTCGACCACTACATGCACACTATACCGCCATGCGTAGGATGTTTGAGAAGCTTTATAGCTTTGTGCCTCTCACGGCGACTCTAGAACAAATGAAGACATTCCGGAATGCTATGATGGTTGGAGTATTCTTGGCCTCTCTTGACTCTCAGTACGAGGCAACATCTTCCCAGATATTGGCTGATGCTACCATTCCTCCCATGAAGGAGGCCTTCCGGAGATTAAGTAGGATCAATGGTCCAACTTTAGTGCCAAATTCTTCTGCTATGACGGCCTCTCGTGGAAGAGGCAACGCATCTCAGTTTCATGGACGAACATCACGAGGTAGAGGTGGACGTGGTCGTGGACCATCGTGTACCTATTGTCACAGATTTGGACATACGGAAGATACATGCTACTCTAAGCATGATTTTACAGCATCAACACGTGTAGCAGAGCAAGCCCATCATCAGCAAGCTGCGCCGCCCACATCAGATCAGAGATATGATGACCTTGTGTCTCGACTGAGAGACATTATGCCACTATCTAGTACACCAGCACCTACTTCAGAGAACAACTCAGATTTTGCCGCCACTGCAGGGGCCAGTACCTCAGGTAATGTTTATACATCTACATTTTATGCTAGTTCAGATATATCAGAGTGGATTATTGATTCTGGAGCCACACACCACTTGTGTGGAGATAGAGATCATCTCAGCCTATCGGCAGGTTCCTCCAGGAAGGACCGTGGTCATAGGTAATGGGACTCATTCTCCTATCACGAGACAGGGGGAGATCACCTTGACACCATCTATGCGCTTACAAAATGTGCTGCATGCTCCTGATTTTTCAATGAATTTACTATCTCTCAATCAGATTACTAAGGATTTAAATTGTCAAGCAATATTTGACCCATCATCTCTTGTGTTTCTGGGCATTCTTACGGGAAAGATGATTGGTTGTGGCCATGAGCAGGGCGGAATCTATCGACTGGTTCAAACACCACGTGATGGTATATCATCCCAGCCCATTGGTCAGGTTTCTCCCTTTCTTTGGCACATGCGCTTCCGTCATTTCCCGTTTTAGAAGTTGCATCAAGTTCTTCCAAAGATTTCTCCCCGCTCATCATTTAACTGTGAAGCGTGTCAGTTAGGGAAGCACCATCGGTCGGTCTTCCCTAGTCGTCAGAGTCGGAGTACTAGCTCCCCTTTTAAGTTTTTCCATGTTGACATTTGGGGTCCAAGTCGTGTTCCCAATCATCAGGGACACCGATTTTATTTATTTATTGTGGATGAATTTAGTCGTTTCTCTTGGGTCTTCTTGTTTAAGAATAAATTTGAAGCTGGAAATGCAATAATAAATTTCATTAGAGAAGTGTAGAATGTGTTTTCTACCTCAGTCAAAATTGTAAGAACGGATAATGCACTTGAATTCTGCACTCATGTGCTTTCTCATTTCTTCCAGTTTCATGGTATCCTTCGTCAAACATCATGTGCATATATGTCTCAACAGAACAGTGTTGCTGAAGAAAGCACCGTCACCTTCTTGATGTCACTCATACTCTCCTGATCCAGAGTTGTGCCCCTCATTCATTCTGGGGTGATGCGGTTCTTACGACATGTTATCTCATTAACCGTGCCCTCATCGGTGCTAGGGGAGAAAATTCCTTTTTCTCTTGTCTTTCCTCTCTTAGCCCTCATGATTTTGGATCTGTTGCGTTTGTCCATCGGTTGTCTCCATTGATTGACAAGTTCTCTCCCAGGGTTGTCAAATGTGTCTTTGTTGGGTACTCCATAACTCAGAGGGGCTATCATTGCTATGATCCGTTACATAGGAGATATTATGTCAGCGCGGATGTAACATTTTTTGAGTTTGTCATGTATTTTTCGCCTACAGGTGACAGGTTGACACCTTCAGATTCAGACAGTAGGGTTTATATTCTGCCTACACCCATTCGTCAACCATCTTCCTCGCCACCTCCAATACCACCTCCTCCATCATCATCGCCAGCCCACCATCTCCCACTACTCTGGTTCCACCACTACCACATCACTACAGTCGAGTCCCAAGTTTCTTCTGATAGCATTACTTCTAATGATGGGATTAATATTATCTCTCAGCGGGGCTTATCTCATGAGGTTGATGATCAGGTTGGTGGCAGAAATAATGATGATGACCTGGATTTACCAATTGCTATTAGGAAGCAAAAGCATTCTTGTGCCTCATATCCACTTGCTTCTCATGTCACCTTTGAGCGTCTAAAGGGTGATTTTGGGAAGTTTGTAGCTACATTGAACACCGTGGCCATACCACGAACTTACTAGGAGGAATTGACAGATAGCAGGTGGTGTGTAGCTATGGAGGAGGAGATGGCGGCTCTCCAGTCCAGAGGTACTTGGAGTTTGGTCTCGCCCCCTACTGGGGCATCTATAGTGAGTTACAAATGGGTCTTTACAGTGAAATAGAATGCAGATGACAATATTGATCGTTACAAGGCTCGACTAATAGCACGTGGTTTTACTCAGACATATGGGGTGGATTATCTTGACACATTCTCTCCTGTTGCTAGACATTCTACCCTAAGAATCCTTTTATCTGTGGTTGTTGTTCGAGATTGGCCCTTGTTCCAACTTGATGTCAAGATTGCATTCTTATATGGTGATCTTCAGGAGGAAGTCTACATGCAGCAACCACCTGGGTTTGCTGCTGAGGGGGAGTGTTCACAGGTGTGTAGACTTCATAAGGCAATCTATGGCCTTAAGAAGAGCCCACGAGCTTGGTTCCAGAAGCTCTCAGATTTGTTTGAGAAGCAGGGATTCAAACGGTCAAATGCAGGCCATTCACTTTTCATACAGAGAACCTCCAGAGGTATGATTACTATTATAGGAGATGATACGGTTGTTACAGAAGATGATACACAAGGAATAAAAAAGGCAAAAGAATTTCTGGGCTGTAAATTTGTTACAATGGATCTTGGATTTCTTGGATACTTTCTGGGACTGGAGTTTGCCAGAAATCAGCATGGGCTAGTGATGACTCAGAGATAATACGTCACTGATTTGTTGAGTGATACGGGTATGCTTGGATGTCGACCTGCTACCACGCTAATAGATCCCAGCATGAAGCTATACGAAGATGATACTGATGAGGTTGACAAGAGGAGATACAGAGAACTGGTGGGAAAGCTCCTTTATGTTACTATTATCAGACCCGATATTTCATTTGTTGTCAATCGAGTGAGCCAGTTCATGGAACAATATCGTCAGGTACACATGGATGCAATACAAATGATACTAAGGTATCTTAAATCATCTCCATGTGCAGTGTTGCTATTTAAAAGAGGTAGCACCATCACTATCTCAGCATGTGCAGATGTATATTATGCAGGATGCCTCAAGGATAGGAAGTCTACAACAGGATTTGCTATATTTGTTGGAGATTCACTTATCTCGTGGAAAAGCAAGAAGCAAACTGTAGTTACGAGATCTAGTGTTGAGTCAGAGTATAGGGCTATGGCACAACATGTACAGAAATAATGTGGGTTCGAACAGTCCTTACAGATCTACATATAGATGTACCTCTTCCCATTTCGCTACAATGCGACAATCAGGCTGCCATGTTCATTGCCAATAATCCTGCCTTTCATGAAATGACGAAGCATATTGAGGTCGATTGTCACTATATATGTGACCTTATTAAGAAGGGATTCATCTCTTCTACATCTCATGTCAACTCAGGAGACCAGACGACCGACATTTTCACCAAGGCTTTACTTAGAGGATCATTTCGAAAGTGTTCGTCCAAGCTGAGCATGATAAATATCTATGCTCCATCTTGAGGGGGATTGTAGAGATATATGTCTTTTTCTATATTTCAGTACCCCTTCATCTATTTTCTTTTCTTCCCGTCTACCGTATGTAATTTACCCATAGGTCTCTCTTCTATATAAGAGAGCCTAGGGCTTATGGAATAAACGTCTCGCTTGTTTTTCCCAACACTTCTATTATCAGTTGCAAGTGGGTGTTTACCGTGAAACACAATGCAGATGGCACTAGTGATCGTTACAAGGCTAGGTTGGTTGCACTGGGTTTTACTCAGACATACGATGTGGATTATATGGATACCTTTTCACATGTTGCTCGCCATTCTACTCTATGGATTCTTCTCTCCGTTGCAGTGGTACATGATTGGCCTTTAATTCAGCTTGATGTTAAAAATACATTCTTGTATGGTGATCTTCAGGAGGAAGTCTACATGTAGCGGCTTCTGGGGTTTTCTGCTGAGGGGGAGTTCCAACAGGTTTGTAGACTTCACAGGGCTATATATGGCCTGAAGCAAAGCTCGAGGGCATGGTTTCAGAAGCTCTCGGATTTATTTGAGAAGCAAGGCTTTAGAAGGTCAAATGCAGACCATTCATTGTTTGGTCAGAGGACATCTACATGTATTGTCATTATTATGGTCTATGTTGATGACATACTTGTCGCAGGAGATGATGTACGGGGGATAAAAAGAGCAAAAGAGTTCCAGAGACGTCAATTTGTCACCAAGGATCTTGGCATCCTAAGATATTTCTTAGGGTTAGAATTTGCCAGGAATTAACAGGGTCTTGTGATGACCCAAAGGAAGTACGTCACAGATTTGCTTGTTGAGACATGAATGATTGGGTGCAGACCTGCTACTACTTCTATGGATCCCAGTATGAAAATATATGAGGAGGATACAAATGAAGTAGACAAGAGAAGATACAGAGAATTGGTGGGAAAACTTCTTTGTCACTATTACTGGGTCCGATATCTCCTTTGCGGTTAGTTGGGCGAGTTAGTTCATGAGCAACCCCAGTAGGTACATATGGATGATGTATATATGATATTGAGGTACCTAAAATCATCTCTAAGTGTAGGATTGTTATTTAGAAAAGGCGCATATTTTATTATTTCAGCCTGTGCAGATGCAGACTATGCAGGTTGTCCCAAGGACAGAAAGTCCACTTCAGGTTTTGCTGTATTTGTTGGCAGTTCTCTTGTATCTTGGAAGAGTAAGAAGCAAACAATGGTTGCAAGGTTAAGTGTTGAATCTGAGTATAGGGTTATGGCACAAGCAAGCATATAGAGATGATGTGGATTCGAGTAGTACTTGCAGATTTACATATAGATGTTCCTCTTCCTATGCAGTTACAATTGATAATCGGGATGCATTATTCATTGCCAACAACCCTGAGTTTCATGAAAGAACTAAACACATTGAGGTGGACTGCCACTATATACGAGATATGATCCAAAAAGATTTTATCTCTACCATTCACATCAATTCAAGAGATCAAACAACCGATATCTTTACCAAGGCCTTGCTTAGAGGATCTTTCCAGAAGTGTCCATCCAAGCTGAGCATGATTGACATCTATGCTCCATCTTGAGGGGGAGTGTAGAGATAGTTTTATAATTTATGTATTGTTTCTCTATTTATTATTTCTTATGTCTATTATCTGTAATTTACTCATAAGTCTCTCCTCTATATAAGAGAGCCTAGGGTTCTCAAGAATAAACATCTCTTTCATTTTTTCCCAACAATAGTGGAAGAGAAACTAACAAAATCAATGCAACATCATCATCTTCAATCTTAACATCTACATTTCTTAAATCCATCAACAATGTATTCAAGTGATCTAAATGTTCTTTAAGAGATGTACCTTCCAGCATGCAGAGCAGATGTTGCTTCAACAACTTGTTGGTCAGAGACTTCGTCATGTACAGACTTTCGAGTCTCAAACAGAGATAGGCTACGATTGTCTCATCAATGACTTCCGCGATAATCCGCCAAACATAGCATGATTGTCGAATGTGTTTTCTCTTCTTGCACCATCAGCTCAGAGGGCTCGAGTGCCTTCGCCACTGCTGGTCCAACGACGCCCATATGCGTTGTTGCTTCAGAATGGCATGCATCTTTATTTGTCATAGATTGAATCAATTCCTCATTGTGAACTTTTCAATCCTTAGATTGTGCGATGTCATCTTCTTTGATGATCCTAATGGAACATGATGCTCTGATACCGGTTTATTATGAATAGTGGAAGCAAGCGCACACAAGCACGGTGCATCAAATAAGACACAAAAACAATGATTTACAAGGTTCACCCATAACTGGGCTTACGTCCTTGGGCGATGATGATTGATTTTCACTATGTTGAGGAAAATGAATACATATGATAGTAAGAGCCCTAACCCTAGGGCGTTTATATACTGCTAGTACAGATGGATCTCGAATAGATGTCGAAACCTGATAGGGAGAGAGGCGCGGTGATTCACCTTTATAAGGAGACAAAAAATGACATACTAGTTTGACTGGTGCCCAAATATGACAAAGTAGAGAATTTAAGCCGTGTTTTGTGAAACATCGTGGGAATTGTCGATCATCAAGAATAAATTCCATAGCAAGATGTAGACAGAATTCTTCGTGTAGTATAAAGTATCTTTGATTCAATGGCCATTCCTTGACATAGCTTTGGATTATTGTGATGACGTGCTTGACGTCTTTATAGTGAACCTTTTTTTTTGAGTAAAAGTACGGGGGAGCCCTCCCGAGGCGGGAGATTGGATTCTTTACCTATGCGCATCCATCTTTTGAAGAAAAAACCATTATATTCTCAAAAAGCCTCTGACACTCCTACTAGAATATATTGGGGCATCCCTCCTTCGCCTTGAAAGATCATCCCGGATGGTCTATACTCTTCCCTACAAGCCCTCAGTGTCGAGGTAGTTGGACAGAGAGAGTCAGTTCTCCCCCTCTATAGACCAGTAAGGGACAGGGAATACATGGATGCTCACTCTGGACCCAGCACTGAGCTTCCGCTTCACCTTCTAGTTGCTTGGTGCCCTAAGCCTTTTCCACTTTGCAAGTAGTCAAGAGATAGCCGCAGCGATCAAAGGCCTAGTATTGACTCCAGTGGAGTGGGAATGTCCCGAAGAAGGGAATGAGCCTCTTCCTCTCTCCAACCAAACCAATAAGTCAGGGCGTGCGATGAATCCGGGACCTTCCTAACCAAAGAGAGTTCAGAGCCCGAGGACAGGACTATCTCATAACGGGGGGACTTTCTTTCCTGATAAATTCCCAGGCTAATACAAAACGAAAGAACGAGGCTAATAAGTAGTAGTGCGAGCGGGGGACTTTGATTTATGGGAACTAGGACTCGCTCAAGAAAGACTCAAAGGACCAGTAGGGCGTCGAAGATAGAGGAAGAAATCGAAGAATGAGGAGAATCAAAGTGAGCCTTTCCCGAGCTTATTATATGAAAGTCGAGGAAAGATCCCCAGAGATTCAGGTCTCATTCCATTCAAGTGGCAAATCTGAGACTCTCCTTGGACTTGACTCATGCCTCTCATCCTCATTCACTATCTTTCTTCTCTACCCCTTTTCTATACTTGCGGGCTGAGGGACAGAGCCTTCGCGGTCCGGGGCTCGCATCGGGAAAGTCACCGAAGGTTCACGTTACCCTAAGAGATACGTAACTAGTGGGACTCTTTCTTCTAGAAAAGCAGGGAGAGCGAAGGAAGAAGGACCGTCTCCTCTCCGAGAATCTGATAGAAGTTGCTATTTGATTTGTTTATTTATTTTAGCAACTATCGCGAATATTACTTGTTAGCAAGATTTGTCTGGAAGAAAACACATTTGTTATCAGCGTGCGGGTCTGTTGGCCGTGTTCAGCCGTTGTTAGCTTGGCAGTCGTGACCAGCTTGGGATGTGCGGTGTCACCCTAATGAGGAGCTGTTATAACCTTCTTTGAAGAGAGGGGAAATCGAGACGAATTTGGAGAATCTATTTCTTTCTCCTCACTACTTTTCTATATTTGAGAGAGGAAAGAAAGAGTCCATTTTTTCACAACCCGGTTGGAGGGTTGCCTTCGAGTCGGGTCGCCAGAATGGCCTGTGTGCCTTCATTGCCGGTGCCTGGTCGCGCTCATTTCCTGTGCTCCTGGCCTTCCTAGCCTTTTAGAACATATATAGAAAGTCTAATCGCTTTCTCTCCTTCTCAAGCTGACCATAAATCAAGGCCGGCTCGAATAATTCATTTCAGATTCCAAGCACCTTGCTTCTTTCGCTTCCCTCAACATTCGCAGGCTAAGTAGAGATTCGAGGGGGCTTACTGGGCCGATTTTAGAGCTCCTCGACGACTTCTGTGCCCGATCTATTCGAGTTCTTGTTTATCATAAGGTTAGTTACCCCCACCAATGGATGATGAGAAATTATTCTATTATTTTTGTTCTATAATTACTCTACTTAAATTACCATTATTCCACTTAATATAAATTGTTAATACTTAACTTCTTAACATAATATATATATATATTCCGTATATTATTTAATTATATTATTTTATTAATTATTAATTTATTATTAATATTAATTTACATTTTTTCCTTTTTTTATTACTTTAGAACTTTTGATTATATTTACTTATTTATTTATATTTGTACTCTTTTATTTATATATATATATATTTTTATATATTTTATATTTTTTATTTAATAGAAATTGAAATAAAAAAAGAATTAACGGCGAGATTTATTATCGTTTTTTGCATGTCTACCAAAAGTCCGAGTGGGTGCGAATTCTCCCAATTTATGACCTACCATACGATCCGTTATATAAATGGGTAAATGTTCTTTTCCATTATAGAATTTCGTCGAGGCTTGCAATAATATAAAGAATTCGAATTTGCGGGTCTGATTTGTCGACTTATGGTGGAGCGATTCAGCAGGAGAACGGCACTATAGTTCCGGGTCTTCGAGGGTTGAGGAGTTGGGTTTTTTTATGTAGACCTGGCGCCCCTTCAGTCGCATTTCCCAATCGGGCACGTAGAACAACAGATATCGGAAAGGCAGTTCTTGCATGGCAGAGGGTAGAGATATATCTCCATCTATTCTCTGGGCTTGGAAGAGACAAGCTCAGTGAGTGCTAGGCTAGGGCTAGTCCTCAGGTTGCCGGATGAGGAAAGGTTCAGGTAGCCACTTGAAGACGAAAGGGTGACGCTAATAGAGAAATTGACTCTTCCGGGAACCAATAACGCGTAAACCATGTCAAACCAAGACCGATCAATATCCGAACTCCACGGATTCTAACTTTCCCACTTCAACAACTTTCACTAGAATATCCTCCGGGCTTCCAAAGGTCAAGACATTACTTCAGGCAGACTCCTTGATTACTATTGTAATTATTCGGGACAAAAGGTGAACTATAGCAAATCCTCCATGATTTTGAGTCCCAAATGCCTATTATATCTATTTATATAAGGAAATGCTCACTATTTCTGGAATCTTCAATGGAGATCTTTATTTTACCTGGGGGAGGTCCGTGACTACCTGGCTGAGTTCAGTAACAACCAGGGAGGTTTCAGTAAGAGCATAGCGTAACCATTCGAGGCTGCGGTGCGCCTCTTTCTCCCTGGTTTTGTCTGATAGGCTACCCGGGCATGCAATAGGTACACAGGCTGCAATCGCTGTCAGGGATTCCAAGAGAGACCAGCCATCTCGGAGGGAGGCGGGAGTCACCACACCAAAGCATTCATTAATAAAGTAGGTATACATCAGTTTGTTAACCAGAAATTGTACAAAACATTACAGTGGGCTACAACATTCTCAGAGTAAAACCGCTGCCCCTTGAAAATTGTATCATTCCTACCAAGCCAAATAGCCCACAGAGCGACAAAAGGCTTGGAGACATCATCGGAAGACCCATGGCCGATCCGACGAATCGACCGCCAAAACTGATCAGCATCAAAGGCCCGGACCCACGTGAGCCCCATTGACTCCCAAACCCCTGCGGAAGACCTGCAACCAAAGAAGATGTGGTCCGCATCCTCCAATTCGTCCTCGCATCTGTCACACTTTAGATCCGTCCCACCCAGCAGTCTGCCTCTTCTCACTTTGTCACAAATACGACCTCTCCTCATACACCAAAGGAAGATCTTAACCCGCGTAGGAATCTTAGCTGCCCAAATCATCTTCACGTCAGCACACAGCTCTTCATCACGCTCCACCAAAGCCGCAGTGGCCTTCCGATATGCCACCTTCACTGAGAACTTACCACCAGTCCACTCAAAACGGTTCGGGTCCCCCGACAGCTCCCCGACAGGGGGAATCTCAGACAACATCCTCAAAAACTCCTCCAACCTCTGATCCGAGAGATCCGCAAGGAACCTCGGCGCCCACGTCCCAGCTTCGACGACCTCTGCCACCCGCGCTCCCCTATCAATGGCCAACACCATCAACCGAAGGAAGCAGGAAGCCAAGGCCCCATCCCCCGTCCAGTCATCCATCCACAAATGGAAACGGAGCCCATCCCCCAAAATCGGCCTAAGAAGCGACCGTAGCACTGGAAGCACGGCACGGATCCCACTCCACAAGGAAGACTCATGACGCTTCCTCTGTGCCACCAACTCTCCAGTAACACCATAAATCTTTCTCAACAGCTGCAAGACCGGCGAATCGGACGAACCCCAAATGTGCACCACCCACTTTGCTAAAAGAGCTTTGTTCATAGATTCCACGTCCCTAACGCCAAGGCCCCCCTCTGCAACAGGAACTGCCAGTTCCTTCCAAGCCACAAGGTGCAACTCCCCTTTGCCTGCCTACCATCAGACCAGAAAAAAGGATCTCATCAAGGTCTCAATCCTCCTTCTAACACCAACAGGCATTAATCTCGTCGAAAATAAAAAAGTCGGGATGGCCGAAAGAACATGCTTCAACAAAGTAAGCTTCCCACCCCTGGACAAGGTGACAGCCTTCCAATCTTCCAGTCGCTCCTCCATTCTACGCAGTACACCATCCCAATCGGACTTCCTCAGCCTGCCCTCGACCAGAGACAATCCCAGATAGGTAATCGGCAGTCTCCCCAAGGGGCATCCTGCCTACTCCGCCAACATGATGCTCTCCTCGCCATCCAAACCCATTGGAACTAGGACCGACTTCTGCCTGTTAATCTGCAACCCAGAGAGGCACCCAAAAACATCCACCAGCACAGCTGCATTGCGGTTCTGCTCCTCCGTCCCTCCCAGGAATATCAACGTGTCATCCGCATATTGCAACACCGGGACCGAGATGTCCCCCATTCGGAAGCCCTCGCACCAGTTTTCTTCCACTGCCCGCTCAAACAAAACCGCAAGACAATCTGCAACCAACACAAAAAGCAGGGGAGCAAGGGGGCAGCCCTGCCGCACCCTCCTCTGCGGTTGGAACCACCCACCCTCAGGCCTCCCATTTACCAGCACCGAGCAAGAGTTAGTGGTGACGCATCTCTTAACCCAAGCAATCCAATCTTCCGGGAAACCCCTTTTCTGCATAGCTAACCAAAGGAATCGCCAACTGACACAGTCATAAGCCTTAGCGTAGTCAATCTTCCAAACTGCCCCTCTTTTTTGGGACCTCTTCCACTCACGACAAATCTCCGAAGCGGTCACGATTCCATCCGCCATAGACCGACCCGGAATGAAGGCGGATTGGGCCGGCAAAACCACCGAGGATAGGACCCCTCTAAGTCTGCTCGCCAACACCTTGGCGACAATAAGATAAATGCCATTGGAGATAGATATCGGCCTGTAGTCCCCCACCCCCACTGGGGTATCTTTCTTCGGCAGCAAAAAAATCAAAGCCCTGTTAACTTTCTCAAAACCTATGTTGCCCCCCCCCCCCCCGAACTCAGACAGAACCTCCAAGATGTCCCCCTTCAGCAGATCCCAGAACTCCCTGTAGAATGATATGGAGAAGCCATCCGGACCCGGAGCCCCGTCCGCATTCAGCGCCCAAACCGCCCTGCGCACCTCATCCTCCGTGAATTCGGCCACTAACGAATCAGCCTGGGCACCACTCAAGGGCCTCACCCCCAGACCCGACCAACCCCAGCCATCTTCCACCAGCACCCTCCTCGAGGCACACACAAAATGACCCCGCAAGGCGATCCCAATCTCCCTTTCGCCTGAAACTGTTTGGCCCCCTACCTCCATCTCATGCAAGAAGCTCCTTCTCCTCCTCCCGGATGCCACAGAATGGAAGAACCGCGTGTTGGCGTCCCCTTCCCTTAGCCACTTCTGCCTGGCCCTCTGCCGCCAGTGAACCTCCTCTTTTCTGTCCTCCCGAAGAACAGTCTCTAGCCACGCTGCCCTCTCTTCCACCTCCTCCGGAGACAGCCCCCGATCATCATCAAGCCCGTCTAACCTGCTGATCCCAGCCTCTGCCTCTGCCCTGACGGCTCGTCACCTCCTGGCGACATTCTTCCCATACCTCAGCAGCAACCGCCTCAGTGACTCCAGCTTGGCCGCAAACCGCGACACTGCCGAGCCTGCCACCGCCACACTCCGCCAATGTTCGTGCACCAGGTCCCGAAAACCATCCTCCAACATCCACTTCTTCTCAAAGCGAAAAGAGAACCGAGCCAAGCGCTCCTCACCAGAAGACTATAGAACAGGAGTGTGATCCGATATAGTCCTCGGAAGAGCCGAAGCCCTTGCCAAAGGGAAGACCTCCTCTGCCTCCACCGACATTAAATATCTGTCGAGTCTGGACCTCGCCCTCACGTTCCTCCAAGTGTACTTACACCCAGCCGCATCCACAACAGACAAACCCATAAACCGAACCACCTGCCTCATATCTGCTGATCCAGGGTCAGAGCCACCGCTCCCCCTCGGCCTGTCGTCCGGTAGCAACGTGACATTGAAGTCGCCACAGATGATCCAAATACCGTCGCCAGCCTTAGGCTCAACACTCTCCAGATCCCTGGCCAAGCTACCATCCTGCCGCCGACACGGGCCATATACATTAGTAACGCACAGACAGATCCCATCCGCCTTCCGCCGCAGCTGAACAGACAAAGTGAACTGGGGGGCGGACATCCCCAGCAAATCGAAAGAATCAGATCGCCAACCGGAGAGCAACCCCCCTGAAGCCCCAGCAGCCCCCTTGTCCGCCAACGAGAAAATCCCCCCTACTCATCTCCCGCCACAACTGGTCATCCAAAGACTGCAACTTAGTTTCCTGAAGCAAGAAAATATCTGCACCAGCCCCTCTCAGCAGATTCTGCACCCCGAGCCTCTTTTCGGGCCGGCCCATGGCCCTCACATTCAATGATAGCAGCTTCGTCTAGCAACCAAAGCTTCCCTCTTCCTTGGGAGAATAACCCCCAAGCGCCGCGCCATATCCCTATCGAGAGCCGCAAAACGGTTCCGCACCGCCACCGGGCTGGCCGCCCTCACACTCACACCCTCAGCATCTGCCCCCGATGCCAGAGATGCCCTTAGAGCAGCCCTCGCCTCCTCAGCCCTCCTCCGCTTCCCTCTCCCCCTTTCATACGCCACAACCAAAACGCCGCAGCAACTCCCTGCCCAGAAGCTGCAGAGATCCTCCCACCTGCCCCACCCCAGCCGGATCGACCACACCCCCAGCTGGAACCTCCCCACCCAATGCACCCTCAGACGAACCTGCCACCCCAACCACAACAGCCACCCCTTCCTGCTGAAAAACCTGGCCCCCACCTTGTGGTAAGGCTCACTAGGTATTGCACCTTCTTCAACTTATATCAAAGATAGAGGAGAAGACATCGATGTAAGCATGATGAACATAGGATGTGATTGTGATGTTACCCTCGTCATTGAAGATTAAGCTAAGTTGGCATAAAACATTATTAGTAAGACATGGTAGACATTTGGTGTATCGATCGGAAGAAAGAACACGGTATCAAGAAGTCAAGACATTTCATCCCTCTAAAGAAGTCGGATGATGTTGAATTCAACGAACTCTTCCCAAATGATTGTCCTCTCAGTAAAAACCTTGGCATGGATAATTCGATTCCACCTCTCCAAAGTTGAGTGGTGAGGAGAGTCTTCAATGATACTATATGTGTGCTCCTCTTGATGCCTTGCACCGAGGCTAGATGTTGCTCATGGGGTCGGCGACGAGAACACATGATGAAGGTGAGAAGACTTTGAGTAGTGTTGCGAGTCGCGGAAGCAAATAAGCACAAATACAAACAAGCAAACTTCATATACACGGATTTACAAGGTTCACCCGTAATTGGGATATGTCCATGGTGGCAGCGATCGGTTTTCGTCATATCCGAAGAAAGGAAAAATACAGAGGACATAGAACCCCAATCTAGAACCCCAATCCTAGGGAGTTTGTATGCTACTCCCGATCCAGCTGAGTCAGATTGAAGAGTTTATTACTCGGCTAATGAGAAAATTAGTTAAACGTCAAAAGGTTTAGTTGGCTGAAATTATTTGGTCGACAACGATCATCTGAGTCGGCAAGTAGTCAATCGTTGACCTCAATTAGTTGATTGCACGACTAATTAGTAGGCTGGATTTTTTTGAGGATTATTATTATTTTGATGAATTTTATCTTTACAGGTCTTTCACGAAGGTCCTATAAAAAACAAAAAGGACTGAGTAATCTTCAAGCTAAGCAAGTCTTCTTCGAGGCATGCAATCTGCATCTTTTAACAGAGAATCCGAGACAGACGTGCCCTCATCTGTGACTAAAAATTTATATTAACCTCGTCAGAATCAGATAAATAGTCCTCTTTGAAATAAGCAACATGCAACTGAGAGGATCACTCTGTGTATAATCCTTGCGATATTTATACAACAATTAAGACTCATCGTCTGCGTCTTGAGCTTATAGAGACAGTTTCACATTGCTTAGTGATCAACAGTATATTTATTTAGAGAGCATGACCTGAAACAGAGGTTATTATAGCAGAACAAATGTTGCAGACTAGAGAGGGCCATTATTTGAATTGGTGATTTCACTGAGAGATAGCTTGCTTTATTTACCTGAAAATTTGTGATTACTATACCAAGACCGGATTTTAGCACTGGCAAAATATTCTTTCTTTAGGTTGCAAGATTAATCATTTTAAGTGACAACTTTGACAATTGACGACGTAGACTTCCAAACTGAACCTAATTATAAGAGGTGTTTTTAAACAAGTGTGAAGATAATCCTGCCAAACAGAAAAGGAGACCAGATTTCACCTTGAAATATATTGCAAACATTTTGATGAAAATAGCTTGTTCATGATACAATTGCCCGATAATTATGTCGCATGTTGTGCTTTGATAATAATTTCCTCATGGGTATACCTTGCTTTGATCCAGGTATGTTGCAGTCGGAAACGAGCCTTTCCTTCAAACGTACAACGGGAGCTTCTTGACAAGCACATACCCCGCCCTTCAGAACATCCAAAGCTCCCTCATAAAGGCCGGTCTTGGTAGCCAGATCAAAGCCACCGTCCCACTGAATGCTGATGTTTACGAGTCGTCGACAACACTCCCGTCAGGTGGTGACTTCCGCCAAGACATCCATGATCTCATGCTTACCATTGTCAAGTTCCTTAGCGATAATGGCAGCCCGTTCACAGTGAACATATACCCTTTTATTAGTCTCTACAACGATCCCAACTTTCCCATCGATTTCGCATTCTTTGATGGCAAGGGGAGCACAATTAATGATGGAGGGACGCTGTACAGTAACGTCTTTGATGCAAACCATGATACGCTGGTATGGGCGCTTCAGAAGAATGGTTACGGTAACCTTCCCATAATCATAGGAGAAGTGGGATGGCCTACCGACGGAGACAGGAATGCGAACGTGCAATACGGGCAGAAATTCAACGAAGGCGTACTGACACGAATTTTGAGTGGGAAAGGCACACCCTTGAGGCCCGGACCTCTAGATGCCTATCTCTTCAGTTTGATCGACGAGGATGAGAAGAGCATCCAGCCCGGTAACTTTGAAAGGCATTGGGGGATATTCTACTATGACGGCCAACCGAAGTACCAGCTCACTCTCGGGACAGGGGCCACGGTGAAATTGGCTCCTGTTAGGAACATCAAATATCTAGACAAGAAGTGGTGCATAATGAAGTCCTCCTCAAGTGTCGACGACCAGCAGGTCGCTCCGAGTGTGAGCTACGCTTGTCAGATGGCAGACTGCACAAGCCTCGGTTACAAGACTTCGTGTGGTAACCTGGACAAACAGGGCAACCTCTCGTATGCATTCAACAACTATTACCAGAAGAATGACCAGGATGACGTAGCTTGCAAGTTCGACGGCCTTGCGACGATAACGACCTCAGACCCCTCCATCGGCACATGTAAGTTCAATATCATGATCGACTCGGATTCATCTGCGAGCTTGAGGGCATGTGATATCGGGAAGGCGAAGATTGGTCTTCTGGTCCTCGTAGTCCTTCCGTCTATGTTGATATTTCTTTGGTAATGGATTGAGCTTTTTACGATCGTTGGAGGCTGCAACTTTCTGATCTATCCAATGCTCGATTGCACCCTGAAACTCGAGATGTTGCAGGTTTAGTCTGATGTAAGAAATTCTTGAGGATTTTTAGACAGTTGTACTTTTGACATAACCGTTGACGAAATTGTTTTATGGGGGTTTCTCATTGCAAGTTGTTGTTTTCTTTTTTGAGAGTTGTATTGCTCTTAGGGAACTGACCTTTATGTTTTGAGTTCTTTTTGTGGTTAAATCTTGTTCTTGTGTGATACTGCAGATGCATCTTATGGTTTTTTCTTTTTGTGCTTAGCAAGGCATTTTGGATATATGCCATTGGAATGACGTTGGTGTAATGTTGTTTTAGATATCAAATACAGATAGAAGACACCAAACAACAGGTACATCACAGGGTACGATGGTTGAAATGACATAATTAGGTAGGCATGTGTTCGCACAATTCAGAAGACTGCTGGACAATTAGTCTAGGCAAAAAGATTGTGAGGCTTTACGAGGTTGACGCCAAGAACAAGACTACACTCTTATGGTCATACTCAGGGGAAAAACATGATCGATGAGGGAGAGGAAACAGATGGTAGAAACTCGAGTCAAATTCCTAAGTAGTACCTGGGAATTACTTAAATACCCAGGTACTACTTAATGTTTTTTTTTACTTAAAAACTACAGAGGTGTCGCATGTTGAACATGCGACACCCCTTAAGTTTTTTTTTTACCCAAGAACTGCGTATGTGTCGCATGTTGGATATGCGCTATAGATAACGCATATTCAACATGCGACATATATCCAGGGAATTCCCCTCGAAGATGCCTAGTCTCGAAATGTTCTGTACAGGTATCGCATGTTGCATATGCGACATTTGTCCAGGGAATTTCCCTCGAAAATGACTCGTCTCGTCCAATGGTCCGATAGCCTGTAGAGTATACTGATAACGCATTTTCAATATGCGTCATCCTTACAGGAAATTTCACTCGAAAATGGCTGGCCAGGTGTGGGCTATGGAAATTCATGTTTCTAAAAACCCTTGAAAAAGCATGCCAATTCCATGTTTCTAATGTAAATAGACATCTTTTTGCAAACATTCCAGACATTGCAAACATTCCAGACATTCCAAACATCAAATGTATCAAATGAAAGATGTATGACCCAAAGAAGACATTCCAAATATTTAATATAAGTAGACATGTTCATTCATGAATATACATTACATTTTTTGCATCATATTAAAAATTACAATGATTACAAGTCAACGTTTTTTCCTCCGCTGGTATGTAATCGTAGAATCTGGAGGATGGAACGGTAATAGACGGTTCGCTTCGTCTATCATGTGGATTTGAGAGGGTCCTGAGACATCTTCCTCGAACGTTGGCATCGACGGCGGCGTTAGTGTGCAGTAAGTTGGTCGTGTCTGGCTGGCGTCCAATCCATGCCTCAACGGTGCCTGAGGCGTTGGCAAGTCCTCTCGTGGTCGCTCGGTGGCAGGTGTGAAGTAGTCTCCTTGCGCAATGTTATCATCTTCCGCAGCGGCTTCTTCATAGTCCATGGGTTCCGCGACTTGTTCACACGCCCTACCTCGACCTCTTCCTCTTCCCCGTCCTCTTGCCCTTCCTCGCCTTGCCTCCTCCCTTGCCACATTTGCACGCTCGTCATGTAACGTGACCGCATCTGCAAATTGTAATGACAGCCACTCCGTCATTTCCGCCTTCGCTTGTGCCGCAATCTCGCGGCATTCCTCGTGTCCAATGTCGTAGACACGGCTCCACAAAGCGAGCTGCATCCAAGGAAAAGACGTAGATGTAAATTTGAAACAGTTTTCTTAATTAATTTACCAAAAAAATTATAGTTCGAGGACTTACGTTGCTTGCCAGAGTTGCACCCAAACGTCCAACAAATCTTCGAGTAATGGTCCGATACCATTGCTCGTATGCGGGCGTCGCGAATACCCCTCTGGACCGATCGATGCGAATAATTCTAACTTCCCGCTCATCCCACCGGGCAATATGCAAGTTGTGTTTTGCCCTCCAATCTACATGTACTTTCCCCCTCAAATCGATAGCGTGGAGTTCTTGAAAGGTGGAGCAACGACTTGGAATATCCTGAAGACCTCCAAATTGCCTCATGAAACGATCTGGGTAGTAATACTCCACAATGTGGAAGTATATCAAAGGCACTTCCGCTCTCCAAATGTGTTCGCCTTCTAGAGAGTTGGCTGGGAGATGGGCGCGCATCTCATCGGTATAGGGAGTCCAAAATACCTGAATGCAAAAATTGTATTACGATTAGTATTTCTTTTGTTGATATAGGAAAAATTTGTTAATGTAAAATTACCTGGTCGGGTGATTGCATGTCAAAAGCATCTCTGTAGGGTCTCACCACGTGTGTGGGCTGTCTACGATGGGCAAACGCCGTTGCCCAGCGGACTCCTAACGGGCGCCCGTACCATTCTCTGTCGTCCCTAACAATGGGAGCAATGTGGGGGAAATGCTCCCATGCCCATAGCTGAAGGAGTATGACCGAGCCTCCAATCTCCTCGGTCGCCATGTCTGCTGCTAAACATAGGTGCCTGTAAAGATATGCAAGTACGGCTGATCCCCAGCTCAGTGTCCCAGAGAACTCGAAATCCTGTAGATGTGGTAGAGCGATAAGTGAAACCAAGGACCCAGACTTGTCCGTGAATAGGACTCCACCAAGCAACTGCAAAATGTACGCTCGAGCGTGTCTCTGTACGACTAGCTCGTCTGCATCCTCAGCCAACTCTGAAAAATTGGTGGACAACCAGCTTGCTGACACCCTGCTGCCAACTATGTCTGCGGGCAGTGGCCTAACGCCCAACAATTCCTCGCATGTATCTGCCCATGTCGCTCCAGGTGTTGTCTCCCCAGTAACCGCAGGCCCATCAATTCGCAGCCCCATGATGAATGCAACATCCTGCAAGGTGATAGTAATCTCCCCACTAGGCATGTGGAAGGTGTGCGTCTCGGGTCTCCACCGTTCAACTAACGCTGTCACCAGATGCCAATCCAGGGTAATGAACTCGAGCTCTGAGATGCACCCAAATCCTGCTTCGACTACGTAAGGCAGTAGCCGGTCATCCAAAGGGATCCGACGTACATGGGTCTCTCGTCGTCGGCAACGCAACCACGAAGATTCCTACAAGAAAATTGTTAGGAAAAAAAATGAAGGAAGAAATTATAATTACTTACATCGCCAGCCCAAACTCGACGTGAACGATGTCGCTCCTGAAGGTGCAAAACTGAAGGATCAACTGGGCCGGGATCCATCTGAAAAATATAATATTCAATGTTACACAATACAATCTAAAAAAAACAATATCCGACAAAAGCAACAATTATTTACCACAATGAAAATTAATAATATACGAGGGAAGCACACTTACTCGAACTTGGACATTTACGTCGGTTGTGACCTTGGCCACCACAATTTCCACATTTATTCTTATTCCTGTTCGCCGTCGGCGCATTTGATTTGGATGCTTGAGAATCCCTTGCGGTTTTGTTGGGACACCCACGGTGTGTGTGACCCAATATCCCACAATAGGAACAAGTATTTTGCCGAATCACATCTCTAACATCCATTTCATTATGTATTCTTGTTGTACGTGGACGACCTTTACCGCGTTTACGCTTTGGGTCCGATCGTAACTCAGGATATTCGAGGGGAGCCCATGTTTCACGATCACCGATGGGAAAAAATTACCCTCCATAAACCTGCAACTGTTTCTCCCAGGTGTACCACTCTCCAACATAGGAATCCACTTCAGCCCGACGCTTTGAAATGACTGCAATGGCGTGGGAACATGGGATACGATATATTTGCCACTTATTGCAAGTGCATTTCCTTTGTAGCAAATTTACCGTGTACTGTTTGCGCCGCGAATACCAGTAGACGTCCGTCGAGCCCTGGTAGACACCTCGAATAATATTTCTGGTTGTACTTGTACCTGAGTTACTGTGTGCCCATTCGCAGCTGCAGTCCAACGGGTCAACTCTGTGGATGCGTAATGCGTGAATTTCCGACCAGCAGCAATGGTTGCGCTTGCTTCTTCAAAATGCTGAATGAAGTATGACACACAATTATAAAATGTCTTCTCAATTAACGCAGAGATTGGCAAGCAACGGGCATCTTTAAGAACTGCATTGTAGCTTTCACTCAGATTTGTAGTCATCTGACCAAACCTATACCCACCGTCATAGGCCAAGGTCCATTGCTCACGACGACAATCATGAGTCGAAAACCATCTAGCTGCTCCATTATTCCACTCTTGTAATTTCCTCATGAAGTACGCGAACTTCCTAGGTGTCGTTTGTAATGCTGCGGCTTGCACCAGAGCTTTCATGGAGCCATTTTTAAAGACGCTATTGAAGTTGCTCGCGACGTGTCTCGTACAAAACCGCCAATATGCAAAGGGTTCTAATAAATCGACGTCAACATCTTTCATAGCGGCTTTTATACCAGAATGCCTGTCAGAGATGATACATATTGGTCCAGCTCGCATGCCGATTACCCTTACACGTACCAACGAAAGAAACCACTTCCATGACGACAAGGATTCCTCGTCGACGATCCCGAATGCAAGGGGAACAATATGTTTATCCCCGTCAACACCGCAAGCAATGAGCAGTTTTTGTTTGTACTTCCCGTATAAATGTGTCCCATCAACACTAATCAGAGGCCGGCAATATTTGAATGCTTCAATGGAAGGACCAAATGCCCAAAAGCATCGTTCAAATCTGCGGCAGAGAGGTTTCCGAGGATCAGGATGGTCGCTGTATTCAATATCAATTTCAGTCCCTGGAATAGCAGCCTTCATTGCATGCAAAAGAAAAGGCATTTCAGCGTATGACTTCTTCCAGTCACCAAATAGGATTCCGATGGCCTTCCTTCGAGCATCCCAAGCCCTTTTCCTTGAAACCCAGTAGTTGTACATCTCGTGGATGTGAGCTCTACAACTTGATACACGAACATTAGGGTCATCCCTAACAAGAGTTAGCAATGATCTGGACATGAATTTGTAGTCCAACTGAGGGTGATCCTGATTAACTGTTGGGTTTATACAAGTGTGTGCCCCAACAACCTTGGAGATCACCCACAGTCCATCAAATTTTCTGAAATGTCCTCGTAAATACCAAACGCAACCATTTGATCTCTGCGTACAAAAAACCGACCATATCAAGCTGGTGGATTCCTTGACAATGAAGTCATAATGTGATAGAATGTGGAACTTCTTCACGGCGTAAACCAAATCCTCCCTACATTTGAACGTCCTACCCTTGCGGATTTCGTCAGCAACACCATCAAGTCTAGACTTGCTTCGAATGTCGTCTTCATATGTTGAACGAGTATTTGACCCTCTAACCCCAAAAAATGGTATACGGGGTGTAATAGTATGCGTGGTTTGTTCATCAGTTGGGAGCTCCTCGTCCATCAGATCTTCTTCGACATCTTCGCTACCTTCTTCCAGGTCATCATCGGTCCCCCAAGGGATGAAATCCTGATCCATCCGGTTAACCTCTCGCAGCAACGGCTCACTCAAGCCCAAATCCTGAACCGTGCTTGGCTGCGTTACAGGCGCATCCGTATCAAAGTAGGGTCCCATGGTTGGGATATTTCTTGGTGGCGTGCTGCGGACAACTGCTGCTTGTGTGCTCGGGACTCCAGACGGTCCCTTGTTAGTCATAACAGTGGGGACTTCGCTCACAGATACATCTTCAACATAAATATCGGTAGGCATTGATTTCCCAATGGTCCGAGTGTACACAAGAACTGCCTGCACATCATCATCATCGACAATAGATGAAAATGACGGTTCCTCCCCTGGGCCTCGAGGGATGCGATGTAATAATCGGATTTGTTGACTGTCAACATCCAAGTTGAACTTACGGTAAACCAAGTTCAACATCTCATCGAACGTCATATTAGGAGTCAACACAAACCCCCTCACGTTGGTTGACGATCCGCACATGAGTGTACTACTCAAATGACACATACAATACAACTGCTCCATTCTAACCTAATACGTGACACAACGTACAAGCAAACGCCATACATTCGAGAAATGAAAATAACAAGCATATGATACAAACAATAACTAAAGAAAACGTTTTACCAAGTCCAATTGTTCGCAACAAGTGATTAGCCCTAATGAGAAGCGGGGACGGCTAGGACGGTGCCAATCAGTGAAAACACGGAAAAGGAGTGTTCTGCGGGGCTAGGAGTGACCAAGGGGGGTTTTTGAGAGAGGAGGAGATCTCAAGATGCGGGTGCTGAGGTTGGCGTCGGGCGCGGCTGGGGTGCTGGAGAACGAAGGGCACGAGGGCAAGGGTCGGGAAATGGGAAGGCCGCTGGGCGCGAGGCTTATTTAGGACCAATATCGCATGTTGAATATGCGTTATCTATAGCGCATATCCAACATGCGACACATACGCAGTTCCTGGGTAAAAAAAACTTAAGGGGTGTCGCATGTTCAACATGCGACACCTCTGTAGTTTTTAAGTAAAAAAAACATTAAGTAGTACCTGGGTATTTAAGTAATTCTCAGGTACTACTTAGGAATTTGACTCGTAGAAACTCTTCCGTGAGAAGGTAGTATACTAGTCCTGCACTCTTTCATCTGTTGATGCATATCAAACTTTCTCACATGCGGGTTCAAGCTTTGATATTGCTAGTGTTTTGAGTGAATGGCCATGGAGGTGAAAGATCGATCAGATGAGTGACCCTGCGGGTCTAATCCCCCATAGGGTCAAGTCAGTGCTCCAATGTCAGCTGTGTATGTATGCATTCAGGTGGCACTTTTCAGTTTCCTTAATGGTAGTAGAAAACTACATGGGTTGGAGTGTTGACATGTAGTAAGGATGGAAGGAGGGAAAGAGGGAACCTCTAATCTTCTCTATCATGTGACTATCATGGCACATACCAATGTCTCGGTCGGGGTCCTCGGGAAGTAGGGTCCATCATCTCCATTCACTGTATCTTGTTAATAAGCAATAAAACAATATTAAATATATGTTGACTAACATTCAGAAACATAATGTAAGAAAATTGTTGTAATAGAAAAGCATTCAAGTAAGGACGCATACCCATTTTTTTTATAAATAGTATAAAGTGAAAATATTACATCCACTGAGACTCAGAGAGGGGTGTACTGATGTACATTCTTACCATAGAATCTCTCAAGACTGAACACCATTATGTTTCTAATAAGGCATACCGCCCGTAAGGTGGCCACCGCTAACACCCTCTCGCTGCCCAAACCATCCCAGTTAGATATGCTAGAGGCTCGAAAAAAATGTGGATCATAGAAACCCCACCCTGGTGATTGCTGCTTCCTCTCAGATGACTTCTGAGCCAGCACAATGAAAGAACAAATGATTGATATTCTCAATAGAATCAGATGGGGCAAGGGTCCACCTCGAATAATATTATTGCCCAGGGGGCACTAGTTGAAACATGCCCCCTCCGCAATACACCAGCTACTGAAGGAAAGTGCAGAATCTTTTCAGGACGAAGCGAGGGCAGTGACACGTTCACTTTATAGCCTTGTAACTGAGATTAGTAAACGAATACAACAGATACTTACACTGTCCTCTGTCCAACTCTAGTTTTCATTAGGTTGAGAGCATTCTGCCTATTTTGTCTACTTTCATTTGTATCCTGACATGCAGCTGTTTTCGCTGTCTTGAGACACTCCCCTATGCAGGAGTGATTTCCTTATGGAGTCATTGCATTGAAAATAATTCCATGTCGGGGAATGACTTCAAAATAATTCCCACAAAGGATATGTATCGGCGAATCATTTGTCGAATCGGCAAATGGATTGCCATTTGCACATTCCCGTGCAATTTACACGTCAACACATGCGTGCCCTTTGTGGAAATTATTTTCCAAATCATGCCCCAACAGGAATTATTTTCAATGGGATGCCCCCAAAAGGAAATTATTTCCTGCGCAAGTCCTACCTTGTCTCGTCATGATACCATTCAGACAGCGGAATCAATCATCTCTTCAAAACCAAGAGCTTTTTGATACTGTATTCTGAACATGAATTATCATTTCTACCACTAGAAAAAGGAAGCAAATTTTTGCAATGACTGCCCAGTGCCCACAATCAGGCAGTAAATAGACAAGAGGCCCCTCTGACCTAAACTTCATTTACTACTAGATAGGCACACAAGCTGAGAACCTCTATAGAGAACTGTCATCAAGGAAGAACCCAGGTGAAGAATGAGCATCATTACTCTGTAAAAATGGCCTGCAAGTCCACTCCGGTATTGCCCTTACTGAATGGAAGCCAGTACTCTGGATAGACGTCATGTTGAACTATGGACACAATGATTTATACCATCAGCCACCGAATTAACAGCTCCAGATTGATGGCATGAGGTGGAAGGTATTCCGAGTTTATCGAGATTCCTCTGAGATGCAGATATCGCAAATTCTCATGTTCCAAATAAAACCAACTACAAACTATTGCTGAGAGAGAACATATAGTGATACCTCAGTTGATGCCTTTCAATTTATTCTATGCAGTTCAGTTTCTTGGAGATTCATGTTAATACATATTGCTGGAAAGGAAGTGTCGGACAAAACCAATCGTGAAACCGGGAATGAATATATCTTATTTCTTATCCTTTAAGTTTATCCTTCAAAGAGCTAGCATTATAATTGCCAGGTACAAAGAAAATATACTGCAAGAACTTGGCGACATTGTCCATTCGTGTTTGGAGAATATGTATACTTAGGGAGATCGTGTGCACCATTCACATGAAATCTAGCAAAGATCAAGAATTTTTATGGCAAGTAATTTTTCTTACTTTGAGAAGAGAATATCGAAGTCAAGACAATGTGAAGAAAGCATAACAGAAGATAACTGTCAGCATTACATATTACAGCAGCAGCAGCCTCTGCTGGCATCAACGTGCAAGTCAAACTAATATGGGATATCAACTACACATCACATAAGCAACAAAGCTATCTAACTCAAACAGTATCCAAGTAAATACATATGATGATAAATACACAAGAAGGACCTTTCTTCTCTCTTTTTAATCATTTCATTCTTTCATGTTGTTTTGGGTACTGATTGTAGTATTCCCTGTCTCAGTCCATTGTCAGCGGTTGGGACATGCAACACCGGAAACGGGCCTTACGAACAGTTGTCATTATCTCTGTCTCAGCATATTCGAGCATCTCCACAACCTCGGCAAATGATGGACGGACGTCGGGATTGGCATCCCAGCAGCGTGTCATGATCTCACCCAACACAGGGAGACAGTCAGGGGGGATAATTGGACGGAAGCCCTTGTTGACGACCGCAAAAGCAGCCTGGACTGCTGTCATGTTCTGAAAAGGGAGCATGCCAGTTATGAGCTCCCACAGGACGATGCCAAAACTGTAGACATCGACCTTCTGGTTGTAGGGTCTGTGCTGGATCATTTCTCTGCAAACAACAACGTTGAGTTGGCTGTTTAGTTCAAAATCCAAAGAAGAACGGGTGCAGAAACAGGCATTGGCAAACAACTAGTGGTGAAGAATATTTGAAACAACTCCAGAGAAAGAAAAGATGCAGTAACCAGGTCGACGTATCCCAAGAAAAAGATAATATAGAAAACTTAAGATGCACCTAGGTGAAGAAGCATAACATCCAATTGGATTCTCGATATTAGTTTTATCAAAATAACTTTACATGTATTATTTTCAAGGGATTGTTGAAATTTACATAGAATGCTTTTTAGAAGCCTAGCATTTCTTTCATATTTATCATAAGAATACCCCAAGCATTAAATTAACAATCACAAGGATCCTTTGATCCTCAAAACACAAAATAATAGTAGGAAGCTTTCCTTAGTAGTCCTGACCAACAAGAATCAGTGCTACAACATGACTTGACTTTCAATAAAAAAGTGAAGAAAGATCTCTTTTAATGCTATCTTGAGTAATCACAACATCTTTGACTGAAGTATTTATAAATTGTTAGCCAACATTGTGATTACATGAATGCATAACAGTCATATTTGTCACTGTCCTTGTCTGACACCAATTTTCTAAGTAACACCTAACAAAGGAATTTAATGATGCCGGGACACTTGACAATGGCACCACTGAAGGTAGATAGCCAGAATTTTTTATTTCAGCAGGCATTAACCAGAGGTGGCAAGAAATATTTAAAATGGGAAACATGGAGCACAAAATTCCTATAAGAGTTGAACCAATATAATCTGGTGTGCACAAGATATATTGGATATTAGCAACCATGTATCCGATGGCCTTCAATAAGGGAATGAGAAACTAGCAACCTGAATCTAGAAATTGAAAGCTCCTGTCAACTCAATGATGGGATTTACTAAAAACAAAATATTTGTGCTTTCAGAGTTTATCTATCACAAGGAAAATTCAAAAAATACAGAATCAAAGCAGATATAGGTCCAAGCCCAATTGCCCAAATAGATGTTAGCAACAAACTTAAGGTACATATCATACAAAGAAACTAACTTAAGGTATATATATCATTAAAATATGATACATGTGGAAGCATAGACTTCAAAAAAAATACATGTGGAAGCATCATCCAACATGGTTTTACCAAGGAATGAGATGTTTAACGTATCTGAGGAGTGGGTGAGCAAGAGAGAGAGAGGTATTATTGTTTCAGCAAGGCCAGAGGTAAATGTGAGAGGTATTATTGTTTCATCAAGCCCAGAGGTAAATGTACTCCTTGAAGATGTCTTGGAAGCAAAAGCGAAGAT
Source organism: Ottelia alismoides (assembly GCA_037367405.1). NCBI lineage: Eukaryota > Viridiplantae > Streptophyta > Magnoliopsida > Alismatales > Hydrocharitaceae > Ottelia > Ottelia alismoides. The sequence continues at coordinate 310,325 of JAZKJV010000997.1, forward strand.
ATGGAATGACATCATATAAATATCAAAATGTACACAGCGGGAAATCATACAGGTTCATCCACAAGGAAAATAGGTTTTCTCAGATCATTGTCATTAATGCATGCCTTATTTATGGAGCTTTAGAATGCAAAGTACTACACAGTCAAATGGCTATTGTATACTGGGTAATGCCAATAATACACATCCGTGTTTCAATCCATGGAGATGAATTCAACTTAGATGGTCTTCAGATTGAGCATGTGATGGAGATGAATTCAACTTAGATGGTCTTCAGATTGAGCAGATGGTCTCTAGTCCTAAAACACAGGATCAAATCTTAGTAGTGTTCAAATCTTACTTTTCTGGACTTTGAATCTGACAATCTCCTTTAGCCAAAAAATAAAAGCACAAGCCAAGATGCCCTTAAAAGGAGATCACTTAAGGTAAAGGAACATTATTTATTGCTCGATTTAAAAACTTGAGTTTGCAAAGAATGGGGAAATTCCCGACATGAGAATCAACATTATACTATAGCTTGCATATAGTATACACTTCAAGCTATACTATAAACTGGAAATAGATCAAGTCCCCAGCGTCCAAGTATGATAAAGATGCATAACCGCAAAATGACAATTTGGTAATAAAGTAAGCAAGGACAATTCTCATGTCCCTCTAAGCCATTAAAGTGCTTACAGCACCTCCCGCTTGACCACATACATGCAAGGCCTCACAAAAAGGCCGTCGAGAACTAATTTAAAAATTGAAGTATCAATAGCAAATGGGTTTGGTCCACGTGGCATTTTAGTTGTGGATGCAGGGCCACAAACAAGTGGATGATCGGGTTTCCCCTGGGGGCAACCTTCGACAACTCCATATGGTTGGGATTAGTAACCCTTTTCCAACTATCAAATAGAATTCTAGAAGAACAGTAGGCAGACATAGTTGGATATCAACTTAAAGCAATAAAGTGTTGTTGCTACTTACGGAGCCATCCAGCGGTATGTGCCTGTTTCTGGTGTCATCCCCTCCGGCTTCACTTCAATACGAGCAACACCGAAATCCGCAATCTTGATGGACTTGTCTGCAGAAATCAGCAAGTTGTCTGATTTCAGGTCTCTGTGAATATAGCCCAAGGCATGCACATAAGACATCCCCCTTGCAACATCCAGCGCCTGCTTAACTGCAAGTTTAAGAGGGACGGATCTGTTGCATCTCTTTGTCAAGAATTGCCTAACTGAACCACCCTTCGCATACTCTGTGACTATGCACCAAACCATCGGCTTCCTGCAGGCCCCTATGAACCTCACGATATTCGGGTGCCTAAGAGTGGCGAGCATCACCACCTCCTGCACAAACTGCTGCTCCATCAACTGTGCCGTCTCTGGACGGTTCTCCGGCTGCTCCAGAAGTTTAATCGCCACATCCTCCCCATTGTATGTACCTCTGTACAACTTCCCAAAGCTTCCCTGCGCAAAGGCCATGCCCATATTAAGCCGCCTCAGATCAAGCGTCCACTCATCATAATTTGGGAGCCCCTCCGTCGGGTACCTACTATCCATTAACGCTCGTGCAAGATCATCATCAGTCCTCGCATGGAAAACACGTCCCGGCCGCACGCTCTGGGCCATCGAGAGGTCATCTGTGGCAACCGACCGCAGACCCTGGTGGCGTAACAACGTCTGTGAATTGTTCGATCCAATGCTACTGTTGTCCACAGACATGGAAACAGACCCTCCAGCGTTGCCCAACTGCAAGCTATCAATGCTATCCACCGACATGTTGGATCCTTCGCCGAGTTTTTGATAGTAAGCCCCCGGATCATAATAACTGTTCATGTGGGCATTCCCCCCGCCCCCTCCCCCGCCCATAAAGCCCACAAATTTGGAGACGTCCCCCATCAATTCGTACCACCCGGCCGTACCCACCTCCGATCCGTCCTCAAGATTGGATCTTTCCGCCAATTTAAGGCTCCCCAACCATGTAAGATAGCAATTCCGAGGAAGAGGCAGCCAATCGAGCCGCACAAGAACGCGGAAAGAAGGAGATCGACTAGTTAACCCTAGAAAGAGGTAAAGATGTGAACTTTACCCGGATAGGGGAGCCGATTGGTGTGACTGCGCCCATGATTGGAGGCTGAAGACGGAGAAATTAGGTTTTGGTGGAGAAGGATCGATCTGTTGATGGGGAAAAGTGTGGGAATTGGGGGATGAGAGTGTGGCGAAGTGAGTACAAGTTGTGGTGCTCTGTGAGCTTCCCCTTCCTTTCCTCCTTTTTATTTGCGCTCTCTCTCTCTCTCTCTCTGTCTGTCTCTCTCTCCTCCCTTCTAATTTTGCAGAATATGCCCTCTGTCTTTTTGGGAAATTGTGCTCCCGCTTTTGGACTGATTTGACCGTATATTTTATTGGGACAATTGACACAGATTTCCCTATAAATATTGAATAATGATAAAGCACTTGTAATACTTGTATTTACGTGGATAGCAATTCAACGTAAAATTTTTACACACGTATTTAAAATGTCAAAGTTAAGAAAATTGGTGCTTTTATTATAGATACCGTTTCTGGAAGAATGGGATCACGTTTATTCATGATTCATGCATATTAATGCATATAGATAGTACAGCAAATCCTTCAGGTAAAATAAGAACAATCCATACATTGAAATCCCATTTTTATCATAAGTAAGAACTTATTTCAGTTGCATATCATAATTGTGCACCTGCTCAAAGAGCTTGCTTGCAAGCCTTGAGGAACGTACTGTTGCACACTCAAAAAAGCGAATCAAGATCAGACCATTTATTTTTACAAGTTCTCGCTCTAATTCAAGATCTTTCTCTCCCCAAGTGACATCCGACCGGTCTCTAGGGGAAGTCATCATTCCAAGATCAAAGTTGAGAGAAATCATATTATATCACATTAATATAGTTCATACAACCAAGAATGTAGAAAAAAACTACACTTGGTGGTCATGTGGATTCCCTCCGCGAGGAGGCGATGGTGATGGATCTTGGTAGTGATCCGTTCAAGGGTTCAAAACCTTGATGAGTACCTGTCGATGGAGGTTGCATCGATCGTGAAGTTGAAGCATCAAGCATTGCATGAAGGGAGAATAACCGACGATTTTATTAGTGGTAAGAGGAAACGTAGGCATAATGGGTAATCATAAGAGGAAAGGGATTTAGAATGGTTGGAAGCTCATGTGCAATTGGGGAAGGGAAAGATAGAGAAGGATCTAAAAAAGAATAAGGAGTTGTAAAAAATGAAGCCACAAAAAATGAACATGAGGTTTGAGAAAAAAAATTATGAAGATGTAGAAAAATGAGCATACGAGTTGTAAAGAATAGGATCTCCTTATATCAGGGTGCGGTCCTTCTTGAGCTTAGGAAGGCCGCCTCCTTTTTGTATAAAATACGACGACTTTAGTAGAATGCATATATAATTTGTAGTATAATGTACAGTTTTGTTTATAGTTTTTTATTTATAATGTGCAATTGTAATACAAATTATATACGTATTCTACTAAAGTGCTTGTATTTTTTACAAAAAGATGGTGACTTTAATGAACTCATGAAGGATGCATCCTACTAGAAGGGGCACCATAAAAAATAAGCTTATAAGTGCATGTAAGGAAGATAAGGTTGTAAAATGTGACAGAATGCTCGTGATAAATAAGCGTGAGTTATAAATCATAATTAAATAAATGTACAAAAATAACAAAGCTTTTCCCCACATTAAGTAGGGTCCGGTACATTATTCTTTGCATCCATTTAGATCTATCTTGGGTCATTCTTGAACTTAGATCTAAAAAATTAAGATTCATTTGTATAGTCTCATTCCAACACCTATTGGGCCTTCCTCTCCCTCTCTTAGCTGGCTCAACATCCCAAAACTTGCATCTCCTCACCAGTGCATCGGCTAACCTCCTTTGCAAATGGTTAAACCACTTTAAATGATTATCTCGCATCTTATCCTCGATCAGAGCTACACCAACTTTCCTTCTGATTGCGCCATTCCGAATTCGATCTTTACGTGTGAGTCCACACATCCACCTTAGCATTTTCATTTATCTTAATGTCATTCTCTGCACTTCTCTACGGTTCACAGGCCAACAATCAAATCCATATAGCAATTAGGTCTCGCGGTTGGTTTATAAAAATTTCCTTTAATTTTCAAAGGAATTTTCTTATCATGGAGAACGGTAGAGGCTCCTCTCTACTTTAGCCATCATGTATCAATTAGATTAACATCTCCATCAGTTTTCTCGGCATGTTGCAAAATAGATCCCAGGCAACTAAAAAATCTCTCTTTTGAATGTTATCGTCACGAATCTTTACCTCGATTCTCTTACCATTGTTTTCATCAAAAGTGCACTCCATATATTCAGTCTTAACACTACTTATCCGAAATCCTTTAAGAGGGGTTCAGTTGGGGGATTATCCCCCTCTTGGGGGGGAGGGTTACCCTTCAAAACTCATATTTCTACTCCTCATATGGAGCCCTCTCTCTCTCTCTCTCTTTAATACATTAAATAAATCATTTATCTTTCATCCATTCCATCAAAAATAATGTATTATACCAACATATCATCTAAAAATTATAAAAATTATACTTATTTTTTCAAACTTAAATACAATCACATCACAACAACTACTCACTTTTTCAAACTTCAATTCAATCACATCACAACAAAGCCTCTCAACCCCAAACCCTCTATCCAAAAACCAAAACACAAAAATGGGTTACCCTCCCCCAGATAACCCGGCAACCAAATGCACCCTTAGTCTCAAATGCATGTCTGCAAACCTCAAACTTCTTATTTACTCCATCTCCAGTCTCATCAATCAACACAATAACATCAGAGAATAACATACACTAAGGTATCTCATATTGAATGTAACTTGTCAACTCGTCCATAATAAAAATAAAAAAGAATGTACTCAAAGCTGAACCGTGATGCAGACCAATGTTGGTGTCAAGATGAAGCCCTATCATCCATAAAACTATCCACAATATCTCCCTGGAGGTTCTTCCTTCTGTAAATCCCTATTATTCTCCTCGGCAAGTGGATGGCTTTAATAGTTGAGCGACCTGGTAATAATCCGAATTGATTTTATTTTACTTTGGAAAAGGCATCACGATGCTTCTCCTCCAATTTTCAAGCATTTTCTTGCTTCGTCAAATAACATTGAATAAATTAGTAAGTCAAATAAAACCACTCTTACCTAAAACTCTTCAAACTCCTATAGAAATGTCATCAAGTCTTATACCTTTCCCAAGTCTCATGATCTTCAAAGCCTCCTCTACTTCCTTCCTTTGTATACGTCTATAGCTTGAATGATTCAAGTAACTTTCACTAGCTAGATCTCTCAAAGTGCTCCATTTTTTTCCCAAATGAAAAGCTTATGGAAGTACTGCTTCCATCTAGTCTCTATATCCTTCGAGTAACAAGCACGTGACCTTCATCATCCTTAATGTATCTCTCCTGAGAAAGGTCTTTGTTCTTTCTTTCTCTTGCTTTAGCCAATATGAAATATATCCTTCTGGCCCACATTAGAGTCAAGATTTTTGTACACAACTTCATAAGTTTTTTATTTGGCTTATTTTACAGCCTTCTTTGCTTCCTTCTTTGCTATTTTGTAGTTTGTGACAGTTTCAATCGTTCTATCCTTAGACATAGCTTTAAAGCATGCTCTTTTATTTGGAGCTTCTCTTGTATCCATGCAGTCCACCACCAAGCCTCCTTTTGGCCTGGAGCTCCTCCCTTTGACTCACCTAGCATATCTTTGGCTACCATTCAGATACAATATGCTATTCCTCCCACATCTCGTTTGAACTTCCATTAGAATTCCAATATAAGTTCTCAAAAACCTTTTCCCTAAAGCTTGATAGCTTCAATTAAAAATTTCATCATCTAGTTATAGTGATATTAGAAACTTTTCCTTTCTTTACCAGCACATTTATTTGTACATCCATGACTAACAAGAGATGTTGGGTGATCAAACTCTCTCTTGGAATTATTTTGCAATCTTTGCAGCACAACCAATCTCTTATCCTCAATACAAAGTAATCTATATGTGTTCTAGTCGGAACACACTTATAAGTAATTAAATGCTCCTCCCTCTTCTGGTAGAAAGAGTTTTATATGAAAATATCATAAGACGTTACAAAATCGAGAATAAAGTTTTCCTCTTCATTTTTATCCCTGATGTAACATCCCGGACTTAGGTTCCCAGTCTGTTATCAAGGAAAACTGGTCATGATAACTTATTGGGTTTGGACCTAATTGGACCTATTAACAACTAACTAAAATATTTAAGCCCAAGTTATCAAGCAATAATCCCCACCACTTATAACCCACTCTCATACTTCGTGAGTTTTAGATGAGTGAATATGTTTGGGTTTCATGTGTTAAGATCACCCCTATTATATTCGCAACGTCGTCATTGCAACATGGTCTATTACTTATTCTCAATGATAGTGGTGGCTGCACGCTTCAGGCGTAGGTCCCTTTGGGCAGCCCTTTCCACTATCAGATGGAACCCGCTTTGATACCATTTGTAACATCCCGAGCTTAGGCCCCCGTTCCATTATCGAGAAAAATTGTTCTTGACAACTTATTAGGTTCATATACAATTGAACCTGCTAACAACTACCCAAAATGCTTAAGCATAAGTTGTCAAGTAGTAATCCCCATCCCTTAGAACCCGCACCCACACTTCGTGAGTTTTAAATGTTGGATTATGTTTGGATATGGGACGTTACAACAAGTTGTAAAATCCCAACCCCAAATATAGTCCCACATTAAACCTCACAAAACGTGAGAGTGGGTTATAAATGGTGGGGATTAGTACATGACAACTTGGGCTTAAGAATTTTAGGTGGTTGCCAACGGGTCCAATCGGGTCCGAGCCCAACAAGTTATCAGAGCCAATTTTTCTCAATAACGGACCGGGGATCTAAGCATGGGATGTTACAAATGATATCGGAGCCGATCTCTCTCTCTCTGATAGTAAAAAGGGATACCCCAGAGGTGGAGCCATCCCTATAAAGAGGCAGGAGGAGAAAAGCTGCCCGAAACATGAATCTGCCACTGTCATTGGGAATATGAATGCATGCATATATCCATACATACATGCATATGATGGGCCATGTCTAACGAGGACATTGCAAATATAAGTGAGGGAGGTTGTAAAATAGCAACCTCCAAATATAGTCCCACATCTAAAACTCATGAAATGTGAGAGTGCTACAAGTGGTGGAAATTACTACCCGCTTAAGCATTTTAGGTAGTTGCTAACGTGTCCAATCAGGTCTGACCCCAACAAGTTGTCAAGGTCACTTTTCCTCGATAACAGACCAGGTACATAAGCCCGTGATGTTACACCCGAAGCCATGTCCTCTATGAACACTAGCATACCATGAAGCATCCTTTTCCACATGTCCATTAAGATCTCCACCTAGGCAAATCATCTCTCTTTGTGGGTTTGCTTGCTTAATCTTACCCAAATCCTTCCTTGCATAATCTTATCCAAATCCTTCGAAAAAGCTTTCTTAATCATTTCATCTAAACCAATTTGTGGTGCATAAATTGAGATGATATCCAGAATTTCTTATTCAAGCATCACTTTTACACCTCAACCACGCAATCCTTCAAATCCTTATGAACAACCATTCCAACACCATTCCTGCCCTTATCTTTATCTGAATATCAAAGTTTAAAGTGTGTCTTCTCGATCTCCATTGCTTTCTCTCCGACCCATTTTTGTCTTTTGGAGGTATAGTATCTGAATCTTCCTTCTTTCCATCGTATCTACTATCTCCATCGATTTGCCAATTAAAGTATCAATATTCCAACTACCTGTCCGCAACTTCCTTTAGAACCACTTTTGGACTAACTTCTTTAGTCATATGTGTTTATCATGCGAGAACCTTGTAAATTTTGGACTGCATCCGGACGATGAGGCAATGGAACTAGATTATTTACTCGCATGCATTCCTCATGCGTTGTAAATTCTGAACTGCATCCGAGCAGCGATGTAGTGGTTCTTGTCATCTTCTCATTGCATTCGGATGATGCAACACGTCGCTACTGGGACACCCCAATGAAATATAAATATTTGCTTAAATCCATGTTGAAAAGATCTGAATTGTTTTAAGACGAATTCCTAAATAGTATTCTTAAAAAGAACACTATTTAAGAATGTCTCTCTTGCACTGGTTGTCGAATACTTAACGTGCAACCCTCTCAATTTACCCAGAATTAAATAACTATAATAAGATAATATTTTTTTCCTACAAATTAAGGATACACCTAAAACAACATGATTTAGATTAATATTATTTGCAAATATTTAAACATGGAAATAAATGGAAATACCTTTTTTGTGAAATCATGTAGTGGTTTTCATGTAATAAGATCAAAAAGAAAAGTTATTATAACGTGCTTATTAGTTTGTGAATGAGCAATGTCCTCGTGTATATTTAAAACGGAGGTTTGCAAATGCTATATAAAAGAGGTTATAGTAGTGATAGTTTCGAATCATGAGAAAAAAATGTTATAGTTGTCCTATTTGATTACCCATGTAAGATTCTGAATACATTTTGGGGTAATGAGAACTATTTTACTATGGGCAATTGTTCTAGGATTCAATATGTGGATTATCTCTACTTTTTTATTCTTTAAACTTATAATCCTAACGTTGGTAAGATAGATACTGAAGGAAGATTATTATAAATTAATTTCAGAATGGTTGACATCAAACAGAAAGATGAGAAATAAGTGACTACAATGAACAAGGAACATAATGTTCATTCTTTTTCAATTGTTTTGAAATACAAGGAAAAATAAAGAAAAATGGGGATGTCCCTGCACCATTTTTCCGTAATTTATTTTTGAAAATATCACCATGTTCATCTATGAGGAAAGGAAGTCTACTTCATGAACTTACCTACTTCATATCTATTTTTGGCAATTTTTTTAATTTTTTGAAAAATACCACATGGATATTCATAACTATATCCCTTTAATATGTCATTCAAATTTCGCCAGAAACATAGACTCCTATGCCCTCTATCCAGAACAGGTACCGGTCTTAGATTTATTGTAATCGACTTGTTCTGTATGAAGGGCATATGAGTCTCTATTTCAGAGAATCTAAGACTGTTAAAATTACATGCTCTGGATAGAGGGCATAGGAGTTGTTGTTTCTAACGAAATTTGAATGACATATTAAATGGATATAATTATGAAAATCTATGGTGATATTTTCAAAAAATAAAATTTTTTACCAAAAATAGATATGAAGTAGGTAAGGTTACCTACTTTATGGAGTAGGCTCCCTTTCCTCATTCGTCTATATATCCCCCTAATATACCACGTATAGCTTCCATCTAGAATATGTATTTTTAAATGTCTAAACATTGTTGTAATTGACTTGTTCTAGATGGAGGGCATATGAGTCCCCGTTTCTGACGAAATTCGATTGACATATTGGAAGGATATATAAATGAATATACATGATGATATTCTTCAAAAAAGTAGTGCAGAAAATGAGATGGAGGCAGCCCCATCAAGCCTGAAAAATAAATATTGTACAAAAAATTAATGATCGATACTACTGTAGCGCGATCGATTTGCTTATTCTAAGATAACATCGTACATACCTAGCATTCGGATCGCGTCGCATGTTTTGGTATTCTCTGAAATTAATCAAATAGGCGTATACACGTGCTAATATAGATATAGAACAGTATGGATGCGAATACATATATTGACGGATAAGAAACCATGTTACCATAAAATCAAATGTCAAAATATGTATAAAACATAGGGACTTTTACCCAGCAGACCCTATAAACTTTGCCAATAACCTCTACGACCTTTGAAACAATCTAATTCTCCCCTCGACCCCATAAACTTGCCAACTCTTACCCCATGAACCCTCTAGGTAATCTTTTTCAAGCCCGTGGGGGTTCTTGGGGTAATTTACAGGGTCGATGAGGTAATTACGTTGTGCAAAAGGTCGTAGAGGTGATTTAAAAAGTTTATAGGTCTGCCGGGTAAAAATCCCTAAAAGCATATCGGTGACGGAATCGTCCATTTTCGCATCTCAATTTCTCCGTACAATACAATCCCTGGTGACTA